>JAPEVW010000022.1:6709783-7167998 GCA_027921565.1 Artemia sinica | reverse complement strand
TTGCCAACAATATCAAAATGACAAATAAATATAAACATGGCAAAAAACTCACAGCTAGCTCACCATTGAATCTTTGTTTTGCCTCTAACTTATGAAAGAAGATCATTATTACTGAAACTATTAAAATACAATCTGATAGTTTCCACACTTTTCCTCAGTTTCACGGTTAGTTCAACAATCTCAATTTGATGTTACTTGAAGGTAGTCATATTTTCTACCTGTCTATACTTCAGCTTAGAATTTGATCTTGATTTTTTTTTGTTTTTTTTTTTGAATTTGTGATTTTTTATGGACGACAAACACACATTTGCCAACAATGTCAAAAATGACAAATAAACGTAAGAAATGGCTAAACTCACAGCTAGCTCACCATTGAATCTTGTTTTGCCTCTAAACTTATGAAAGAAGATCATTATTACTGAAACTGCTAAAATAAAATCTGATAGTTTCCACACTTTTCCTCAGGTTCCAGGGTTAGTCAACAAAAACAATCTCAATTTGATGTTACCTGAAGGTAGTCATACTTTCTACCTGTCTATACTTCAGCTTAGAATTTTGATCTTGATTTTTTTTTTAATTTGTGCTTATTTATTGACAACAAACACACATTTGCCAAAAATATCAAAATGACAAATAAATATAAAAAATGGCAAAACTCACAGCTAGTTCACCATTAAATCTTGTTTTGCCTCAAACTTATGAAAGAAGATCATTATTACTGAAACTGCTAAAATACAATCTGATAGTTTCCACACTTTTCTTCAGGCTTCATGGTTAGTTCAACTATCTCAATTTGATGTGAAATTTGTCTTCAAATAAAATAAATTGATTTTAAACTTGACTTTTTTCATTTTTCTTTTTTAATAGACTTTAATCCAACAACAAAAATTCAACAAGTATTGCAGGCTACTTGAATGACAAATTAGTAGGAGTGATTTGAATCACCAGCATACCCTCTGTTGTTAAAGCCATTGTCTACCCCTTCTCCACCGCAAATTCGATTGAACAGTGAATTTAGTATACAAAACTAAAATTGAATTGAATATCAATCTAGCAAAACAAATTTCAGAACTGTCCAATCAAAGTCACAGTTGTGCTTATGGAGTATTTAAGGATTTTGACTAGACCTTCTTTTTCAGGCATCTTCTATTGATCGAAGATTGTGGGTCCGTGACATTTTACGAAATAAAAAAACTTCAGGAAGTTTTTGCAAATCTACTGGCACTGCTAGAAAAAAAGACCAAGAATGGTACTTTCAGTATATGAGGATGTCACCTTGCCAATTTCAAGAAATCCTGACCTTACTTTATGATAAAATTCAAAAGCAACATACGAATTGGAGAGAACCCATCTTACCTCATGTTAGACTGTGATTACACTAAGACACTTGGCAACAGGCGAGTCAAAAAGATCTTTGTCTTACCAATACCTAGTAGGCCGTTCGACCGTCACAAACATAATAGCTGAGACTACAAAAGCTATTTGGGACGTTTTGAAGGATAAATATATGAAGCACCTACACAAGAAGATTTTCAAACTGCTGCCAAAAAATTTGAGAGTCACTGGAATTTCCCAAAACTGTATTGGTGCGACAGACGGCAAGCATATTAGAATTCGATGCCCCAAGAATAGTAGCTCTCAGTACTACAACTACAAAAAGTTCTACAGCATCGTTCTCATGGCTGTCGTGGATGCAGACTATAAATTTATGCTAATAGATGTTGGATCAGAAGGCAGCTCAGGAGATTCTGGTGTATTTACAAGATCAACTTTTGGAAGGTCAATTATAAATGAGACAATTGACACACCACATCCACAACCAATTGCCAATGGGATGGTGATGCCTTATGTTTTTGTAGCTGACGAGGCTTTCCCTCTGAGAAAAAATATTATGAGACCCTATCCTGGTGGATTAAGCATAGCAGACAGGCAGAAGAGAGCTTACAACTATAGGTTATCCAGGGCAAGACTTGTGGTAGAAAATGCCTTTTGGTATTCTGGCTGCCAGATGGCGGATTGCTTTATACAGCAATTGACAGCAAACTTGAAACGATTGACTCAATTATAAAGGCATGCTGCTGTTTGCACAATTTTTAATGGCAAGAGGCTCGGATTATTGTCCCAGAATTTTCGGTGACACTACAAGCAGTAATGGAAGAATAATTGATGGGACATGGAGGCATGCAGTGCAATCTACCTGGGGGCAAACACTCAATAGCCAGGGTTCAAACAATTCTAGCAGTGCAGCAATTGTTATTCGCAATAATTTTTCTGAATTTTTTTTATTCAAGTGAAGGTGCTTTACCTTGGCAAAACGAGTATTTATTCCAATAGTGTAGCAGCTTTTCTTGTCTTTTATCTGAAACTATTTAATGTAAGAAAGTTTTTATAAAAAAATTCGAACAAAGAGTGAAAAGAAATAACGTTTTGAAAATTTAATGAGATAAATTTCTAACTATCGTCTCTCATTTGGCCGCTGGACACTAAATAAACCAATTGCTGAATCTTATATTTGAGGAAAGTTTTAGTGGCCAGATCAAGCCTCTTCAGATCATCAACAAGACTTTCGCAAAATGCCTTGTCGCAATCAACATCTTCTCTGATTGCATTTTATCAGTTCCTCCTCAAGCAGTGAAGTTTTATTGGATACTTTCCCTTTTTTTGAAGGAGGCTGTGAAGTCTCAGGACTTGATGCTGGTATTCGGACACTCGAGCTTGGAGGTCCAGTTGAGATTGGGGTTGAAGTTGAAGACGGTATTTGGTAAGTTGAAGTTCCCGATGAATCATCGAAACCAGCCAGGACGATTTCTTCGATCACATCTTGTGTTTCTATCTCAACCTAAATTATGTAAAAAATGTAAATTATATAATACATTTTGTAAGAGGCTTGCGCCAATATTTTTACATTTAATAATTATTATTATTAGTATTATTCAAAAGTTTGATCTACCAAGGATATTTCAGTATTTCATGAGAGCTACATCAACAAAATTTTCAAACAGTAAGGAGTTGACCCGGCTCAACGGTAACCAAAACTGTAGAAAACGGAATTTTGATACCAATAGATACATCAAAAGAATCAAATTTTAATGCTGATTTAAAATATATAAGTTTCATCAACTTTAGTGCTATCTATCAAAAGTTACGCGCCTGAGAAAATTTGGCTGATTTTCAGAAAAAGGGGGAAAGGCCCCCTAAAAGTTATAGAACATTATTGAAAATCACACCATCATATTCAGCGTATCAGAGAACCCTACTACGGAGGTTTTAAGCTCCTATCTACAAAAATGTGGAATTATGCATTTTTTTTGCCAGAAGAAAGATTATGGATGCATGTTTATTTGTTTGTATTTTTTTTTCCCAGGGGTGATCGTATCGACCCAGTGGTTCTAGAATATCGTGGGAGGGCTCATTCGAACGGAAATTAAAAGTTCTAGTGCCCTTTTTAAGTGACCAAAAAAATGGAGGGCAACTAGGCCCCATTCTCATGCTCATTTTTTTCCCAAAGTCACCCAATCAAAATTTTGAGATAGCCGTTTTGTTCAGCATGGTCAAAAATATGATAACTATGTCTATTAGGATGACTTAATCCCCCGAAGTCCCCGGGGGGAGGGGCTGAAAGTTATAAACTTTATCCAATGTTAACATATAGTATTGGTTATTGGGAAGTATACGGACGTTTTCAGAGGGGATTTTTTGTGATAGTGGGGGTTAGTGGGGGGGGTGGGGGGGGGGGGGGTGGTTCGGGGGTTATGTGGGAGGATCTTACCATGAAGGAAGGTTTCATGGGAGAAGGGACATTGCTATGAAGGGGGGCGCCAGATTTCCCAGCATTATTTAAATAAAGATCAGAAATTATACATAAAAAAACAAGTATTTTAACTGAAAGTAAGGAGCAACATCAAAAACTTAAAACGACAGAAAAAACATTACGTAATATGATTGGGTTCATTCCCTAGTCAATACCTCGCTCTTTAAGCCAAAGATTATTTAGTACTTTCATAAGAGCTATTTATTCTAATTAACGGCATTTGTGATTAATGGGTCATTTTCAAAGAATTGGAACAAAATTCGAACTTTAGATTAAAGAGCAAGGTATTAACTAGGGGGCGACCTTCTAATATACGTATTAAAAATCTAAGAATAAAGAGTTTCGTTACGTAAGTTAATTCGTAAGTTACGTATATTTATTACTAATCAAAAACGCTCGTAAATAAAATTAAACAGGTTTCGAGAAAGCCATTTAACCAAATAAAAGTAAAATTAATATTCAATTTTTTTTTAATTATTCATATACGGTGAGCCAAAATCAAAACCTGCATTAATTCAAAAACGTTCAAAAATTAAATTAGAAAAAAAAACAAGTTTTTTTTAACTGAAAGTAAGGAACGACGTTAAAACTTAAAATGAACAGAAATTATTCCGTACATGAAATGGGCTGTCCCCCCTCCTCAAACACCTCGCTCTTTACGCTAAAACTTGACTTTCTCACAACTCTGTTTTTTTCTAAAAATGAAAAACTTTAGCGTAAAGAGCAAGGCGTTGAGGAGGGGACAGCCCCTTTCACTTGTTTTTTTTTTTTTAATTTAATCAATAGAAGGAATATGTTCTTATTGCAAAGCTTTGCTCCATAAACTAAAACTTTTTGGACTCCTTGACTAATAGGAGGGAAGACTCCCCACCATCTTTGAGTTAAAAGCATTAGTATGTGTGTGTGGCATGATTGGCTGATGGAACATTAAACTTGCAACCTTTGCTAATTCAATATTTGACTAAGTATACTAAAATATTGCCCGGCCAATCAGCAATATGAGATACTTACATTTAGTACTTCTGCAAAAATTTGACTCTGTCTGTCTATCTGCCATGTGATCTTTGAGGAACAGAAGGCTCTGAAACCACTTCCAAGGCTTCTTGTCTCTTCCTTCCTGAGACCAACTCTTTGGACATTTGGGCCTTTTTCTCCTTTTGAAGCCATCTCGAAGGGATCTCCACTGTTTTTTGACAGTCTTCAACTGAAAGAAAACTGGATGAGAATTTGATTTGTATAATCTTTTCATAAAATTTGGTTTTAGAAGACATGAGAACTTTATCAATATCACAGAACTAGGAAAATGTAGTTGATCTCAACTAGGGGTCATTTAATAAAATGATGAAATTAGTTGGGTTATGTTGAACTTTTTGTTGAAGTCTACTAACTTTAATTAAAACAGTTATGAAAACACATTTTCCCCTCACACTAGTTTAATAGATCCAATCTTCTTCATCATTTTTACATCATCAAATTTTATTCTGCAATTGGATGAGGAATCCCTACTATATGTCACTAGGGAAACTCTGCTTGTAAGCCTTACCAGTCATTTTCTTTGTGATGTGCTCACTAACTAGATGATGAGAATATTCTATGAGGTAAAATATAATTTAAATTTCAACAAATAAGTGGCCAATAACACAGATCTTATCAAGAGAGAATACTCAACGTGAATGTAGAAGCCTGGAACCTAGGTGCGACTGCAACTTAACACAGGTCTTTGTGTGGATGCCAAGTACAAGAAGAAATAATAAATATATACATATTAATCCAAGAGATCTTAAAAATAGATAGTTTGGCATGGGTACCACAAAACAGATTCCCTACTCCTCTTTTATGAGAGGGTTGGGCTGTGTTGTTTAGGATTATATCCTTATTTATTAAAAAAAAAACATAAGCTAATGTGCTCAAGAGGACCTAAAGCTTTTGTTGGCTATGAGATGCTACTTCAATCATTGATACAGGGACAGATTAGGCACCCCTGCAGTATATGGTGTAGAGTTATCACAATACAAAATTGAATTTGATCTAAAAGGTAGCAAATTACTTTATGTTTACTCTCTGGCAACCACTGCATGGTGACATGATGGTGACAGGGAACAATGAAAAATTGATCAATTTGGAACACAGGGCCATAATAAAATAGATAAGAAATAAATATACTGTTCAATTGAAAATTTAATGCTCTGTCCAAATACAATAATCAATTACTCTGAATATTCATTCCTCTGATCCTATAAATCAAAAATTTTCAAGGACACAAACCTGTAGTAGAGCTGCCCCCTGTAAACAAAACCTATTTTTTTACTCAATATTATTCATCCAATTGAGCTGTAAAGTTGCACAGATACTGTCCAGTAGTAGCAGAATATAAACAAATCACTTCTCACTGTATATCCTGGTTCTATTGGCCAGCACACCTGCACCAAATGGTACATGGGCAGCTCTATAACAGGTTTACCAAGGAGCCTACACCACAAACGTCAAGTGAGCAAAAAACTAAACTGGAGCTAGGTTTTTTTTAATTCAAGAATCTGTAAAGATAAAGGTGCAGACTAGTTCCCCCTGACAAAAACAACTTATTTTTAACTGTAAATTATTCAGTCCATTGGGCTGTAAAGTTGCATAGCTACTTTTCAGTAGAAGCAGAATACAAATGACTCACTTTTTTTACTGTTTATCCTAGTTGTGTTGGAGGGTCTCTGCTCCCTCCAACTAGAGGGGGAACAGTAAAGGTTCAGATTAGCTACCCTTGATAAAAACAACCTATTTCTTACTGTATATTATCCAGTAAAATAGGCTGTAAAGTTGCACAGATACTGTCCAGTAGATGCACAACATAAATAAATTGATAAAGGTGCAGAATGGCTACCCCTGTAGTGTAGGGTGCAGAGGCTCTACCAATAGAATCAGGATATACAGTAGGAACTGATTTGTTTAAATTGTGCTTATACTGGACAATATCAGGGTATTTATTTAGCCTTGTGACACCTCATAAGGAGACATGTTAAAAAACAATTCTCCCCTCCCAAAAGAAGAACCTCCCAAAAAGGTTCTCCCCTTGGATAATATAAGAACTAGGATCATTATACATATTTTAAAGTAAGAATTGTTTTCTTAACATGTCTCCTTATGAGGTGTCACAAGGCTAAACAAATACCGATATTTGGAAACTTTTTCTCTTTTGAGGATTTTTAGAGGAAAGACTTGATGATAAAGGTTCTCCCCTTGGATAATATAAGAACTAGGATCATTATACATATTTTAAAGTAAGAATTGTTTTTCTTAACATGTCTCCTTATGAGGTGTCACAAGGCTAAACAAATACCCAAATCAGTTCCTATTGTATATCCTGATTCTATTGGTAGAGCCTCTGTACCCTACGGTACAGGATGCCTAATCTGCACCTTTACTGGGGGAAATAATCTGCACTAATTCACCAAAAAGTCTAGCTAGGCTAGACTTGCCTAGTAAAATTTTCCTTCTTACCTTTTAGACCAGCTTCCTCTGAAACTTTTCCCAAGCTTTAGTCAACAAATGACGCTTACAGTGGTCAGAATGCTTTTTATCATAGATAATTGGCTTGCATCTTACTGCTAAGATAAGTTTCTCAGTGAATTCCATCTTTGAAACTTTGAAACTTTGCTGTTTGCGTTTTGCCGGATAAGTTGAATTATTTTAATGCATGCGTCAAGCCGTCATAACGCAGAAATGGGCATCGGACAACGCATGGAACTTGACGGGTCGCGCAAAAATGCGCATTTTTGCGTAAAATCGCATCTGTGTGAACCTAGGGTTAATGTCTTCAGCATTTAAAAGCGTCTTCAGCATCACAAGACAAGAGAAAAATCGATAAATAAAGATGCTATTACTAGCTTAGTATGTTATGCGTTACTTCCTGTTACACGAATGTTTGTCAACAAAATTACCTGAAATCGTTTATTTTTTACGGGGAAAGAATACTTTTTGAAAAGTATTCGAAAAGTACTGTTTTCTCAGAAAGTACATCTTTGATAAAAAACAATAGTATTAAAATAGTACTTTGGTACTCCCGTAGCAACCTTGAGTAGATGCCTTCAAAAATAAGTAGAGAGTAAGTAGATTTAATATTTTAAAGTAGAAAAGTTCAAAAATAAATATTCTACTGCCAAAATCAGTAGAAGTGGAATCACAGATGACGAGCCCAAGATGACAGTTTTTATCTTTAAGAAACAGATCAGCCGGGATGAAGGTTGAAGCCCGAAGGTCGATACATCGGTAAGAAAAAGAGAGAAAAAAAGAGAAAAAAACGGCGGCGTATTAGTGACGCCGCCGCCGGTAGAATCAGCGGCGGCGTCAGCGCGCTGATGCAAGCTCGGCGGCGCGCCGCCGTTTTTTTTTCGGCGGCGCGCCGCCGATTTTCGGCGCGGCTTCGGGGTCTACTGTGAATAGCTTCATGGCCAGGGATTTTATTAATAGCATGAGCCCGTAATATATGAGCAATATAGTCTTCTGGCTAGTTCAAAATCTGTCACAACTTACCCTGAAAGGTCGAACTTAATAATGTGAGATGTCATTGTGTTATTGGTTTATCAGCCTATTGACAATCTACATGATCATTCTGTGTTTTGGTTAAGTTCAGCATCTGCCAAAATATTCCTTGAAAGCTTCATCTTAATACCCTTAGCTTTTTGCAGCTTCTGTAGTTGTTTTGGGAAGCAACAGATTGGTAATTCTAGATTTTAGGAAAAACTTCAAACTTATCAAATTTCTTAGATTACGAGGAAACACTTACAAAAATTCGATACTGCCCTAGTCCATTTCATAATTCTGACAGATACAGTGGAAATGACCTCTAAACCGTTATGGCGTCAAGTTTGTTCTTGAGCGGCGCAATGCCCGCTGGAGTCACTTCATGTCCTAATAGTTCCAGACGCTCAGTGAAGAACTAGAATTTATTCATTCCCAATTTAACATTATTTAGAAGAAGAATTATTATTAGAAGAAGCCTGCTGTTAAATAGAAGAAGAATTATTTTGAAAAAGCCTTTAAAACACTTTTTCAAGGTCTGCCAATGATCATTGTCGTCACCCCTACTCGCAACACAAATATCATCAATGTATATAATGTCACAATATTTTCGTAAGTTTCGGTATCAAATAAAATGCTCGCCCACTGACAAAAGGCTCGAGGAGAGATATTTGACCCTTGTGGACCCTTCGTAAAAGTGTACATTTTTCCTTCCGGTGAGTTAAATGCAAAATTTTTGTGAATCTTTATGTAATTTGACATTATAATACGCATGCTTCATGTCCAAAATGGAGTAATTATTTTTGGAGCTTAATTTCTGAAGGATATTTTTGATAAGAGGCATAGGCCACGCTGAATCTTTGATCATTTTATTAATACCTCTCATGTCCCAAATTATTCTCGAGTTATCCAAATTCCATTTGTGTTTTGGAGCAATCTCACCATTTTTCGCCTTTCCAATTAGGAAAACGGGGCTACAAAATTCACTTCGTCCAGGTCTGATGACGCCAGCCTTTAAAAGCGCAGCGATATGCTTTGTAGGACGTCTTGCATGGCAAGTGGTAAATTGAATGATTTTGGTGAACACTACCTGTACAAAACGACTGAAAATTGCAGGGATTATTCTGTCTAGCTGATAACCCAAATGTAATGGTATTTGTATGGAGGTTAATTGTGGAATTCAGAGCATACAAAATGTCCCATCCGAAAATTACCTCATAATCCACATTAGGAAAAAATAAAAAACTCCCAATCTAAACTCTTCTGTCGGTCCTTGTCGGAAACGCAAAGCGGAAGCATGACCTTCCCAGTAATTGGCAGTGACTCCGACCCAAGTGGTTTTATACGAGCTAACGTTGGCATACAATTCTGTCGAAATTTAGGGGAGATTCGGTTAAACAGTCTTTCGCTAATTATCGACTTATGACAACCTGAATCTAAAAAAATACCGAACACTCTATATCACCTAGCTTGATCTTGTGGAGCATTGGAAAACTGAATGTTATTATTTAGCTTGGAAGGTAACCCAAGATAGCATAGAACTTCTTCTTGGTGTCCCCCCCCCCGACTGTGATTGAATTGTTTGCTATTGCTAGTTAAAATATCACTGGAACCTAACATTATTTGCTCTATTGGTTTAAATTGAACATTTAACTTAGTAGTAGAAATCTTTAAAACGATTAAGATTAATTTAAAAAAAAAACAAAGTTTTTCCGAGAAAAGTAAAGAGCGAAGTTGAAACTTAAAACGGACAAAAAATTATTACTTCACAGCCTATTTAATATATATTAATATAACTAGTATAAATAAAACAACAACAGAAACAACAACAAGTAAAACAATAGGCAATTTATTTAAGATAGAGAAATTTTGATAAAACTTACAGGATAAAAATGGTCCATCCAACTTCTAAAAATCAAGACTAATATCATGAACGTAAGCCAACACGGGAAGATTATCAGCCAGGTGAAAACATTTAAGCTGCCACCCTGAAAAAAACTGGTTGGTTAATACAACATGATTGCTTATTGGACCCTGCCTGGTGTGGAATTGTTGTAACTTTGACCTACTCTTCCATTCAGTTGGCTATTCAGTTGGTACTATTTAGCCCTCTTCTTTTTGCTTCACTCTGTGGGCTACAGAGCTACTGTCTTGGTTGTCTCTTATTTATTAGATATTCTCAGATATCTTTCAGTAGATCTTTTGACTCAAGGAGTTCAAATAAGATGATAGATATCGATTTATGTGCTCTGTGTGCAGGTTTAGTTGGCTAGGCTCTTGGTTTGATAGTGAGATTTTGTGGTGTTTGAAGCATTTTAACAGTTTACAAAGCAAGGTATGTTGTGCAGACGTCAGCATATTACATTCAAATAGGCATGGTCAACTGTTTCATTATTCATATTACAATGCCTGCAAAGAGGGGACAGGGGAATTGAACCACTTGAATTAGAAAGCTTATATGAGAATGCAAGGAAATTTAGTCCATTTGTTCCAGAACAAATTCTATGATAAATTTTAGAAAGATACTTATTGGGAAAGGGGGAAAGGATAGGATTAATCTTATTGAAATTAACATCTGATAGCCTTCATTGGTAAATATCTCTAATTGGGATTGGTCTCCCACTTGGCTGGTCAATATTTATAGCAGTTTTTGCTATTCATCAACCTGATGATTACCACTTATGCCAGAGTGGCTATGAATGTACTGAAAATAAGTTTTTATGCCACTTGAAGCAAGATTATCAATAATACTAAGACAATGATAAGTGTCAATGTCCAACTTATATTGAGGAGCTGAGGCCAGCAACTCAAGGCTTGATAGAGAGCAACTCAAGGCAAATATATGATAATATTATTCGAATTTGCAATCAAAGGTTGGTTTTGCTTAAGGTGTTCTAATGCCATGATTATGGCATTTAACTCAGCTGACATTATAGATATAAATTATTAAATAATCTCTCACTCATTGCAATTTTCAGGTGAGGAAGGAAAACACCACTTGCAACCTTCTCATTCATTTTTGACCCATCAACAAATATTTGGAAGTGATTTTTTATAGGTAATTGTATTAAGTTCTGCAAATTTTCAAGAAGAGTGCAAGAAGCACTCTTCTATTCGAGAGAGAAGCCATTTCTTCAGCCAACAAATAACCAACTTGTGGAATCAGCTCTCTGAACATACGGTGTCTGCAGACTCAACGATTGCCTTCAAGCAAAGACTTGACAAAGATTGGCAACAGCAGGAGTTCCTCTACAACTGGGAAGCTGCTGAGTTTACAACCCAAATGTAGCAAGCAAATCACAACAAAAAAAAAACCTTTAGATGTCATCACAGAGCATTACAAGGATGGAAAATCCTTAAATTCACTCCAAGCTGCAATTTAAGGTATGTCTAGCATCTCCTTTTTTTTTAAAAAGACACAAAAGTTCTTGAAGATATGCAGAGACATGCCACCAAGGCAATATCTGGCATACAGGAGCTTTCTTACCATGCAAGACTATCAAAGCTAAACTTCCTCACACTTGTTTACAGGAAAAATAGACAGGATGCCATTTTAACCTATAAGTTAATTAGGGCTGATGCTTTCCCAGCATTATCCCTACTGTTGTTCCAAATTCAAGAACTAGAAATCATCACTTGAAACTTGTCAAGCAATCTATCATATCCAGAGTCTTCACTCAATTTCTTTTCCTTACAAATTGTCAACAGTTAGAACAAAGTATCCAAAGAAAAAGTTTCTGCTGAATCTGTTGATGTTTTCAAACAAAGGCTAGATGCTGAGTGGTTCTCCAGAGAGTGTAAACTCAATAGGGATGCTACTGATCATCCCAAAAGGAGAAATCCTTAGATTGCTCCAAGCTGTAATTTAAGGCAATCAAATCTCAAATACCACAAAGAAATTTTTGCTGCATCAATGCAAATTTATTAGAAAGTCAATTTTAAATATAGGCTATCTATTAGCCAAAATAAAAGTTACATTTTGTGTTTTTTTTTAAGGGTAAAATTCCTGTTTTTTTTGCTATCTTGAAAAAGGGGTTAAAATAGGAAATTGAAATGTTTAAGTAACAAAACCAAAGACAACAACATACTCTGGGATGGTATTGCCAACCTTATGTGTCAACCCTCTTCTGATTTCTAAGGCTTAGAAATTTGCCTATTTGACAGGTTTATACTTGATGGAATTTTGCCAAAACAAAATTTTACTGGAATTTTCAGTTTTTAATTTTCTGGTTTTAGCCTAGAATTCTTGTTATTTCAGCAGAATTTTGAGCCAAAAAACCATACTTTTTCTTCTTCTAAATTTAGGAAACATACTTGCAGATCTTTGGAACCTCATATCTTGGGATTGAGCAAAGTTTTTTTTTAATGTCATCTAGGGTCATTAGCCTCTAGAGGGAGAAGGAATGGAGGTAGGTACTTCAAAACACCTTCCCATAATCCACCTCTCAAAGTTTCATTTTCCTAGCCTAATCCCTTTTCAAGATAACAGAAGTAGTTGAACTTGATTTTTACCTCAAAAACCTAAAGCTAATAAAAACGAAATTGAAAACTGGAAAACTATTGCATAGGCTAATATGCTTTGTCAGAATTCAGATAGGTATAGACCTGTCATGTAGGCATTATAATCTTCTAAGTTGCTAAAAATCAGAAATAGATAGCCTTGATGTATCAGGATGCATTCCTGAAATCTTTATTTATGCTACTTGATCTAACTACTTTTCAAGACAGAAAGAAACCCCTAAACCATAGTTTTACCCTACAGCTATTTGGAAACACTAGTGGATCCAGGGAGGACCCTGGGCCCCATCCCAAGATTTTTCTAGTGCCATGATTCTGTTTTTCACTCTATTTTTTTAAATAGACTTGTCAATTTGGCCATTATTGGCACCCTTGTCACACCCCCCCCCCCTCAAGATTTTTCTTTAGATCCACCTGTTTGGAAAAAGCGTAAAAAGCTGTACAAAGTAAGAGTAGCCTAGTGTGTAGCCTATAGGCCTATCTTCTAGGCTACCAGGCAAAATAACTGAAAAACTAGAAGTTTATCTAAAACTTGCTGTTTCAAAAATAAGCTATAAGAAAGGTTGGTAAAATTTCAGTTTAGCTAGCTCCTACTTTTTGCTATCTTGGAAAGAGGCTAGGTTAGAAACACAAAACTTTCAGTGATGTTTCAGTTGGGGTAAAGTTTAAACTTACCAAGTATTCAGCGTAAATTTCAAACACTGTTTCATACTCTGTACTGTTAAGCCTACTCATAATTCAACGGGTAGATTTTCTTTTAGCTTTTTATCTGTAATATAATTTTTTCTTCTGACACGTCATATGATTGAGCTATTTGCAGTTAATAGATAGTGCTAGAATAAAAAGTGCGGCCAAAGAAAAGCTTATACCCTTCGTTCCCACATGCTGCGGATTGCGGAAAAAACGAAATGCGATATCCGCATTCTCTTTGCGGAAAAATCGCAGATAATTTTCCGGAAAAACACATTTTTGTATGCGGAAAAATCGCATGCGGAATAAAGTCCAAGCTAGAACAAGTTATTATTTTATATTCTTCTTAGAATGATTCTATCTCCAACTGCAGCTGCTGCTGTCTTTGTTTTGCTTCGCAGAAGGAGAAAAAGGGTAACATATTTCACTATTATGATTAATTTTCTCCCAAGAATTGTCTATGCCAATAAGACAACAGTCTATCTTGCATATAGGCCTTTTGAAATTCAGGTCTCTAGGTCCTTCCCCTCCCTTTTTAGAAATTGTTTTGTGGATAACATAGACCGTAGTGCTCAGACGAAACCAAAAAAACGGAAATACTAAGTTTTCCTTATATGGATGACAGTGCATCCCCAAGTAGTAATTCTTTTTAATTTATAGTAGTTATTTTTTAAGGTATAGCAATAAATATTGCAGTTATGGTTTATTATCCAAAATTAGCAAATGGTTTTCAACCATTATTGCATAGAATTATATTTAAAAAAAAAAAACAAATTTTCAACTGAAAGTGATAAGCAACATTAAATCTTAAAACAGGATTTTTCTTAGAATGATTCTATCTCCAACTGCTGCTACCCTTGTTTTGCTTTGTAGAAGGAGAAGAAGGGTAACATATTTCACTATAATGATCAATATAAGTTTGACATTGACACTTATCATTGTCAAAGTATTATTGATAATCTTGCTTCAAGTGGCATAAAAACTTACTTTCAGTACATTCCTAGCCACTCTAGCATAAGTGGTAATCATCAGGTTGATGAAATAGCAAAAAATGCTATAAATATTGACCAGCCAAGTGGGAGACCAATCCCAATTAGAGATATTTACCGATGGAGGCTATCAGATATTAATTTTAATAAGATTAATCCCATCCTTCCCCCTTTCCCAATAAGTATCTTTCTAAAATTTATCATAGAATTCGTTCTGGAAAATGGACTAAATTTCCTGCATTCTCATATAAGCTTTCTAATTCAAGTGGTTCAATTCCCTGTCCCCTCTTTGCAGGCATTGTAATATGAATAATGAAACAATTGACCATTGCCTATTTGAATGTAATATGCTGATGTCTGCACAACATACCTTGCTTTCTAAACTGTTAAAATACTTCAAACACCACAAAATCCCACTATCAGCCAAGAGCCTAGCCAACTATACCTGCACACAGAGCATAGAAATCGACATCTATCATCTTATATTTGAACTCCTAGAGTCGAAAGATCTGCTGAAAGATATCTGAATATATCTAATAAATATGAGGCAATCAAGCCAGTAGCTCTGTAGCCCACAGAGTGAAGCAAAAGGAAAAGGGCTAAATAGTTTTACTGAAAAGCCCGCCTGCTGTTAAATAGAAGAAGAAGAAGAAGAATCAGGAGAGATAGAACTAATTGAAACAAAGGAGGAGTTATAATTTGCTTTAAAAATAACATTTACATTACTAGTATTGAGGTTGATATAGAAGCAAAATGTCAATGCAGCATGGAACTTGTTGGCTGTAAAATAACACTAGGTGATGGCAGGTTTTTTAAAGTTATTCAATATCTACAATTCCAGCTGGAACAATCCCATTGTTGGTGATATAATAAAAAAGCTATACAATCTAGTACCAAGCTATGAGGATCTGATTACATTGGGGGATTTTAATGCCCATAGTGAAGTATGGTACACTGAATGGTATGGTACAATGAAGTATGGTATGGTGTGACTTAGTTAATCCACCTGGAAGAAGCTTGAAAAAGTTGCAGCTGGAAAACAGCACCTGCCTTATAACACCCAAAGGGCTTCCCACCAGACATAATACCCTATCCCAAGTTGAAACTACAATTAACCTGATTATGGGAGCCCAAGTATGGCAAATATAATTTCCATTTGTATCCCATCTCAAACATAACTGTTTAAAAACCATTCTCCTATCCATTTAGCAATAGAGTCAAATAGACAAATCGATTGTAGATCACCTTTAACAGGTCATGGTAATGGATAAAGGTTTCAGATGATAGTGATATATTTGATAGTGATATATTTCATTAACAAAAAGTTTAAATACAAAAATCAATATGATTCACCCAAAACCAAACGGTTGACGTGGGGTGAAACAGGTAAAAAAAAAAAAAAAAATAATACATACATGTAACATCATTCAAATACACTATAATAAGAAAGAAAGATAAAAAGAGAAAAGAAAAGAAAGAAAAAAATAAATAAAGAATAATAATAATAGTACAGGGACAGCAACTACATACCATATTCATGTTGTGGGGTCACACTCACAAACCAACAAGCAATTACATCTTAATTTAAATTAAATCAAATCAAGTCACCTCCAAAACAAACAAAACTAGAATTCATACTTACTTAATAATTTTTCTTTCAATTTTGCTTTAAAAACCACTAAAATTTTCAAGTTTCTTCATATCATTATCCAAATTATTCCATAAATTTATACCCTTTATAACAAAAGAAAACATGGACCTGGCAGACACTATAGGTGGAGTATAATAATCATTTTTACCCCTAGTATTTTGGTTATGTATATTCCATCGGCTGTAAAACCAACCATTAAAGCACTCCGGCAGGTGCTTCATATTGTATCTATACATAAATACTAATATATAAAAATGATGAAGACCCGCTGCTGGCAGTATCCTAAAATCCCTATAGACTTCTCGAACCGATTCTCTTTCTGATTTTCCTGATAATACTCTAATAGACTTGTTTTGGATAATTCGCACAGGACTAACAATTGAAGAAAATGTACCCATGTATACAGAAGAACAATACAAAATATAGGGATGGATTAACGAAAAATAGAGAAGCCTAAGTATACTTATTGGAAACATATATTTAAGTTTACGAATCATCCCCAAATTACGCGATAGAATCTGGGATAAAGTTTCAATATGGGATTGGAAACTGAGAGTCTCATCTATAATAATGCCAAGATACTTTACTGCCTTTTGGTGAGCAATCATACCATCTTCATATGCTATATGCTGTATCCATGGATAATAATTCGATGTCCTCGAAAATATAAGAAAATTACTCTTAGAGGGGTTCACCTTTAGCTGATTCACTCTCAGCCATCTTGAAACCTCATTTAGCGATTCTCGTACACTCTCTAGGAGCAATCTCTCTGACTTTGCGATCACCACTAAAGAAGTATCATCAGCAAACATAGGTACTGTAGCCGCGCTATCCTTTTTGACGATCTCACTCATTCTTGTTTCCAGTTTACTAACAGACTGTGGAAGATCATTCACAAAAATTAAAAATAATAAGGGTCCAAGTACCGAACCCTGTGGAACTCCACACTCAATACAATTTTCATGAGAACCCATATTACCAATTTGAACATATTGTTTTCTACAAGACAAAAAAGAATGTAAAAACAAAAGAGCTGGACCCCTAATCCCATAAATTTCACACTTCATTAACAGAATATCATGACTGACCGTATCAAAAGCCTTTACAATATCTAAAAATACAGTTGCCACTTTATACCCATTATCCAGCGCCATATTAATAATGCTAGTCAAATATATGTTTGCTTGCTCAGTAGTGCGATCTTGACGGAATCCAAATTGTGTAGGAGTAAATATTCTCTGGTCTTAATGGGTAAAATCGGAATTGGTCTATAATTTTCAACATCACCAGTATTCCCTCCTTTGTGTATTGGTATTACTTTTGCTGATTTTAAAACAACTCGGAAAGACTCCCTCTTAGACACTGATTAATTATTGAAACAAAATTTGAGCAATCACATCCCAAAGTATTTTTATTACTCTAATTGAAACAATATCAGAGCCAGAAGCGGTACCTTTCATACCATAAACAATGTTTCAAACTTCAGATTCTTGAACTGGGAGTAGATTTAAAGAGATTTCCAACTCCTTACAAAGGTATTTTGAAAAGCCTGGTGGCCTGGTTTGCTTATAATTGACTCTTTCACTCTCCTTCCAACTGTCGAAAAATGGTTAGCAAATTCTTCACAAATTTCCTCTGGATTTTTTAGGCTGGTTCCATCTTTACGGAATATTTCCTGAGGGATTCCTCCAGATGATTGTCCTAAAGTGCTTCTTATCACATTCCATGTTTTCAACGGATTTCCAGATGCTTTTTCAAATTCTATTTTATAATAATCTTGTCTAGCTCTTTGCAGGAGTCTGTTTAGGGCATTATGATAACTCTTATAAATTCACTCATTTACATCGCAGGGATGACGTACCTTTTTCTCATACAAATTATTCTTCTTATTTATCGATCTCAATAAACTCGGAGTAATCCAAGGCTTCTTTGAAGGTTTTCTTCTATTGTTGTTAATATTCTTAGAGCATTTTTCCAGGGATTGCTTAATTATTTGGTAAAAGACTCTGAACTTAGAGTCAATATCCACAGAGATTGAAAACTCTGTATTCCAATCCTTATTGGCTAGCTCATTTCTACATTTCAAAAGTGCATCTTTATCAAGTAACATCCTCAGCTTGAGACTGCTCTTCTTTGAGGAATTTTTATTATCAACGCATACTGAGTAACTTGCAAATACACCAAAATGATCAGAAGTATCACTTATAAGAACACTTGGACCACCCGATATTTAATTTGAAAATATATTATCCAGACATTTCGATGACGTCCTCGTAACACGAGTACTAATATTAATAGCAGGGATATAACCAAATGAAATCATCAAGTTTAAAAAACGGTCTGTATTTGATCCATTATCCAATAGATCAATGTTAAAATCTCCCATTATTATAAAAATAGGACTTTGATGTGGGATCTTTTCCAATTGTTCTTCAAGTAATTCATAAAACTCAATAAGAGATCCTGACGGTGGCCTATATACAACCAGAACATAACCACAACGTCCAGACAGCTCTAACTGCAAAATAAAAGACTCAAAAACCATTTCTTTTGATATTAAAATATCCTCTTGGACACTTGCCCATATATCAGAACATATATATGCTGCCAGTCCCCCGTGTCGGCGAAGTTGACGATTTTTCGTGTAAAGATTATAACCTGAAATATGTAAAAGTTCCGAATTATAATCATTTAACCAAGTTTCAGTCTGTCCAATTACCTGAAAAAGAGATAAACTGGAAATTTCATTTATAAAATCTAAACTTGAATTCAACCCTTGGCAATTCAAATAAAAAATGAAAAGGGCTAACTGGTCAGTTTTTAAAGATGATTTGAATCAAGTTCCCATTCAAAATATTTTGACCACAGATACCTCTATTGATGATAGAATACTCCAATTTAAGGAAAAATTATTAGACACTGCAAAGATGTCTATGCCTTTTACTGGAAGGGTTGATAAGAAGGTGAAAAGCAGTATTGGTAGAATAGAGTGTGTTAAAGAGTCAAAAAAGAATTATAAGAAAAAAGCTAGAATATACACTGCTGCAACTACCTTACCCAATCTGATTGAAATGAAAAAATTATATGCAAAATTAAAAAATCGGTTTTAGCAGCAAACAACAAAAGTATATGAGAATTTATTGAGCATCATGATTTCAAGACTTCAGCAACCCTTTCAAAAACCAATAACCCACCTATGATATACAACAGCAATCCTCTTTTAGAGCTGCTCAGCAGAACAGTAAGTAAAATCTATAATGATATAACTGCTGTCATTGTGACAGTTAGCAGTTAACAACCTTCCAAAAACTACTCCTGGATCAGACAAGGTTTTCCCTCAGTTTGTTTCCAATCTAAATGATGTTTGGATATCATGCCTCCTTGACTTAATTAATCAGGCATAGGATACTGGTTATTTCCCAGAAATCTGGAAATCAGCAACATCAATAATGATTCCAAAAACTAATAAAGACTGCTCAATGATTGAAAACAGACAATCAATTTCCCCACTAGGTATAGAGAGGGCCAGAACCCATCTCTCTTAGATCTCCTATTTGTCAAAGATGAGGAGGCAATCCAAAGTATAGACTCAGAGCCACCTTTTGGCGCAAGCGACCATATAGCCATAACTTGTCGACTAAAGTTGTACCCACAGACAAATAATTTTAGAAAACATGTGTTTACAAATTACAACAAGGTCAGGCAAGATTTGGCTAACCAAGATTGGTCTTTTGTCAAAAAGAATAATGTACAGGGAGCTTGGCTTGAGATGAAAAAGGGTCCTCAGTGAGACAATCACAAAACACACGACAACCACTTGGAAACGAAGACCAAGAACGCTCCCTTTCATCACACGAGAAATCAAACTAGCAGTTCAGAAGAAGAAGAATTCTGGAGAAGGTACAAGGACGTCCCCAAATTGATTGTCTGGTACAATGAATGTTCTTGCAGGCATTCGAGGAGTGTGCCAATCTGGTCATCGTTATCTCCTGTGGCAGCATAAACCATTAATCCATTGGATCTGAGGCAGGTTGAAGTCTCCAACAATTACAATATTATGGCAAGGATGACTCATCACCGAACTTATAGAATTTGCAATCGCGAGGTGAGAACTTTTCTGACAGGGAGAGCTTGGGCTTCTATAAATACAACCTATAATTAAGGGGTGACCCTTTAGCTCAATTTTTATCCAGACCTGCTCCACCCACAGCTCATACTGAGAACCAAGATTAAGGTCTCCTACCTTTAGTGATGATTTGATGTACAGGACAATTCCTCTTCCTTCTGGTTTCAACAGATTTGAGATTATTCTGAATCCGGTGATCTGGATTTGTACATCAGTCAGTGGCACTGAAGTATACTTTGGTTTAACTTCAGTGAAGGCAAACACACTCACTTCAGGTCTTGCAGAAACTACAGCTTTTATTTCGCAAAGTTATTTGCACAGAATTCTACATGCCCCAATTTAGAACTACTTTTGGGAGGCATTGAAAAAAAAAAACATAATATGCAAATTTGTCGAATTGTAGTGCAGTTTTTACAAGACATAGGAGCAGATAAGAAGATATAGTTTAGTTTATTATTTAAGTTTGGTGCATCTTGAATATTAGTGCAGTGTAAAATTATAGTGACAGTTCTGCCCTTCCTTACCTTTTTCAACTTTCTAATGTGATATTTTGAGAAACCATTGAATGAGGACCTAAGTGACATCTAGTGTCAAGAAAGGTCTGAAATCCTGCTGCTGCTATATATAAGTGAAAATGTATTTTGTGAATAAATATGACCTCATCAAGTTCAGAAAGCAACTATTCTGATTTGTCAGAAATATTGGGTAAATTTTTTGTTATTCACATATTTAACTTGTAAATAAAGTAAACATACCACTCAATGCATTTTCTTTGCTCTTTCCAAATATATAATCATTCTTGTTGGAAATGAATTTTACCCCAACCCTATATACCAATTCAGGGTATATATTTGCACATTAGGGGGATGGGGGTAAATTTTATTTCTTATGTAAATGAGAGGTAAGTTTAAACTTTCCCTCACCCCCTAATGTGCAAATATATACTCTGAATTGGTATATGTAGGCAGGGGGGGGGGGGGTAAAATTCATTTCCAACAAAAATGATTATTACATATGGAAAGAGGAATCTTAAAAAAGGCATGAAGTGGTATGTTTCTGTTATTCATAAGTCAATAATATGAATAACAAAAAATTCCCAACAAAAGCACTACCAACATCTGAATTGACTTTAGAGGCCAATTTATGTCATGGAAAGATGTTTTTGAAATCCCCCTTTGCCCCAAACTCAAAATTTTCCAAAATTCTACTTTAGAGGCCTTTTTTAATATTTCTGAAGCACTAAGACATAGAGCGCTACCAACATCAGAATCAACTTTAGAGGACAATTTATGTCATGGGATGATGTTTTGAAATCCCCCTTCCCCCCAAACTCAAATACTTCAAAAATTCTACTTTAAAAGCTTCTTTAAATATTTATAAACCACTAAGAAATAAGAGCACTACAAACATCAGAATAGACTTTAAAGGAAACATTATGTCATGGGAAGATGTTTGGAAAATTCTAATCTCAAAGCTTTTTAAATATTTCTAAAACACTGATAGAGTGCTACAAACATCAGAATCAACTTTAGAGGACAAGTTATGTCATGGGAAGATGTTTTGGAATCCCCCTTTCCCCCAAACTCAAAAATTCCTAAAATTCTACTCTAGAAGGTTTTTAAATATTTCTAAAGCACTAATTGATAGAGCACTAAAAGCATCAGAATTGACTATAGAAGACAAGTTAAGTCATGGGAAGATGTTTTTGAAATCCCCCCTCCCCCAAACTCAAAAATTCTACTTAAGAAGCTTTTCAAATATTTCTAAAGCCTTAATAGCTAGAGCACTACAAATATCAGAATTGATTTCAGAGGACAAATCATGTTATGGGAAGATATTTTTGAAATACCCTTCCCCCCAAACTCAAAAATTTTACTTTAGAAGCTTTTTTGAATATTCCTAAGGCACTAAGACAGAGTGCTACAAACATCAGAATCTTTATAGAACAAATTATGCTATGAGAAGATGTTCTTGAAATCCTCCTTCCCCCAAACATAAAATTTTGTAAAATTCTAGCTTTCTTTTCCATGGTGGGGGGGGGATTTTCCCCAGGGGGTAAAGTATAAAGACAGTTTTAAGTCAGAAAATCATTCTCTCTAGGTATAGGGCCACTAAAAAATTACAGAAGGTAACTGGAAATGTGTTAGTAACACAAAAAAAAAACAAAAAAAAACATCCTAGCATAAGGTAAATGTAATCTTTCATTTAAGTGCTCTTGAACAAACATCAGTACTGGAAGCATTAGAGTTTCTGCCAAAGTGAAATTTAGGCCACCTGGGTCTAAACAAGCCAAATTGTTGGGTCAACCATGTGGGCCCAACACTTGGACATTTGCATCTGTTAGGAGGCAACTAGGCTGTTTCAAATGCACAAAAAGCGTATACTAAGTTGACCCATCTTTCCAATATATTCATGATCCAATTCATTGTTGCCTTTGTTTAACTACTCCCTGCCCTTGAACAATGAAACAATTATGAAAGCTGCAAATGATACAACAAGTTAGGCCTATAACAAGTTATAGGGGTGATTTTTCTGTGGGGAAAATTTTTCTGCAGGGGGGGGGTGTTTTCAACAGGAGAATTTACTGTGGGGAGGGAAGCTTACAGGGATGAACTTTCATAGGGAAACTATATTTAAAAGAATTTACCAGAATTCTGATGTAAAAAACCTAAAACACTGAAAGGATATATACATCAAAATAGGATAATTGGTATTTCCAAAAAGAGGTTCTTGGAGGTAAGTCGCTAAACTAATAATTTCAAGCATTTAATCTAGAATAATTTTAGTAATAACTTTGTTGATGCATAGCTTAGATTCTTAGCTGTTCATTGATATATACAATTCTTCTCAATTCCTCTTTGGTAACAAGATGTGAGGGTTTTAGTTTTACATGATTTTGCTCATCCAGATACTGGTCTTTTAACCTACATTTGCACATTATGGGGATGAAGATAAATTTTATTTCTAGTATAAAAGTGAGGCTAGCTTAACCCCCCCCCCCCCAATGTGCAAATATAACCTGAATAGGTATATACAGGGGTGGGGGTAAAATTAATTCCCAACAAAAATGATTATTGTAGGCTACTGATGTACTGAAGTCCTAGAAATCCATGCAAGTTTGGAGTGAGTGACATTGGACTTAGGCAAACTGAATAAAAAGCGTCCTTAACTCTATAATAATAGAAATTGTGGTTAAGTCAAATATATAATACCTACCATAAAAGATTAAAAGTGATACAGTTTCCCCATCCCACCCAGCTCCTGTGTGGAGTTAATTATTTGATTGAAATGAAGAAATATTGGGGACAGTGATGCCAGATGCCTGACTTTAGATGGGGCACAAAGGGAAGCGAAAATACGCCATCAGTACATTTTCACCTGTGATTTTCACTATATATTTTTTGGGTGGAGTTCGAAATTCAGGAAAAAATTAGATCTTGTAAGGATGAGTGCAAAAAAAAGAAATTCAGAGACAATGCTATCAGATAGTATGAATTTCACTTTTCAGAATACAAGAACTCAAAATTGATAGGATTCAGTCTTCATTGACAGATTTCGACTCCATGTTCCGAAATCTGGAACAGTGAAGCATTTCTGAATGATTACATACACTTCTGTAGTCGAAATGTTTTATTCTCAGTCTCTTGCTTGACAAGAAAGATATTTTCCTTTGTTTTCTGGCATATAAGAGAATCAAATAAAAAATTGAATTAAAGAAGATATAACAAAAATAAAATACTTGCCAACATATAAAGTGGTATTTTACATTACTTTCTGACTAATATACTGAATTATTCTCTGTCAACAATAGAAATTGTTTTAAAAAGAAAAGCTGTGAGACACAGTCAAACTTTTGCGTAAGGAGCAAGGGGGTTGAGGAGGGGGCAGCCCCTTTCATGTACAGAATAATCTCTGTTCGTTTAAGTCTTAATGTCGCTCCTTACTTTCAGTTAATAAACTTTCTTTTAATTTAATTTCTGAATGTTTTTGAGTTAGTGCAGCTTTTATTTTTTCCTCATCGTACATGAATAATCGAAACGAAATTTGCGTATTGATTTTACTTTTTTTTGCTAAATGGCTTTCTCGAAATTTTTCCCTAACTTAACTTACAAATTAATTTACTTAACAAACTTCTAGATTTATTTATTTTTATTAAGTATATTAGGGGCTGGGTCCCTAATCAACACCTTGCTCTTTATGCTAAGTTAAATTGTTGTTCCAATTCTTTAAGAATGATCTCTTAATCATAAAGGCTGTTAATTTGGATAAATAGCTGTGATGAAAGCACAAAAAAGTCTAGCGTGAAGAACGAGGTAATGAGGAGAGGGCGAACCCAATCATATACGCATTAATTTATGTTCGTTTTAAATTTTAATGTTGTTCCATACGTTCAGTTGAAAAAATTGTTTTATTATTATTTAATTTCTGATCTTTTTTTAAATAATGTTGGCAAATCCGGCACCCCCTTATAGCAATGTCCCTTCCTCCATGAAAACTTCCTACATGGAAAGATGCGCCCATATAATACCCCACCCCACCTCCAAACTACCAAAAAATCCCCCCTATTTATAGAATAAATAGCTCTGATGAAAGTACAAAAAAACTTAAGGTAAAGAACAAGGTAATGAGTAGAGGGAGAACCCACTCATATACATATTAATTTATGTTTGTTTTAAATTTTAATGCTGCTCCCTAGGTTCAATTGAAAAAAAATTGTTTTTATTATTATTTAATATTTGATCTTTTTTTAAATTATGCTGGGAAATCCGGCACCCCCTTCATAGCAATGTCCCTTCCCCCATGAAAACTTCCTACATGGAAAAGATCCTCCTATGGAACACCCAACCCAACCTCCCAACTACCAAAAAAATCCCTCCTGAAAACTTTGGTATGCTTCCCAATAACCAATTACTGAATTTTTCGACCACGCTGAACAAAATGGGTATCTCAAAATTTTGATCGGATAACTTTGGGGGAAAAAATGAGCTTGGGAGGGGGCCTAGGTGCTCTTCTTTTTTTTTGGTCACTTAAAAATGGCCCTAGAACTTTTAATTTCCGTTCGATTGAGCCCTTCCATGACATTCTAGGATCACCAGTTCGATATGATCACCCCTGGGGGAAAAAAATAAACACGCGTCCGTGATCTTCCTTCTGTAAAAAAAAAATACAAAATTTCACATTTCATTTTTGCAGATAGGAGATTAAAACTTCTAAAGCAGGGTTCTCTGACATGCTGAATCTGATGGGTGGGATTTTCATTAAATTTCTATGACTTTTAGTTTGTGTTTCCTCCTTTTGATGTAACCTATACATTTGTAATCAGCATAAAACCTGATTCTTTTAATGTATCTACTACTACTAATGCTACTACTAACAGCTCACTGCAGCACCAAGCCGCCTGAGGCAAACACAGCTACGCACTCTCCTCCTCCATCACAATCTATTCAAAGCCACCCTTTTTACACCCGCCCACGAAGTTCCCATTTCCTTTAAATCTTTCTTTATGACGTCCTCCAACCCCAGACGGGGACGACCTGCTTCTCGTTTATCCCTAGATGGCTGGCCGAAAAGAACAATCTTGGCAATCTGTCATCTTTCATCTGCACAACGTGCCCTAGCCACCTCAACCTTTGTTTCATTATAGCCCTAGAGAGCGGTATTGAACCATCATTATGTATCATAATGTATCTATTCGTATCAAAATTCTGTTTTTTAGAGTTTCGGTTACTATTGAGCCGGGATGTTCCTTACTTACAGTTCGTTATAACGAACTGTTTTGAGAAGATTAATAATAGAAAAAATTTTCTCGACAAAGGCGTTGCTGATGGGTAAGCTTAAGAAAAAAGAGCTGTTTCTGTAAAAACAAATTACAAAATTTCACATTTCATTTTTGCAGATAGGAGCTTAAAACTTCTATAGCAGGGTTCTCTGACATGCAGAATCTGATGGTGTGATTTTCATTAAAGTTCTATGACCTTTAGGGGCTATTTCCATTTCCTTTACATCTTTTTTTATGACGTCCTCCCACCCCAGACGGGGACGACCTGCTTTCCGTTTAGCCGTAGATGGCTGGCCGAAAAGAACAATCTTCGGCAATCTGTTATCCTTCCTTCGCCCAACGTCCCCTAGCAACCTCAACCTTTCTTTCATTATAGCCCTAGAGAGCGGTATTGAACCATCATTATCTATCATAATGTATCTATTGGTATAAAAATTCTGTTTTTAGAGTTTCGTTTACTATTGAGCCGGGTCGTTCCTTACCTACAGTTCGTTATCACGATTGGAAATTTCGATTGGGAAACACATGAAACATTCACGATTGGGAATTTCGATTGGAAATTGGAATGGCTAGTGCCCTTTTTAATAGCTAAAAGTGATAGAAGGCAGCTAACACCCTTTCCACGCCCACCATTCCCCAAAACACATCCAATCAAAACTTTGAGATAGCTATTTTATTCAGTGTAGTTGATTTCCAGCTAGATATTATGTATTTTAGGAGCGCAATCCCCCCACACCCCTCAAGGCAAGGGTTGTAAGTTATGCCCTGGGGGCATATAAGGTTTGTATAGAAAACTGTGTCGTAGAAACTTCAAAAAAGGCCCATTCGATTGGAAATTCAAAGGCCTAGTGCCCTTTCTATTGGTCAAAAGTGATTTAAATGCAGTTAACGCTCCTTCCACTCCCACCTTTCCCCAAACACATCCAATAAATTTTTAGATAGCCATTTTGTTCAACGTAGTAGAAAGTTCTGGAAATTGCCATTTTGTTCAGTGTAGTTGATCTCCAGATAGAAAGTATGTTATTGAGGAGGATATTCCCCCCAGAGCCCTCAGAGCAAGGGTTGTAAGTTATGCCCTGGAAATATATAAGATTTTTATAGAAAGGTTATTATAGGTTTTTATAGAATCCATTGTCGTAAAAACTTCAAAAAAGGCTCATTCGACTGTAAATTCAAATGGCTAGTGCCCTTTTTAATAGTCGAAAAGGGCAACTAGCCCCCCTCTCACGCCCACCTTTTCCCCAGACAGTCCAATCAAAATTTTAGATAGTCATTTTGTTCAACGCAGTTCAAATTTCTGGAAACTAGGTGTTTGAGGATGACACCCCCACAGCCCTCAGAGCAATGGCTATAAGTTATGTCCTGTGGGCAAATAAGGTTTTTATAGAAAGAATTGCCGTGGAAACTTCAAAAAGGGCTCATTCGATTGGAAATTGAAATGACTAGTGCCCTTTTTAATAGTTGAAAATGACTGGAGTGCAAACTAACCCCCCTCTCACGCCCACCATTTATCCAAACACATCCAATCAAAATTTTGAGCTAGCAACTTTATTCAACGTAGTTAAAAGTACTGGAAACTAGGTCTTTGAGGATGACAACCTCCCCCCCCCACAGCCCTCAGGGTAAGGGTTATAAGTTATGCCCTGGGGGCAAACAAGCTTTTCATAGAAAGCATTGTCATAGAACCTTCAAAAAGGATCCATTCGATTGGAAATTGAAATGGCTAGTGCCCTTTTTAAAGTTGAAAGTGATTAGAGGGCAACTAACCCCCGTCTCACGCCCAATATTTTTCCAAACATTTCCAATCAACATTTCCAGATAGCCATTTCGTTCAACGTAGTTGAAACTTCAGGTAATTAGGTCTTTGAGGATGATAGCCCCCTCAGAGCAAGGGTTACAAGTTATGCCTTGGGGGCATATAAGGTTTTTATTGAAAGCTTTGTCGTAGGGTGCATTCCATTGGAAATTCAAAGGGCTAGTGCCCTTTTTAATAGTAGAAAGTGATTGGAGGGCAACTAACCCCCTCTCACGCCCACCTTTCCCCCACGCAGATCCAATACAAATTTTTAGACAGCCATTTTGTTCAACCTAGTTGTAAGTTTTGGAAATTAGGTCTTTAAGGAACATAACACCCCCCCCCCTCCCAGCCCTCAGGGCAAAGGTTTTAAGTTATGCCCTGGGGACATATAAGGCTTTTATACAAAGTTTTGTGGTAGAAACTTCAAAAGGGTTCATTTGATTGGCAATTGAAAGGAATAGTACCCTTTTTAGTAGTCGAAAGTGACTGGAAGGCAACTAACACCCCTGTGACGTCCACCATTCCCCCAAACACATTCAATCAAAGTTTTGAGATAGCCATTTTGTTCAGCGTAGTTGAAAGTTCTGGAAATTATTTATTTGAGAATGACAAACCCTCCACAGCTTTCAGGACAAAGGTTGAAAGTTATACCCTGGGGTCAAATAAGGTTTTTATGGATAGCCTTGTCGTAGAAAACTAAAAACGTAGAAACATAAACGTCAAAATGGCTCTTTCAATTGGAAATTGTGAGGGATATTACCCTTTTAGATAGTCTAAAGCAACCAGAAGGAGAATCCCCTCCCCAACGTCCTTCATTTCCGATTAACATTTTGATTTGACCATTTTGTTCAACGTAGATGAGAGGTCTGGAAATTATGTCTTTGAGAATGACAACCCTTCCCCCATACCCCTCATGACAAGGGTCGTAAGTTATGCCCTTGGGGCATATAACGCTTTTATAGAAAGTTTTGTCGTCAAATCTTCAAAAAAGGGCTCATTCGGTTGGAAAATGAGAGGACTAGATCCTTTTTTATTAGTCGAAAGTGATTCCACGCCCCCTCCACGCCTATCGTTTCTCCAAACACTTCCAATCAAAATTTTGAAATAATCATTTTGTTAAGCCTATCAGAAAGGTCTGGAAATTATGTGTTTGAGGATAACAAATCACCCCAGCCCTCAGGGCAAGGGTTGTAAGTTTTGCCCTGGGGGACATATATGGTTTAGTAGAAAGTATGGTCAAATAAACTTCAAAGGGGGCTCACTAGATTGGTAATCAGACGCTCTAGTGCTCTTTTTAAGAGTCAAAGTGACCAGAGGGCAACTACCCTTTCAAGCCTATACACACCGTCATATTGTTCCGAAATGTATCTAATAGAAATTTTGAGGTCGGCATTCTATTCAAAACAGTCTAAATATCATATTACAAGGCTTTTGGCGTTGAAACAGACCCCAAAGATTGCGGGCAAGGGTTGTAATTTATGCCCAGAAGGATTAAAGGTTTTTATGGAAGGGATGGTTATTTAACTTCGGAAGACGCTCAGTCTTTCTCCCTGAAAAAGACAATGTCAATATAAAACGAATATAAATTAATCAAAAAAACTTTTTAAACAAAATGAGTTTTTCAAAAATAAGGTAAAGAACTCCATTAAACAAAAATGAAAAAAAAAAAAAGAATCAAATGATCTACCAAGCATACAACTACCACAAATCATTATCAATAAATAAATGAAACTAAATAAGTCAAACTCAAAACGAGCAGAAATTAATCTGAGTAGGGTTTTTAAACCCTATACTTTCTAAAAGCCAGAATATAATTTGTACTTTACTGAAAAAATTCTTTTAAATGTTTTCACCAGTAACTTTAAGAAAACAAAAATTAATTAAAGTTTTAAGGAATAAATATCAGCAAATGTATAATAAACTGACAATGTACATTTTTTCAGCAAATTCATTTCAATTTTTTTCATTAAAGTACAAATTATATTCTGGGTTTTGGAAAGTATAGAGTTTAGAACCCTACTCAGATTAATTTCTGCTCGTTTAGAGATTGACTTATTTTAATTTCTGCTTGTTTTGGGTTTCATTTATTTATTGATACTGATTTGTGGTAGTTGTATGCTTGGTAGATGATTTGATTCTTTTTTTTTTCATTTTTGGTTCAATTAAGTTCTTTACTTTTTTTAGAAAGACGTATTTTGTGCAAAAAGTTTTTTTGGTTAATTACATATAAAATTCACTAATTATAAACAGTAAAACTTTTAAAATCTTAATCTTTTCTTTGGGGGGGGGGGGGAATCAGCAACGACGCAAATGGTGAATCGTATGTACTTTTATGGCACAGTGTAAAGTTTCAAGGAAAAGGGACGCCATTGCTGCATTATAGTGACATGGTCATGTTCCACGCCAACCTATTATGAAATTCACAAGTAAAAAATTTTATTTACTTCTCTGCTGAATCACACTATGAGTAATTACGTAGACAGGGGAGGATTGAATATTTTATTTATTTAGTGGTTTATTGTTTATGTTTAATTACTGTCTATTTGCATCATAAAATTTATGTTTTGCTGTGTATTCAATTGTTGTTGTAGTTTATTAATTTCGTTTATTTTATATGGTTTATCAGCAGTAATGTTATTCATGTGAATGTTTATTTACCACAAAACATTTATTTGTTGTTTTTAATTTATTTTGTTGATTTTATAAGAAAAGTTAAATCTACTACCTTAAAATTTTGACTTGACTGAGCCCTTGGTTTTACATCAAATTAGAAGCTTGATTAAATTCAGGCTTGCAGCAAGGTAAAAGTGTACCAACTAGTATCATTAAACCGATTTCGAATCAAGTATCTACTGACTTGTGAACGAGCTTGATTTAAGTTTAGCTTATCCTTGCAAATATAGCTTAAAACAAGATTGAATTATTACAAACGGGTTACAATAAATAAAATTACGCTTAATATCATCTAGAGTTTCAGTGAACCCTCGTTTACCTTGAGTTACAAGCTTGATTTAAGCTTTGATTCACAGTAAGATAAAGTGGAACAGCTAGGAGTCTTGACTCTAGCCTTTGGCTTGATTTTTCCAGGAACTCACTGAAGCGCTTTGCATATCAAGCTTGAATTTTACTAAATACCATTTGATTTTTAATTCCTCTTGATTTTGCCTTGAATTAAAATCCTGATTCAAGCCTCCTAGCAGCAAGATAGCCTAAACGTTTCTCAACTTTCTGTAAATCAAGCTTTATTTAAGTTTATCTGTTCTGCACAGCTTGAATCAAGCAATTTCGCTAGTTTGAGGAAAACAAACAAAAATACAAAAATTACGAGTACCTCGACATAAGAACCTTTTTTTTTTTTAGTGTTGGTTCTTTTCTAATATATATCGCATCGATAATAACGTATCGTATCATAACATAGTATCTTCTCCTTAACGAAACATATCTATAATATTCCCAAAAGTTTACATCAAACTGACAAATAACTTCGAAAATATACGTTTCCCATATTTGTGTCGGAATTTACATAAATAGACCCTCCTCGTCTTGTTCTTCAAAGAGCCCTGAAATATAAAAAGGAATAAACTAAAATGTACACGAAAAAGGAAAAATAGATCACGGTGTGCTACCTCGTCTGCTGAAAAATACTGGCTAATAAGAAGAAGAAAGGAATAATTTTAGCATTTTCGAGTTCCGTTAACGTTAAGAAACATTAAAAAGATTAACTGCAAATAAAATGAATGCTTGAATATAAATGCAAAAAACTACGGGACATTAGCCCCTCATCTAGAATTTGAAAAATACATTCCTCTTTATGTGTCTTTTTTTTTTGAAAAATGACTTTTTGGTATTTTCATAAGAAAATTGACAAAATCTCTCAACCAAGATTTTGGAGCATTTATTTTGTCCCCGCCTCCTAATTTCTGTGAATTGGCACATCTGCTTGTCTGATGTCAAGGTAACAGCCCCAGAACCTTGATTCTGTGTTTAGGAACATCTTAAGGAAATAAATTAAGCTTTTTTCTTAAAAGTAAGTAAGCAATTAACTGAGTCATAACTTATTTATTGTGTTATTCCATTAAACGATGAAATAAGAACCAACCTAATCTGAATGTCAATCCAGATTAAGATTATTCGAGCTTTCTGAAAATGCTAAGACTCCTGAATACCTAAATTCTGATCAATTAAAATCATTCTAAAAGACAGATTTTCATCAAGAAGAAAGCGCAAGAATCAAACATAAGAACCCTACTACTGGAAAATTCTTAGTATGATAAACGCCATCATTTCAAAACAATAGCTCTATTGAAAGCATCATCCAAGAACATAGGGAATTTAAGGAATGCAGGATCAAATAACTGGAACACCTAAGGAGAAGGGAAAATGACTTTTTCTTGACTTGACGATTTGGTTGGACTTCCTGTAAAGCTTCTAAAAACTACTAAAAAAAAAAAAAAATATCATGCTGACCAAAGGTCTGCGTTGCGCCAGCACCAATCTCCTGATTCAATAACTTCGGACGGAAGTTCAAAGCGTGGTTGGGGGCAAATCATCCGACTCTTCCCGTTACTAGACCTCCATTTGCACTCTACTGAAAACGGTTTATCAGTGTGTTATATATTTACCATAGCATTATCATCAGCAACACAATACCAACATGACATGACAAGGGTAATCAAGATATTGATTACCCTTGTCAAAACAGATGGGGTATAGATCACCAAGGGCAAACCCAGTGAGACTTGCATGAAAAATAATCCACTTAGAACCATTTAAGGAAAGGCTACTAGAATAAATCCCTCATGATACTCCCTCAAACAAGCCTGCTAAATTTAAACAAGCCTCAGACATAGTCCTTTCAAGAATAGCGATCATCAGAGGCAACAAGAGCATCCAATGAAGGTCAAGTAATATTCTTTTTGTACAGAAATAACTAGGATTACATAGACGCTAGCAAGCTGTCAGTTTCTTTGTTGTCAACGAAAAAAAATAAGGTTATTAAAAACATATAAAAACAGCCCCAAACATAAAATTGAGCCTTGAGGGCCACCACAATCAAATTCTCATGGCAAATGAGTGGATATTTGATAATAAAGTCGTCATGATGGGCAAAACCCACCAACAAACATACACATACACACGATATAAAATAAGCTAATGTTTAGATATTATTTTTGTTCTTTTCTTTTCTGTGAAACATCAACATTCAAAAAAAAAGAAATATGAACTACAAATTTTCAGAATAAGGAAAAAATTCTGAATAAAAAAACGTTCCAAAACAGCATATCTTTTTTGAAGACAAAGCACAAAAATTTTAGACATAACTTAACAATTGGAAAATTATTACAACAGCTGTGACCGATGAAAGAATGTAGCTGGCATAAACGCCACACTACAAACCTAAAAACAAACATCTAAACAATCAAAGTTTGATGAACAGCATTACAAACATAGCGAAAAAATCTGGTAGAAAATATAAAATAAAACCAACGTTTTCAGATCCCCTCATTTCTGGCATTTTACTAATTTTTATTACTATGACTTAAAACTGGATAAAAAAAGATATCTTAAAGCGAAACCTTCGTTGCAGAGAAATGTCAACATAGCCGAAAACCCTCGAAAAAAAGGAGAATAAAAACCAGTGATCCTTAGGTCCTCATTCGTTGCATTTTATTATTTCTTTTTATTATTTAATTTTATTAATATTGTGGTTTAAAACTGGTTACATGATTGACTCCAAAAAATTCAACCGACATCCGAATTTTCCAACTGTTTTATACCAAGACATATTTTCGTAAGGCTTGGTCGGCAGGTGCAGTACCAAATTCTTTTTCGAAAATAATTTTTTTTTAGACGAGGGTTCCGATGTGGGTTTGGGAGTAGCTCATTTTGAGGCTCGGACCTACCACCAAGCCCCAAGTACAAGCGAAGCAACAGACTTTCTAGCTCTTTGTGTGAAACTTATGATTTTCAAGGCCAAACGGTACTGGAAGATATAGAGTACAGTTCTTTGTTGGGGGGGGGGATAGCACCTAATAGGTTCTCATCCTGTATATGTAAGAAAACTAAAAATTCATACATTTTAGGATAAAGATAGGTGCGTTATACCTTATTGAAATAATAACAGAGGGGCAATACAGAATTAATATGACAATACGCGGGCATAAGGAGGGGGGCATATGGGTATAAGAGGCGGGCAACATATCCGCACCTGAAGGTACATAGTAGAGATTTGTTACTACTAAGGGGCATTTAAAGTTTAACCAATCATACCTGAGACAAATTCACAAGGGTATTTTTACAGATATTTTGTTGCCTGGTTACTAGGGCAGGGCTGTTGGCTTTCTCGGTTACTAGTGTTACTAGGCTTTTTAGGTTACTAGTTACTAGATGTTGGATGATGATAGGGTAACTTTCATAGCAGGATAAATGCTGGCGATTTTTTTAAAAGAAAAATGTCGGCAAAATGTATCTACGAACGCAAGAACAAATACAAGAATAGTATGTTTTAGCAAGTCAAAATTCAATTTATTATCTATGATTAGGCAAAATTCAGGTCTTATAAGCCATAATTCGTGCAAATTCAATAGCATTTTTTACTTTTCAAATATACAGACAAATTTGAGAAAAAAAAAACATTTCACAAATATAATGAGCCAAACTTCAATATTCAAAATTCATACCTCGGGAAAATTCGCTAGCGTATTTTTTACAAGCGTTTTTATAAGCTGAGTACTGTGGTGGAGAAATTTTGGATATACTTTTCAAGGCATCAATCAGTCTCTCTCTGGCATCTCCACTGTCAGGAACAATCCTGTAAATATTTAAAATAGAGTAAAAACACAAAGGGTCAAAAGGGTCGACATCCTCTAGTCATTGATGGTACATAGATCACTGACAATTGTCCATGTCAGTTGCCGGGTCTTTCTTACAGAGACAAATAGCAAGCCTGTCACCTAGCCTTGTGGCAGCAGGGATCGAACCCCAAATCCCCTATTGCTAATAAGAGATTAATCCATTGTACTGCCACTACTAACAGCTCACTGCAGCAGCAAGGAGATTAAGACCAACAAAGCTACGCACATTCCTTCTACGCAAAGAAGGGTTTAATTCGTAATTTTCTCTGCTATGTCTAGATATATTTTGTCTAGTCAAAATTTTCTACGGTTCAGTAAAATTACTAGGAAACAATGAATGCCATATTTATGAGGATAGAGAAAGGTGTATGCAGGATCTTTCTTTTGAGGGAAGAAGTGTTACACAAAACTTTACAAAATAAAGAAAAAAAATAGCTTATATGCATTTTGTTACATTTTTACGAGTCAGGCGAATAATTCGAGAGGCATAGTCCAAAGCCCGTACCTCCCCCCAATACGGCCTTGAGGATAGGGATTCAAGTTCTGAAAAAAGTGTTCCTTCTCCTGAAAAGTTGTCATATCTTGAGCTAGATTTACACGGGGGTCAAACTTCGCTTTGACTGCTGAATTTCGCGTCATCCAATGAAGATCCAATTTTTCATCAATCATCAATCCAATTTTTGCTGGTAAATGTTTGGTCCACTTTTGTTTTTTGAAGCAAAAAAAAGTAAAAAAAAAAAACAAAAACACTAAAAAAAAAAACATTTTAACCAACCCTTATGCCTTATCACATTATGAGGTTAAGGAATTCATAGAACTTGAGCATCTGGTGGCATCAATTTATAAACTTTGTAGCACTAATTGAGGCACTTTACCTAGTTCTTTGTGGTTAGCTAAATGAAGATTGTTAGGATACAAAATGTAAATTTAAAAATAAGCGATTAAATAAAGGTATTTTATGGCTGTTAAGAAATTCAAGGAGCTTAAGATGTGGGAGCAGAAATTTAGACACCTTACCTAATTATTTGAGGTCGACAAAGTTAAAAGCATTAGTATACAAAATGTAAATTTTATAAGGGAGTAAAAAAAGTTTTTTATCACTGTTAAGTGATTCAGATAATTTAAAAGATCCAATAGTGCAAATTTAAAAGGTTAAAACTGCCCATTGTAGTTTTAGGGAGGGGTAGAGGATGTGGCGACCAAATTTTCACTCCGAGATCAGTAATTGAGAAGTGCATGAGTCATTAAACCCCTTTAATCGTCAGATTTACAGATTATGATCAAGCGTCTGATTCAGCTGATGAGCATAAAACCCCTTTAGTCCTCGAATTTGTAGATTATGAGCAAGCGTTTGATTAAGGTGATAGAAGAGCATTAACGAAGGTCCTATCCTTCCAATATATACCAGATAAGTATATTAAAGTGATTGGTGATTCTCTTAGTAGCAAATCATCATGCAGAGAAACCAGTTTCTCCCAAATACCTAACCATGCTAACTAATATATTTACTCTTGTACTATTCATCCCAAAAATACCCCCTTTTTGAGAGGAGGGAGGAGGAGCGTGTGTGGCTATGTTGGCCTCAGGTGATTTGGTGCTACAGTGAGTAGTTAGTAGTAGTAGTAGTAGTAGTCAGCTTGGATTAAGAAAGCATAGGGAGAGGAGCTTTATTTTAAGGCAAGGTTTAATAAAGAGGAACTAAAATGGATGATATCAACAAGGGGAAATTTTTTTTACCGTTTGATGATAAGACAAAGTATCCAGAAAGGGTTAAATCTGAGTCAGGTCCTTACTTTTGCCCAATGCGAGGAGGAGAATGACTGAATTCACTTTTTGGGTTTTTGTGAAGAATTAAATGGTCTGAGCAAAGAAAATAAAGGCTTTAATTGTTAATAAATGTTGTATCCTATCGAACAAAAAATAGAGCGGACCAAGTCCAGTTTATAAGGAGAGGGATATTTCAATTGGCTAGAAATTTCATATGATGCTAAATTTATTTAGTGAGAACTTGTAATGAAATCATAAAAAAAATTCTTATTTACTTTCCGGTGAGAAGTCAGACCTGCCATCGATGGGAGTTCCAGCTCAAATTTTTTTTGGACTCATATTTTTACTGCCTTTCCTGACCATGACAATTTTGTAGTCATTGTCAAAGGGGTAGACTCCTTTATTGAGGCAACGAGCATATTGATCAATTCTATCCCGGTCTCAGGTCACTATTTCTGGTTGTTCTGGTTCTTGTACGACAATGTATAGGTATATACCTATTCCCTATACTATCATTCTTTTCTACAAAAATCCACAGTTACTTAGCTATTTTTGTCTACTGGGATTGCGGTGGGGGTGGTAGTTAGTTAATTCAACCGAAAAGCTGGCTCTAAGATGTGTTCCTTCGCGAAAATTACGTGGAAAACTCTGCCTTGTGTAAATAATTATTTTTCAATTAATCAAAAGTTAATTAATCATAATTAATCAATTAATCAGAAGTCGACCTGATAAAAAATATAACTTATCCCGGGCATTTTAGTATACACCTAGTGGCATTTGAAGTTTTCTAATAAAAGGCATTTGAGAAAGAATGAAGTTATTCAATTCAATTAATTCAATTCTTCAATAATTACATAAATAGACTCAAGCGCTAGAAATCCCAAGAAGCATAGCTTGTGGAGGACCTCATATCAAACACAAAATCCTTACAAAACAGGACAAATTAGGGAAGAAAAAAAGATACAACAATACCTCGAAAATACAACCACAATACGAGAAAAAAAAAACTGCTACACAATAACCTTATACTTAAATTTCTTCAAACTGAAAATTTTCTGTAATCTAAATAAATTCCAAACCGTAAATAATAATATTACACAACGGGGTTCTAATCTGATCCAACATGATAAGAGAAAAAAAAACTAAATAAAGTAAAGCGGAAAAAAATTAGATAAAGCAAAATGAATAAAGAAACGAAATAACTTCAAGCCTTAGAGAATATTTTTCTGCAAAGGGAAGAAGAGTTTTTGATAAGAGAAAGTTCACTGGGAATAGAGTTCCAAAGAGCAATTGCTCTATAAATTGGTGACCTCTGAGCTGCTGAGGATACCCTTTTAGACAGCCCAAATTGGTGAACAGAGCTCCGAAGCAAAGTCTGGCACTTACGTGTTGATGCAGGATCAAAGTAGGATAATTTGTTTGGAAGAAGCGAGAAATTGAAGGCTCGATGAGCTAGTTTTATGTTCTGCTTCTTGATAACCACATCTAAGGCATCTAGACCTGTATCACTGTAAAGATCAGCTGTAGGATAGAGTCGAGAAAGGCGAAAAGTTGCCTTCACCGCTCTATTCTGTGCTGTTCGTAGTTGCCGAAGGGAAGAATAGTTAGTATGCCCCATACAGTGCAGCAATAAGAAAGATAAGGAAGGACAAATGCATAGTAAAGAAGAAGCGTTACATCAGGAGGAAGAAATTGATTGGCACGATGAAGCATAGACACTTGACGAGAAATTATAGAATGTGTATAGGAAATATGAGTTTTGCAAGAAAGAAAACAATCAACGTACACACCAAGAAGCTTAATACAAGAGCACTGGGGAATTATATCAGTACCATAAAAAAATAAAGATTGTTGGGGAAGGTTCAGACATGTGGTATGGGGTTCGAAAATGAATAATACTACTCTTAGAGCAATTCAACAGCATCCCGTTCTGCTCACACCAATCACGCACATGGTTGAGCAGGAGCTGAGCTTTAGCAATAGCAGAGGGCAGATCATTAGAAACCACAAAAAATTACTATCGTCTGCAAACAAAACATTGTGGGTATCAAGGTTGGGAGATGGAGGAAGGTCATTAATATAAATAAGAAAGAGGAGTGGTCCCAAAACTGAGCCTTGAGGTACCCTTTTGGAAACCGAGGCTAGATCAGAATATTTCCCATCGTAACACACGAACTGTGATCTATTAGACAGGTAAGATTTAAACCATTCAAAGGCAATTCCCCGAACTCCAAGTAGAGACATTTTTCCCAGTAAGACAAAATGATCTACCATGTCGAAAGCTTTATAAAAATCAAGAAATAGTCCTAGAACGCAACGACCCTTGTCAATGTTAACACGCATGAACTCTGTAACGTCAACTAGAGCACATGCAGTAGAGAGTTTAGGTCGGAAGCCATACTGGTGATCAGACAGAACAGAACCGCTTCCAGTTGAAGCACCAGTAGACCGGAATGAAAAAAGCCTCTTATGCACAACTTTTTCAAGTAATTTCGAGAAAATTGGGAGAAGTGATATAGGTCTATAATTTAAAACTAAGCTGGGGTCACCCTTCTTAAAAAGAGGGAGTACTTGTGCAATTTTATACGAGTCAGGGTATACACCTTTTGAAATAGATTGATTGATTAAAAATATGGGTTAGAGGTTCAACAACATAAGAAGAAACAGACTTAAGCACATGGTTTGTTAGTCCATGCGCATCAGCTGTGTTACTGCTACTTAAAGAACAAATAAAAACACAGATCTCTATGCTTGAACAAGGAGTTAGAAAAATACTTCTCTCAGCTGATGAAGATTTACCTAGTTTAGGAAAGGAGGGGGTCTTAACAGTTGGTAGGGTGGTAAAGTAAGAGTTGAAGAAACTAGGTACAGCTGATTTTTCAATGGTCCAACTATCTGCATTTTTGAAACTATTGGAGCCAGTTGAACAAAAAAACAAAAACAAAAAAAAAACACTGTGGCATCCCCAGAAAAGCAAGAGAGGAAATTCAGCACCGGGGATCGACACAGTACCAACTAAATTATTGTAATGGTGAAGAGCATGGATATTGCCAGTACTTGCATCGATATTCTCTATAATTCTAAGTACACCTCTGTGGCCGCAAAAACTGGCAGATATCGCTTATGATTTCATTATTTAAAAACCAGAAAGAAACCTACACAAGAACTACAGTGGGATAAGTCTAGGAAGTTCTATGAGTAAGCTATCTTGTAGAGTGCTGTCTAAACGGATGGATAAATGGTTGCATTGTAAAGGTAGATTAATCGAATGTCAGGCAGAGTTTAGGAAAATTATAGTACAATAGATCAAATTTTTTGATTACAGGCTTTATTTAGTAAATATACAAGGTATTGGGGAAAATATGCTATATACGGCATATTTGAACATCAGAGGAGCATTAGATGAGGTTTCAAGGAGTATATTGAAAGGGTAGTTGGTGAAATTAGGATTACCAATTAGGTTAGTAAAAGTTATAATGAAAATGTTAGAGGTGGTTTAAAGTTGTAGTGAAGGAAGGTATTTCTTACTCTAGGCCAGTTTTGAGTAAAGTAATCCTTCAACAGAGATGTACTCTATCACCGCGTTTGTTTTCTCTTTTTATTAATAATATTAAGAAGTATTTTAGAAATGTCCCTATGTTAAATTTAATGTTGGTTTTTATGTTAAACCTGTTTTAATTTTTATGTTAAACCTGTTTTGTTTATTATTCGCAGATGACACAGTACTGCTTGCAATATCGACTCCGGATTTGCAAAAGATGTTGGAGATTTAGGATACTTATTTGAGGAGAATAAAAATTAGTTTTAAATGTTGATAAATCAATCATGCTAGTTTTTAGGAAAAGAAGAAAGGGAAAAGAATAAGTTTTATTTTAAAGGGAGGGGGAGGGGGTGGAGATCTGAAATTAATGTCGAATGTGTGTAAGCTGTTTTTTGTTGTCCCGTGTGACATTATTCTGTGTGAGAATATTGTGTGTTATTATGGTATTATGTGCATTATTACGTGGTATTATATGCACCACATTCATTCTCAAGTGCCCATCAACGGTTGTTCCAAAATATCGCTTTGACAATTCATTTTTCTGTATGAACAGTATATTTACATATATATATATATATATATATATATATATATATATATATATATATATATATATATATATATATATATATATATATATATATATATATATATATATATATATATATATATATATATATATATATATATATATATATATATATATATATATATATATATATATATATATATATATATATATATATACAGTGGGTGGGTCCCCACTCCCCACCGCCTCTCACCAGTGCATTTAAATTTTAAAAAATTACACATTTATTTGGGCTATAAAGGTATTGAAGGCACAAAGTTCAACTCTATGGAGATGGGATCCAAGATACAATAATGCTAAAATTGAAATAAGTGCACCCCCACCTCCTAACAGTATTCTTTGCTATTCCAAGCTTTCAAGTTAGTCAATCAACTTCAAACATGTGTCATTACTGGCTGATGGCTTACAACCATGTTACCAATTTCCCTCATATTCCCAAATATGATATTTCACATCTTTGCTACTATTTGGCAAAGCTAATTATTAAATTGTCTTACTCCTTTGATGCCAAAATTTTTATATTTGAAAAGTTTTTTAAACTTTTTAACATATTCGACGTATTGGTCTATTTATAATTACTATTCTATTAATTTAGCAGTACAGATTAATGAGCTTAAAGATACGGTTCTTCTTTTTCTAACATAAAAAAAAAAAAAAAAAAAAAACAATACTAGGATTCCAGAACTATGATTTTGAGCAAGATCACCTTCCCAACTGACTCAACCTTTTTATCAAGGTTCATTAAGTGATTCCTGACTCTAGGAACAGCAAGTAGTAAGTATATGATAAGCTAAAAGAATACGAAATAATAAAGTTTTACTTAAACAAGCTTTTCAATATTTATTTAGATAAAGAGTAAATAAAATGTCTTGAATTTATTTTCTTGTTTACTTGTTTGTTGACTCATGATGCGGTTTCTTGGCTGAGGAGCAGAAGCTGTACAAGCAGCAAAAGAACTTGAATGAGCAGTAAATTCGTTTAGTGAGGGATGAGCAGAAGATAATTTATTGAAAAAAGTAAAGGGTTCTATTTCTTTTAAAATGTAAAAAAGGGGAGAAAAACAAGAGGCATAAACAACAATTTTACAGAAAATAAAACTAACTTAAGGTTAAGAACCCTTGATTTTTATTTTAACTTTCAATTACAAGAAGCTACGTCTGTTGCAACGACTTTTTATGTAAAACTTGACGCCATTACACAAAAAGACGGCAACAGTATACAAGCTTACACTAAGTTAGTTGCGAAATTTATTGCTCAGCTCTTTAATTTCTTAGCCTAGAAAAGAAAAAGGACGTTAATCGATTGGAGATAAAAGACAAATATCAGAGAGAGAGAGAGAGAGAGAGAGAGAGAGAGAGAGAGAGAGAGAGAGAGAGAGAGAGAGAGAGACGAGAGAGAGAGAGAGAGAGAGAGAGAGAGAGAGAGAGAGAGAGAGAGAGAGAGAGAGAGAGAGAGAGAGAGAGAGAGAGAGAGAGAGAGAGAGAGAGAGAGAGAGAGAGAGAGAGAGAGAGAGAGAGAGATGAGAGAGAGAGACGAGAACGTCGACAGTGAGAGAGAGAGACTTTTTCTTCTTCTTTCTTTTTTGAGAAGTGAACATGTTTTTTTTGTTTGCTTCTTTTTTGTACAGAGGAGAGGCATCAAGTTCCACTGTATAATTTTGGGCCCTTGCCCTAAGATCTATGCGGATGATGTCTCCGGTCGAGACAGACCTTTTGATCAAACTAAGCGAAATATCTGTCTCAACTGTTTGTATCCGATGTCATGGGACATATCTGGGTTCCCAGAAGAAAAAAAGTTACAGGAGGGGGAGGTTACCCTTCAGTAACTTTTTGCCCTTAAAAAGGGCGCTAGAGCTTTCAATTACCGACTGAATGAACCCCTTGATTCTGCGACCCCCCCCCCCCCCCCGCCATTTATACGAAGTGGCCAGGGAATAATAAATAGGGGATATCACTATTTCCTTGGTCAATCCTATTGCGTTGACTCTGATTTATGCTAAATAATAACCAATAGTAAGACTGTAAGACTGGATATATTACCTTTCAGCTGATGTTTTGTCAAAAAACTTCAAAACTGCTTTTTTTCCTCCTTCGAGACTCTCCACCCTACAGCCAGTGTTATCACCAAGTCTACTTAAACACGAAAGGACCTTGCTCCGTGGAGCTCCAACGGGTAGGTTGAACATGGTGAACTCATGAGGCCTGACAGGGATGTCAGTTTTCTAAAAAAAAAAAAAAAAATGAAAAAAAAATACAGTCAAAGCAGGGAAACAAACAAAGGTATACTTTAAAACAGTAGTTGCTCACAGGAAAATCCCTTACGATAACTCACTATTCCCGGTGAACTTTTCAAAATAAAATGAAATTAATTAACTTCTATATGTTGAACAAATGTATTTATTCATAAATGTACATTTTTTTTCTACCTCCACAAAAATCGTGTATTTTTATACACTCAGGTGGCAAAAGCAGAGTTTCTTTGCATGAATTATAATGGTGACGAGCAACGCTCGCATATTTCTTTGCTAAATAGTCAGAGGGATAACAGAACAAAAAATCCAAAAAACATACTATTTTCTACAATAAATAAAATCTCCAACGACGTACTTGCTACTAGTCAAGAGCTAGGTATTTTGCAAATAGCAAAGGCTTACTTGGATTTTGACTAAGGAAATCCTCGGAAAAAGTAAAATAGCAAAATAGATGCAGTAAAATACGGATTGGCGCAATGGTTATGACCTTCAAGACTTTTTCTAGCGAAATTTCTTATAAATGCAAGCGCAAGACTACAAAAAAGTAGGCAAGAATCCTCTCCTAAAATTGGGTTTAGTGCTTGGCTGAACCCAACTTTAGGATACAATTCTGGTCAAGATGGATACGTATCAGAGTAATACATCAGGTTTCGGAAAGTAAATCCTTTATTGTAAAGATTGCGTCACTCGACACGGACACTATTTATGCCATCATAGTTGTCACAGTAGCTAAGCCCTATAAAAGGACAAATCCAAGACATATAGTAACGGTTTTAAAAAGGCGCTTAGAAACTGTCCACTAGGTTTTTTTTTTTTTTTTTTTTTTTTTTTTTTTTTTTTTTTTTTTTTTTTTTTTTTTTGAGGCTGATAAATCTGAAAGTTAACTACATCTTGACACTCTATAAATCTGCTATGTTATCTGAATTAGCGTAATCATTATGAGTTTATTGACTTTCTTTTACAGAAAGTTGTATAAATGTAGGTGCAGCACTATAACAAAGTATGGGAAAAGTTCTCCCCGGAGAACCCTCTGCTACAAGTGGGTTTAGCTCCCTGCGGAACCAAACTTCAGAATATAGTTCTGGTCAAGATGAATACGGGTGTGATGCATTAGGTTTTGGATAGCAAATCTTTAATTTAAAAGAGTACGTCACCAGGAACGGAAGGTATTTACGGCTGAAGCAACACACTGCAGGGCTGACGCAGGGACCAACCACGACCCATAATAACCGAAGTTCAAAACACGCTTGGAAAAACTGTCGGGTGGTAATTTTTTTTACAGTTGACCCTTTTTCGTCAACATATAAGGATACTATATTACACTAGGGCCTATACTATATATATTTATATAGGGTCTATACTATATATACTATGTTACCCCACTACTTTAGTCGACATGCAACAACAATAATTTGCAATTACGAAAAACATTTTCAAGAGCTCCAAAAAAGAGTCTGAATCTTCTCAAACATGAAGTCAAATTGAAGTAAGATACACAATTAAAATCGCCACCGTTGAAAACCCTTGCAGGGGTAGCGCTCATGTGTCCTTTTTTTCTTTCTTTTTTCCTCACTGTGTCATTATGTAGGACGGACGTCCGTATACAGATGGATAAGGGCTGATTTAATACTAAATATCATCTGACTTTTTTAAATCGTCACTTATAGCGCAACATTGGAATGCCATACGGCATCGAGAAGAGTCTCTTTTGGGCGTTAACACGGTTTTTCAGCGATAGCTGCAACATAGTAAAGCACGAATCATGGCCCATAGTAACCAAACACATAGCCTTAAGCCCCTAAAAACGAAAACTAATCGTAACAATAAGTATACCATTGGGATTGCCTTGGCCGAAAACCTTGTACGAGAAACTTACAGTCATTTGGCTTGAACAACAAGGAAATTATTTTTTTGCATGGGAATCACTATCAATGTCCTCTTTTTTTACTCCACTGCAAACGGGAAACTGGGACACGATTGAGAGCTGTTTAAGGGCACAAGTTTAAGGGAAATCACCGCATCTATGTGCTTTTGTAATTAACAAAATACAACCACAGGCAGCGCAATACAGCGCTGTCTAAGCATATTCATGTGGGCACAATGTCTGTTTTTTTTTTCACCGTTGTACTTCGTATAGTCGAAGTCGTCGTAGAAACTTCGGAAGGAGCTCATTCGATTGGAACTTGAAAGTTCTTGTGCCCCTTTTAAGAGTACAAAAGGATTGGAGGGCAACAAACCCGTTTCCCATGCCCATCAATTCCCCAGCCACACCCAATCAAAATTATGAGATAGCCATTTTGTTCAGCATAGTTGAAAGATTCAGTAGATATATCTAATGGGATGTCAACCCCCCCCCCCCCCCAAATTCCTCAGGACAAGGGCGGTAAGTTATGCGATTCGCCCATTGTTTACAAATATTATCTGTTATTGAGAAAGGTGGCCATCTCTGGCCTTTAGTGTTCAAAAAGACAAAAGGCATTCAGGTGAACCTCTCAGAGAATGCTGAGGGGAGTGTTGAACGAAAACAAAACACATTTAGTCCAAACGGGTTGTTAGAAGGGCGTAACTTAAGAATAAAGGAGTGTCTTTATTGGAACTTTCAGGAAATGACGAGGGGGGTGATAAATTAACCAAAAATACAATATTTGCACGCTACTACTACTACAACTACTACTACCACTGCTACCACTACAATTACTGCTTCTGAAACTAGTACTACCAAGAATAAAGATGTCGAAGTAAAAATTTTAGGAAATGTTGAGGAAAAAGTTGGACTAAATCAAAACATACTATGTGCATACAGATTATCAAAAGGGCGTATCAACAATATCTTTGAACCAGCTTTCCATTATCAAGCTGTAACTTCCAGGGCATCATGAGGGGGGGGGGTCATCAACTGACCAAAAGGCAAGATGTGGATACTATTGCTATTCACATTGCTGCTACTACTGTTCTAACTACTACTAGTACAAAACTACTACTATTCCCTACTACAACCACTAGTACTATGATACCAGTACTGTTAAGGCTAAGATAACAAAGGTGAAAATTTAAGAGAATTTTGAGGGGAAATTTGGACTAAATCAAAACACCGTGTGTATGCAGATTGCCAAAAGGACGTATCTTAGGAACGGATTAGGGTATTAAGTTGGAACTTTCAGGGAATACTCAAAGGAGAAAATCAATTGACCAAAAGGCAATACGTGCATGCTACTACTAATACAACTACCACTGCCACTACTAATACTACAATTACTACTACTACTACTACTACTACTTCTTTTGTAACTAATAACAATGCCAAAAGCATCCAAATGAAAATTTCAGAAAGTGTTGAGGAGGAAGTTGAAGTAAATTATAACAGAATATGAACATACAAACTATGAAAGAGGCATATCGACAATATCATAGCAACGTCTAATTGTATCAAGTTGAAACTTACAGGGCTTGATGGTGGGGGGGGGAATGTTCTACTGACCAAAAGGCAATATGCTAGCACTACTGTTGCTTCTAGTGCTAGCCCTATTGCTGTTAATAATACTCCTAGTCCTGCAACTAGTACTACTAGTTCTCCTACTACTACTACTCTGACTACCACTACAAGTATGGCTTAGGGTAGGAAGGTTAAATTTTCAGGGAATATTGCGGGGGGGGGGGGAAGTTGAACTAAATCATAACACGCCGTCTGCAGGCAGATTATCAAAAAGGCCTATCAGTAATATCTTAGGAACGGCCTTGAGTGTGAAGTTGAAACTTACAGGGCTTGTTGTGGGGGATATTGAACTAACCAAAAGGGCATGTTCGCATCCTACTACTACCACTTCTACTATTACTGCCACTAGTACTACTACTGCTTCTGCTATTACTACTGCTACTACTAAACCTATGGCTAAGGGTATTAAGGCAAAAATTTTGGGGAATGCTGAAACAGTGTTCCACTAAATCAAAACACACTATGCACATACAGGTTGTTAAGAGGACCTATCAAGAATGCCTCAGTAAGGGTTAATGGTATTAAGTTCAAACTTCCAGCGTGTGCTGAGGGGGATGTTGAAAAAAAAAAATAAAGGTGCCTTGTGCATACTGCTACTAATGCTACTGCTACTACTACTATTACAACTATTGCTATTACTGAAGCTAAGGGTATTAAGGTGCAGCTTTCAAGAAATATTTAGGCTGATGTTGAACTAAATCAAAAGGAGCTATGAGCATGAAAATTGTCAAAAGGGTGTAACTAGAGTATCTCAGGAACAGCTTACATTATCAAGTTGGAACTTTCAGGGTTCCAACCTAATGTTGCTGCGGATTTTCAACTCACCAAAAGGCATATGTATACACTACTACGACGATTGTTGAGGCTAAGGGTATTAAGGTGAAACTTTTAGGGAGCATTTAAAGGAAGCTTCAATTAAACGAAAAAAACTCTATACATGCAGGTTTTCAAATGGGCATATACGCAATATCATAGGCAGCACAGCGCTATAATAGAAACTTTTGAAGGAGCTCATTCGATTGGAAATTAATAGTTCTAGTGCCCTTTATAAGAGTCAAAAGTGACTGGAGGGCCAGCAACCCTCCTCCCAACCTCATTAATTCTCCAAACACATCCAATCAAAATATTGAGAGAGCAATGTTGTTCAGCACAGTTGAAAGGCCCACTAAATATGTCTCTGGGGATGTTGGGGATATCAACCTCCCCACAGTCCTCAGAGAAAAGGCTGTAAGTTATACAATTTGCTTATTGTCTGTGTATAGTATTTATTACTGGGAAAGAGGGCATGTTTGACCTTTGGTGTTTAAAAAGACCAAGTGCATTTAAGTGAAGCTTTCAGAAAATGTTGAGGGGAGTGTTGACCTAAATCAAAACATGTTATGTGCATACAAGTCGTCAAAAGAGAGAAACTCAAGAAGGACTGAGGATATTATGTTGGAAATTTAAGGGAATGATGAATTGGCTAGAGCATTTTGAGGGGGACGTTGAACTTGCTAAAAGGGACTACATGCATGTTACTACTATTGCTATTATTATGACTGCTACGACTACTACTTCTATTGAATTGAAGGCTATTAAGGTGAAACTTTCAGGGAACATTTTGGTTGGTGTTGAAGTAAATCAAAACACAGAGCATTAAGTTGAAACTTTCAAGGCGTGTCGGGAGGGAAGTTGAACTAACCAAAAGGCACTCTGTGCACACTGCTCCTACTGCTACTGCTATTGCTGCAGCTACTTCTGCAACTATTACTATTATTGCTACGACTATTACTATTGAGGCTACGGATAAGAAGTTGAAACTTTCAGGGAATGTTTAGGCGGATGTTGAACTAAATAAAAACACATTCTATACAAGCAGGTTGTCAAAGGAGCATACCAGCAGTATCCCGGGAATAGTCTAAGGTATTAAATCGAAAACTTCAGGACATTTTACGGGGGATGTTGAAATAGGTAAAATGTAAAATATGCACACTACTACGACTACTACTGCTACAACTACTGCTACTACGACGACTGCCACTAGTAATACTCGAGATAAGGGTATTACAGTTAAACTTTAAGGGACCGTTGAAGAGGATATTGAACTAAAATGAAACACGCTATGTGGTTGCAGGTTATTAAAATGCCGTAACAACTATATCTCAGGAACACATTAGATTATTAAGTTAAATCTTCAGTGCATGCTGTGGGGGATGTTGAACCGAACAAAAGGTACGGTATGTACACTAACCCTACTACTTCTACTATCAATACTACTATTAACGCTAAGGGTATTAAGGAGACATTTTCAGATAATGTTGGGGGCATGTTAAATTAAATTGAATCACATTGTATGTAGGCAGGCTGTTAATTTTGTCAAATATTGCAAAAGAAAAGGAAAAACGTTTTCCTTCAGCAAATCCACGTGGTGTAAGAAGTGTCCTTTCAATGTTAGGATCATTACTGACTTGCTATGAATCCGGTTCATGCCAATGTCCTTTGAAAGTATAGTTGAACCGATAAACTTATTTGCAAACATATACACACCTTTTCTTAGAACCTTTGAATTTAGCTTCGTTTGTTTGGCAAATAAGGGGGAACACATGTTTTTAATAATTTTATTAGATTATTTCAAGCAGGAACATGTTAGCTTACCATATTAGTTACGTCGCTTGCTTTTCTTTAATAATAAGAAATTTCACTTCTAGCCGATACAAGAACAAGAATTGGTGTTTGATTTCTGATTGTGAATATTAGATGTTGAATTTTGATTATAAAGAAATAACTAATAACAATTAAAATTCTCTTCTTTGATAATAAAATCTTAGTTTTTTTCTATACCTCTGTTATCCTGTCTATTTTATTACGATGTTAGGATTTTCTCAAGATATTTCTCTCACTTGGTTCATTTCTTTCATTCGAGGCTTAATTAGGGTATTCGGGTCTCATGGCTGAGTTTGGACATGGAGTCATTGCCATGAGAACCCCTACCCACCTTACAGTGGTCAAAGAGGTTATAGTACGACTTTTTGTATTTTTGCGTTAGCTTACCTTACTTTTTCAGTTTTTCTCCTTAGAACCCCTATTTTCTAAGGCAAGAATCACAGCATCATCAATTAGCCTACTCGATGATTCGTCACCAACCTTGGAATTTGATATTGAAAAAATCAATGATATCACTTGAAACTAAGGTTGTTAAATAATATCCCGCCGTTAATATGGTAAAAATATTGTCAAACAAAGAGGTGATTAGACTCCGATATGGATTAAATAGAATTGGGCGTTATTTCCTGCACACTGAAAAACAAAAATAGTAAAGACAAAAATTACAACGTAAATTACAAATCAATACCTACCTCAGTAACATTAGTAACCGCTCTTTGTACAAATTCCTCAAATAAATAACTCTCTGATGCAGAAAGCAACAGGGACCGAGCGGCGTGACGGTTATGAAGCAAGATGATTTGACATTTCGTCCTGAAATAAAAAATGAAACAAAACCATGAATAGCTTGACTCTATAGACTTATAAATGAAAATTACTAGGATTGTCATTTATCCTTAGGATAGTCAGTTTATTTTTTATGTTGTTTTAATAGTTGTAGTGGAAAATTTATACCCTTTCATTTAAAAGTTTGGAAGATTGATCCCCCAAGTATCCCGAAACTTTAAAAACATGAATCGATAACTTTAAAGCAATTTCTTTAATTTGCTTAAGTACTATTTGAATTGGCAAAATTTAACCAATAGTTCACCAATTTGATTTCTATACATTGGAAAGAAAATGATATAAAACTAACAAAGTATTGACAAAAATTGATTGCATATTACACAAATGAATCTGAATTGATCGTTTCAAATATTCTGAAATGCAACAAAAATGAATTATTGGACGTAAGAGCAGTTTTTTTTTTTTTTAACTGTATAATGAAAAGACAATCTGTCCAATAATGGTAATTCATGTTTTTGAAAATTGGACTAGATTTTTCACTTGGTTTCTGTCCTATTAGGTTTCATTTATTCAGTATATTAAATTTCTTTTTCTTTCAAAAACCGACTTCTTATATTACTTTGTCCTTTTAGGCTTTAATACTGCTCTTCCCTTTATTTTACAATGACTTTCAAGATTTTAGCAAGTTGAGGATACCTGTAAAATTATGATGAAGAGAAGGCTTACGTACAACAAATTTCTAAAATTCAGAAGAAAAGGTTCATAAAGTTCAAATTTGTCCACCCCCCCCCCCCCAAAAAAAAATAGAAGAACTTCACTTAGCTTTTGTTCAATTTTAGATATTGCACATTTTCTTTTTGTTAGCCGTCTTCTAAATCTTTAATAATGAGATAGTTAAGACCGTACTTGTGAATACAAACAGGGGGGGGGGGGTCAAATTTAGCAAACGTATATTTTTTGGCTTTAGACAGTCATTTCTAAAATATGTGTCTTGATTTGGAAGTAAAATGTCTCAATATTTCGAAAGCGACAAATAGAGTGAATATCACAAATTTCTAGGATTCTCCATAGCGATTTGTAATAGAATATTTTTATCTAGCCTATTGTTTATGTGTCGAGCATTATTCACATAGTTTCTTCAGTTTTGTGGTTACACTTATTTATTTCTAATTTTAAGATCATATTTTACAGTTTTTTTGAAAAGATATTATAGCCCAGAATAGACTATTCATTTACTTTACAAAGGCTATCCCGCTATTCAGTTAGAAGATATGAATCTCCCTTGAAGCTTATCCTAGTCCAAATGGCACTTTTAATTCGTATCTCCTACCTATTCTTCAAATCCATAAGGTCAGGGGAGAAATTTACATCACCCGTAATAACTATAATTTTAGCTTTTTCACCATGCAAATCACCAAATCGACGGATAAGTTGTTGCAGTTTATCATCAGCAGCGTTCTTGGATATCGCGTCGACGTGTACAACCGACACCTGAAAAAAAAAAAATTTTCTTAGAAAAGACAAAGGTTCGTTTATCTCACTGATAGTTCTTTTAGATCATTTATCCTATCTCCATAGCATTTGCCTGGCATTTCAATGCTCACGCGTTCGCGGACAAATACCACATAGAAATCTAACAACCATGATTTGTCAAATCTAGATCATGTCACATATGCAGTATTGTAACTGCCTAACTGGTAAAATTGGTCACGGTAAAATTAGGTATTTTACATATTTTACCGTTATTTTACGGACCTCCTTAGAATTGGTATTTTACCTATTTTATGTATTTTACCAGTATTTTACGTGTTTTATCGGTATTTTACGTATTTAACGGTATCTTAAATATTTTACTGACATAGGTTACGACGCCTTGAAATTTTCACAGCTTCAAACCATGCTATACTGTGCATAAATAATCTCTCTTTAACAGGTAGACAAAACAGTTTTGAATATTATTTATTGATTTTCTTTGTGTATAGGGGACTTCTGCCCAGCCGTCTTCAGTGCTAAAAAAAAAAGAATAAAACTAATTTTTTCAAGTAACTCTGCCAGAGCAGAAGAAAGACTGAATCAAACAAACCAGAAAACCAAGCTAGACTAAATGAAAGACTAACAAAATAGGGCAAGAATTCTCAGTTTTTGTTAATTAGCCAGAACAAACTCAAGTTTTGATCTGATGTAAGATCTGGAAAAAAACGGTTTCATAGCCACAAAGACAAGTGACGGGTGACAGAATGTATTAGTCAGTAAGTATGACGGCACTAGACCCTCAAGGTCCAAATCGGCGGTGCTTTATCTCCATTTCGTGGTCCTTCAGCCAGGGTCCTTTTTGCCTATCCTTCCCCAGATTTCTCCACGTAGCCTACCCATTTAGAGCTGGGTTGACTCTGGCTGAGCTTGCAGAATCACACCACTGACCCACGTCCCAAACCAAATAACCAGCCACGTCAGGGATCAGATTCCCCGTATTTTGTCCTTGAATAATTCCGGATCTTCATTGGAAGAGAAACTGAAATTTTTACTCTCCTTTTTAATTCTGGAGGCAATCGTATAGCATTTACCTATAGTAATAACCCCTAAGGGTTCAAAGTATTATTATTTGCTCATTTATTTTTTCCCAAAGACACTTCATGTGTAAGGGTGGTTGAATAAACTTTGGAGGGGGCTAAATCAATTGGAAATCGAAAGTTCCAGTGCCCTTTCTAAGATTTAGCCTGCTTTTCAACCATTTGCAACCGAATGAGTTGTTACCGACTACAGTGTCTTTTAAGAAATTCTTATTCTAGCTTAACGACCCATGTGTTTCAGCAGATATTTTGAAAGAATCTTCCCATAAATACATAATTAGGTAATTCCGTATTATACGGAACACACTCGAGAAGAGAAGTTTGGTGAATGTTAATGAAATAAAACAAATATGATGAAAATATAATAGTTTAGTACCAAAATTATGGAAACTGCAACAAAGAATTATGAAAGCAGAGGGGCGCCAAGCCGCATCATCTTAAATACGCAATCTAACCTAACCAAAATACCAACTAAATGTTTAGTTTAAAATATAGCTACAATGTAGTTTTCCACCAGAGCCGAAGCTAATTGCCTGGTATAAAGAACGTTTAAAGAACTGATCTTCGCAATACAATTTCTCAAGCGTATACCATATAAAACGAAAGTATCCATAATCAGTACTAAGGGAGAGACAATGGGAGGATGGAGGCAGAAATTGATATATAATCCTCAAGGTCATATCCAGGACTTTTGTTTGGGAGGGGGAGGGGGGGCATAAAACTTTTAGAAACTCATCAAAAAATATGTGTTAACCAAAGGGATAAACTAGACTGCTAATTAAATTGATGAAAGTCTAGATGATGGGGTATTATCCTTTTTAAGCCCAGGAAAATCAGAATCATTAAAAATGCCATTAAAAGCTGAAAGTGATGTTTAAAAGGAAAAGCTCAACTGGTCTTGTAGCTACAGGGCAACTATAAAACACCAATTTTGCTATATATTTCCTGGAGAGTCCCTTATTTTATCCATTTTAACAGTATTTTACCTTATTTTACCAATTTAACATACACGTTTTAATTTACGGTAGTTTTACAACACTAGACATATGTCAAGCAAATTTATTAAAAAATCCAAAACTTTTGTGTCAACAGTAGTAAAATGATTCTGTACATCTCCGTACATCAGAACATTGTACGGGACGTTGGCTTGAACATGAACAGGATAGTCCAGTTCTGTTGTGCAATTCTTGCAAAACTTTGCTGTGCGTTAATAGTTTAGATATGAATGATTTCAAGTGAATTGTTTGATATTTGGATATGATTTGGATATTGTTTTATATGGGTGGATATGACCCGACAGCTTGGATCGCTCTGACTTTTGTCCACCTTTCAAACAGCAAGAGCTAAGTTTAATTTAAAATGAAATTATAGCATCTATTAGTCATCCCTTTCAAAAGTTAAATATGAGACAAAAATTTTGAGAGATCTCTTTACATCTATGATAAATAGTCTGAAAGCAGAAATAAATTGGAATTATAAAATCTATGAAATCGCCAATTGCAAAGGTTAAATATGAGATAAAACTATGAAAGTTCATAATATTGTTCTGGCTGAAAAACTGAATGAGTCTTTGTGACATTGTGTCAAAGCAAAAAAATCTCATAATATACGGTATCCCTGAAGATAAGACCCTGAAAAAACAAAAACAACAAAATGAAAAATACTTAAAGCTGATAAATAAGGTTCCTGTTGTTAAATCCGGTTCCTTCTTAAGGCTTGACAAGTTCCACAGTGGTAAATGGAGGCCCATAAAGGTGTTTTAAATGTCTTATTGAACGTGATCCGTGTTCTACTATCAAATAGGAAACACAACAAATCTCCTACAAATACTGGTTCAAGTCTGTGTTTTCATGACTAAACAGAAATAGAACTTGCTCAACGAAAATGTTACTTGGGCTGAGAGAGCAATAGCAAAGTAAGCTGGAGACAAGTGAAACGGGATGGATAATAAGAATCAGTTTTGAACCTGAATTGTTTTATGCTGATCGTTTTCATGATGAAAAAGAATGAGCAGCTACAAATGGGCCGACGCATAAATGGATTAGCAACATTAAAAGCTTTACACAAACGCTGACTGTTTGTCTCCTGGGTTTGAAGAATTTATAGGTATAATTTCACAAAAAAATTATCCTCTGTTTAAAGTTGATACCGAAATGTTACCAAAAAAATATCCTTATTCATTAGGATATTTTCAGGGATTGTCAGGTTCAAGTTTAGCATACAATACCAATTATAAGCGTGAAGCTTATGCTTATACCAAATCAGGTGTTTAGTATTTTCAAAATTGTAGGCTTATTCTATGCTTTTATTTCAGAACGTGTTACATTTTATATAAGGGATTCATTGCTTGCTGCTACTTACAGTTCTCCAGTGTTTATATCACCAGTGTATGTTCAAATCAAATCGGATGTTCTGTAATCTCAAATTTCAGATCCATAGTACGCTTTTATTTCAGAATATGTTATAGGTTTATAACATGGTTTCTAATGTTATTATTTAACCCTGAATTAGATGATTCGAGTACATTCTGTTTATTGTCAGGCCGTAGTAGCCGTAGACTATTTGTAGTTGGGCTTCTAACTAGCCACCAATTAACACGGATATACACGTAACACAATCATCTAGGCCGTCTTTTAAATCCGATTTTTTTAATATTACTGATAATACATACCCTTGTCAATATACTAAAGAGCCAGCTCAATTCAGGCAATGCATTGAACTCTCAACATCAAATTTGATAAATGCAAAGGTCCCCAGATAATATACAAAATACTAGATTTATTGAGCATTAAGAAAAACAGTCAGGCTTATTACCAACAAGCTAGTGTGAAGTACACACAAGTGGACTATAATCACTGGAACGCATATTACAAGTAAATTAAGAGTCATCTAGTGTCACTGAATATCTCACGGAAATTTCAAATGAGTGAAATATCTATGACAACCATTTAATTCATTGCAGATACCTCTTAGAAATTGCTAGAGTTACATACTACTACTACTAATACGCACAACTCACCGCCGCACCAAGCCGCCTGAGGCCAAAACACAGCTACACACGCTCCTCCTCCGTCCCGATCTATTCAAAGCCTCTTTCTTTACACCCTTCCAAGAAGTTCTCATTTCCCTTAAAACTACATCTTCCCACCCTATGTGAGTTGACCTGCTTTTAGTTTGGCCTTAGACGGTTAGCCGACAAGGAAAATCTTTGGAAATCTGTTTGAATGCTAACATACCAAAGCTAAAACTAAGTGCTGGTAAGAGAAACAGATTTGCACTCCTAAAATATATTTTTAATGTAATTCCAGTGAGAAATACATTCTTGAGGCATTGGGTTACTGCTGAAGTGAATAAAGAGTTATTATTGTCACATAAACAGGCCAGAAATACAGCAGCGAGCCTTCTTTTCGAAGCATATCGTGATTCACTAGAGTTTGGGTTACAGCATCAGCAGCAACATATCTGAAAAATGTTGCAAGTAAGTCAAAAGGAAAAACCTAAGTCGTCAGCATCCTCCTCCACTTTTCTCAATCTTGAAACGAGTAGCCATGTCTTTGATACAACGAGGGCTAAGATATTCAAGAAGATGAAGAAGAGCGAATTCTCTGATTTCAGATCAACTATGACTATATTAGTTGATTTTGATTATGCAAACTTCAGATGATTTGATGATGCAATATCGTTGATTTTTGCTTCAACAAACATTAAGTCGACGAGGTCCTCATTCACCCAAGGCAAGTGAAACTCCAGATACTGAAGAATTTTGTAACTTTTATAGTTAAGGATCTGGCCTCTATTCTGACATAGCCTCTGGTTTTCATTTTAAATTAATGTTTAATACAAGGGAGGCCACTCGCACCAAAAAAGTAACTTGTAACCACTCCACGAAAGCGGATGAAAAGATTACTTCGATATGTTTATAAATACGTCCAAGACTAATGTAATACATTTCACTTCCACAAATCCAATCTAACTTACTTGTATAAACTGGATGGCATAAAAATCCACCCAGTACAAGTTACTATAGATATCTAGGTTTTATTTTGATTTTGAGCTCAAGTTTCATCACAGTGTATCAATAATCACGAAGAACACTAATTTCGAAACTCCTTGCCTAAAGCGAACATTCTGTAAGTTCAGTATCCGTAATATTATTCCACCGTATATATCAACTGCATGACCGTTGGTGGAATATAATTCATCAATTTGGTAAAATCAGCAAGAAATTTACTATGCATGTTTAAGCAAAATGCAAAGTAACTAAAATTGTTCCTTATAAGAAACTAGGTAAATAAAGGCTGCATGAGCTTAAATTACCATCTCTACAATTCTGCATGTATCTGCTCATTTAATTGGTTCGTTAGGATGCTTTGAAATATTTACTTACTTACTTTCGGCGGAAACCAGACGATGATCCATCCTTCCCAGCACAATGGACGATGGGATGACTGACGTAGTCCAACACAATCTGTCAGCAGAAGCCTCTTCTGCAATCTTCAGCCATCTTTTATCCCAAAGACGTCCGTGTCGTCGGAAGCCACCCCAAGGATCCAGGTCATTCTTTAATGTCTGCCAGAAATTCTTCCTTTGGCCGCCTGGTCTCCGTTTCCAAGTTGGAAGGGGGTCGCAGGTGAGGGCATCACGGGATATAGTTCCAGCTGGTCTTCGTACTGTGTGTCCCAAGCATTTTAGTCGTTGTTGTTTTATGATTACCGAGAGGGGGGCCTTCTGGGCACAACGCCTTCGAACCTCAGCGTTTGAGATATGAAACCGTCGGCTGACCTGTAGTATGTGTCTCATGCAGCGATGGTCGAATACTTCTAGTGAACGTATTTCTTCGGTCTTTAAAGGCCAGGTTTCACAGGCGTACAGCAGGATCGATTGAACAGTTGCCTTTGAACAGTTACATTCATCTTCTTTTTGATGCTCATGCTTGTGAAGACACCCCATGCCTTTCCTATTCGAGCTCTAACGTCAGCTTCTGCACCTCCGTTCGGTGTTAGAATAGAACCAAGGTAGCAGAACTCTTCAACAGTCTCGATGGTTTCGCCCTCTGGTTGGATATCTGGGTGGTTTGGGGCGTTTGCTTTCATGATTTTTGTTTTAGACTTGCTGATCAAGAGGCCAGTTTTTTTTATGTACAGGAGACATCGTTGACCATCTTTTGGAGCTCAGCCAACGAGCTACTCGTGAGTCCCACATCGTCTGCGAAGTCAAGGTCTGTCAGGGCAATCGGGTTGTCGTCTCTCTGACAGACGGCAAAGCCTTTGTGGGTGCAAAGCGAATTCGTCATTATCCAGTCTATTATGTCATTGAATAGAACTGGCGAAAGGGGGCACCCCTGTTTCACCCCTGACTCAACGTCAAATTCCGTTGTTTCGCCGTCGGCAGTTCGGACTCTTGTGACTGTAGACTCATAGGCTACTTTGAGTATCTCGATCAGTTCTGCTGGGACACCGTCTTCCACCATGATCTTCCAAAGCTCGGTCCTGATAAGGGAGTCGAAAGCGGCAAACAAAGTCAATGAAGGCAATGAAAGCGGACAGTTGAAATCTCTCACTCTGCTGTAAGATGAGGTGGAGGGTAAGAAAATGGTCTTGGCAGCCCTTGCCAGGTCTGAAACCTGCTTGTTCTGGTCTTGTCAACTAGTCTTGGGCGTCCTTGAAACGGTTGAGGACGATTATGCAAAAGACCTTCATGGCGTCATCTATTAGTGATATATTTCGGTAGTTCGAGCAGACTGCCTTCTCTCCCTTTGTATATACCGGTATAAGTACTGAGAGTTTCCAATGTTTTGGGAATTTCTTTGTTGTCCATATCTCAACTAGCAAGTCTTTCAGCTGACATAATAGTGTGGGGGAACTTGCCTGTCGTTTCTTCGTATTAGCAAATTATTCGGCCACGCGCCACTGTCATCATAAACTGCACCTCAAAAGCCTTTTGGTCAATTGACGATGCTTCTCATCATCCCTGAAAGTTCCAACTTTACACCCTAGGCTGTTCCTGTGATATGCAATTTGCCAAAATATATGCCCTTTTGCAACCTGCACGGACATAAGTGCATTTTGATTTAGTTCAAAACTCTCTTCCTCCTTCCGTGAAACCTTTACTTTAACACCCTTAGCCGCTTTGGACACCAAGGGTAGAAAGTGCCTCCCCTCATTCCCAATAAAAATATAATAAGTAAACAATGGGCAAATTGCATAATTTTACAGCCCTTGGGAGGGTATCATCCCTAGAGGCATAGTTATAGGACCCTCTAACTATGCCGAACCAAATTACTATCTAAATTTTTGATTGGATGTCTTTGGGAGAATAAGAGGTATGGGACGGAAGGCTGCTTTGCCTCCAGTCCCTTTTGACTCTTTAAAAAGGGCAGTATAACTTTAAATTTCCAACGTAATGAGCCCCCTCCAAAGTTTCTACGACCACTCCTTCCATAGGAAGTGCCTTGGTGAAAAGAAAAGGAATGATGCATAGAGTCCACTTCACTCTTAACCTAAACAGCATTATTGCCCTGACTATGATTAGTTGTGAGACTTTATTGGCAGTGATGGTAAGTAAGTTGTAATGTGATTTTATGTGACAAGCCGTGGGACTTATTGTATTTTCATCTAATAAATAAATAAATACACAAAAAAAAAACTAATCAACCTCCAAGAAACCAAATACATCTGAAGCTCATAATTTGAATAAAAATTCCTCTAATCTTTTTCTTTAGATGAACGAAATTACTAGAATTTTCTCTTCATTATCTCCAATTTTTTCAAGCTTTAACCTCTTTTAAATTTCGATTGACAGCAGTCAATCTTTCCTTGTCGTTTGATGCAGTAAATGTTTAGATACTCTAACGCAACCTAATAGCTAAAATAAGGTAGTAACTTCTTCTTCCCTCACTGCATTTCAATAATGACAATCATCCACCCTGTAAGAGGGTTCCTATCCTCATATATATATATATATATATATATATATATATATATATATATATATATATATATATATATATATATATATATATATATATATATATATATATATGTCATAAGAATCCTATCTAAATCATAAGAATTTCTCTACACTCATGGAAAATTATGAGTCTTTGAAATGGTTGAAAGTGATCAAGTAAATCATTTACATTTGTATTGGCCAAGTACTTTTGAAGAGCATGAATAGGTTCAGCTGATCCAAAGGGTTGCTCCTATTTATTATTTAAATATTTTTTCTCAAAAATAACTTGAATTTTCTAATAGGATTAGAGTAGGCTGTTTGTTTGAAGGGCATTCTCCTTTCCAATTCTTATATGGTTCTATTAACAAACAGAAGACTATTCCACCAAAGACAGATTACAAATCGTCGGTCAGGTATTAAAAGGTCGTATCTTCATAATTATAAATTTTCAGAAGAGCAAAAGAACACCTCACAACTTTTTTCATCTCCCCTCTGATAGCTGTAAAACAAAAACAGATTGATATGTGAAATCAATATATATCAACTCGTTTTTGTTTTCCGGTTATCAGAGGGAAATAAATAAGCTGCGAGGTTTTTCTTTCTTTTCCGAAAATTTACAATTATAGAAATACGACCTTTTGATACCCAATGGGCGAAATACAGGCCTAATTTTAAAAGAAAACAAATAGGGGCAAAAGGAGAATAGGTCCAATGTAAGATACCTGTAAGCTATTCAATCCTTGAATGACAGCTGGAGATTCTTTTCGAATGTCGCAAACAACTTGAAACTCCAGTTCGATTTCACTGTCATTACAAAAGCGCTTTCGAATAGCTTCTATTATGTCAATGGTGCTGGTTCCTCTGGGAATCTGGAATAAGAAGAATCTATCAACCAAAACCAACAAGAGTGGGGAATTTTCCAATACAAATCCCATTTCTGGATATGATTGATTTGGCCAGTTGGTCTTACCTACTATCTGAGATATCAAATATTTACAAATTTTCTTGTTTGGCTTTTGTTTCTCAAGTAGCCTCCCCTCCTTAAAATGTCGGCTCAAAACATCCAAAAATAAAACCTTGAGCAACATTGGTTTAGCAAGATGGTTGACGTTGATGACACTTTGTTTTTAAAGCACCTTAATTATTCAAACATTTAAACCTAAACAATTGGTCAAATCAGTATCCAAAATTTAGAAATTCATAAGTACCTTTTCAAAGAGCTGCAATTCCAATTTTCCCAACTTTGCTGGTGTATTTGATTGTTTAAAAAACAAAATTCAGGTTAAAGTAAATAGCAATTTGAAAATTATTAATTATGGCAATTTAGCATAGACAAAAAGGCTGCCTGCTCCTCATTCTTTAGTCTTATGGCTAACCTGTCAACTTCCTTGAAAACTTGATGTGTTACTCCAAATATGCTTAGCTAGCGTTAAACGTACTGGTACTGGTGCGTTAAACGTACACTTTTATACGCTAATGAGAGACGAAACCCACCAGAATGGTTATTTTCAAGAGACCGCTATTAAGAAATGGAATGCAAAGAGTAGTTTTCACTGCCTTTTACGATATTTAAACTGATGTTTTTGGGGGTTTAGGGGGAAAAAGGTACCTAGGGGGGAGGTACCTACTTTCGCCTATAATATACAATTTTTTATGAATCATGTTTTGGTGTCCCTTCCGCTTTAATCAACTATTCCCCAAATTAGAATATAATCTATAGCTGAATTTTGTCTCATTAGAGGGGCAGAGGGGAGTGGCTGCAGGTTTTACAGTAAGAAGATTATATTTAGAAAACGTTTTGAATGGCAAATCCAATTCTACCACTATTATTTTTTAATTATATTGTTTTATCTCAGGATTAACCTTCAGACATAGTTTATAATTGCTCAAGCATTAGAAGTTGTGGAAGTAAGCCTAGGTACCTATAAAAAATTCCAATGCCCTAATTTGAGCAGAATATCTATTCCATAATATTTCATTCAATTACTTAACAACTTTCCTAGGTTGTAAAAAGATCCTAGACTGCAGTTGAACCACTCAATCAAGCATGGATACCCGCCAAAAAATATTGCAGGGGGAGAGCTTCCGAGTAGCAATGATGAGGGGAGGAGGAGGAGGGGAATACCTTTTAAGATAAAATGTTATATCCCAAAAAAAAATTATCAAGGAAAAAAGAGGAGTACTTAATTTTTACATGCCAAATGAAGCAAAACTCGACAAATTTTTAAATGGTTAATATTCCTGGCAAAAAGATCAATCAATTCCTTTAATCATTACTTATGTATTATACCACCAACACTCAAGAAGTGAAGAATATTAGGCTTTTACTAGCATAGGAAGAAAGGTAAATAATTCAATGATCTATGTCTAGTTTTGATGTGTAGTAAATAATTGAGACAAAAACTTTGGAAAGTAGTGAAAAAATTATGTCAAGTTAAGAGATAGTTGCTAAGGGTGGATCGTCACTAGTGATGAATCATTAGGGGTGGCAACCCTGAACGAAAAGGGAGTTTTGAGGAACCGATTTTTATTTGAGGAGACAGATTTTGGGAGAATCCCCGGTATTGGTGCATTACACGGACATTTCTAAAAAAGTCAAGTTTGGTTAATGCTAATGAAATAAAATAAAATAGAATGAATATATAATAGTTTATAAACAAATTTGAGCAATATATTTGCACATTTGGGGGATGGGGAGCAAAGCTTACCATATATTGAATACTTAACCTAACCTAGGTACCTTTCCCAACCCCCCCCCTAAGCCATAAGTAGAGATTAAAGGAATTGATTGATCTTTTTGCCAGGAATATTAACCATTTAAAAATTTGTCGAGTTTTGCTTCATTTGGCATGTAAAAATTAAGTACTTCGCTTTTTCCTTGATAATATTTTTTGGATATAACATTTTATCTTAAAATGTATCCCCTCCTCCTCCTCCCCTGACCATTGCTACTCTGGTGCTCTCCCCCTGCAATATTTTTTGGCGGGCATCCATGCTTGATTGAGTGGTTCAACTGCATGCTATGATCTTTTTACAGTCTAGGAAAGTTGTAAGTAATTGAATGAAATATTATGGAATAGATATTCTGCTCAAATTAGGGCATTGGAATTTTTTTAAATACCTAGGCCTACCTCCACAACTTCTAATACTTGAGCAATTATAAACCATGTATGAAGGTTAATCCTGAGATAAAACAATATAACTAAAAAAAATTGTGGTAAAATTGGATTTGCCCTTCAAAACTTTTTCTAAATATAATCTTCTTACTGTAAAAACTGCAGCACCTCCCCTCTGCTCCTCTTAATGAGACAAAATTCATCTATAGATTATATTCTAATTCGGGGAATAGTTGGTTAAAACGGAAGGGACCCCAAAACTTGAGATTCCTGAGTAACTTCTCAGGTGCTTCCCCCAAGCAACTCAGGCGCGTCCCCAGGTGGCGGATAGGGGAACATCCTTCAGATATGGAGGATACCCTCGAATATTAAATCAGAGGGCGCGGACCAAGGGGGGACCCAGTCTCTGGGGGTCTTAAATAGCCGGTGCACCCTTGTCTGAGGGATATAAATACGGACAGAGGAGGAGGTGAGCCCCTCTGATAGCGATCTTGCTGGGCCCACCGGCGCGTGGATATGTCCCGAAGACGTTAAACTCACCCCCAGTAATGGGATAAATTGCTTGGTGACGCCGTGATGCCAAGTGGGATGATCCTCCCAGCGAGGACAACTGCGAAGAGCGGAAGACACACTCGAGGGTGTCAACAGTCCCGGCTAGAAGCAGAGAGAAATTGGCTTGCCGTTGCTTCAAAAGCTAGCCAAGAAACTTTTCCTCTTTATGATTTATGACTAGGCAATCAATGAGAACACGAAATAGGGCTACCGCGTCCGGGGAAACCGACGGACAAGCTACCGCGTCCGGGGAAACCGACGGACAAGCTACCGCATCCGGGGCAACCGATGTATTGACAGCCAACAGCGTTGGAAACGAATCAAGGCAATTTTTGACAAGTCCTTCACAAACGGATGCTAGACCGGTTTTATCTACAAAAATCACCACCAGAATCGGCACGTTAAATCTTCGGACACTTTCGAAACCAGGAAAGAAAGACATGCTCCTCCGTGAAGCAAACCGCTACAACTGGGACATCATCGGCCTCTCAGAGACTCATCTACCAGGTATCAGCGAAGAACAGATAGGAGACGCAACCCTCCTGCTTTCTGGAAGACAAGACGGAACACACAGACAAGGAGTCGGCTTTTTGCTGACAAAAGCAGCAAGGAAATCTCTTCTAACAGTGGTGTCTGTCTCGGAGATATTAATGATGATCTGACTCAAAAGCAAGTTCAAAACCTCTCCGTGGTACAGGTCTATGCTCCGGATTCATCAAGGTCGGACGAAGAGTCGGAAGATTTCTACTCTCAGCTCCAGAGCCTTGTCGACACCATTCCGAAGAAAGACATCGTGTTAGTCCTTGGGGACTTCAATGCCATCGTGGGGAGTGACAATAGCGGAAACGAAGATGTCATGGGCAAGTTCGGGATCGGACAGATCAACGGCAGAGGAGACCGACTCACTGAATTCTGCCGAGATAACGAGCTTTTTATCACAAACACAATGTTCAAGCACAGACGAAAGAGAAAAGTCACGTGGTGGTCCCCCGATGGAAGGACTGCCAACATGATAGATTATATACTGGTATCCAGCCGATGGAAATCTTCATTCACAGACACAGTGACGCTAGGAGGTGGGGACTTTGATAGTGATCACAATCTCCTCATGTCATCGCTTCGCCTAAGATTAAAGGCCGTTGTCAGGCCGAAACAAAAAGTTCCAAGATTCCGGATAGAAGCCCTTAAAGACCTTAAGACGAGACAAGAGTACAGAATGCAGCTCAACGAACGACTGTCAAATACCTTGCAAGAAACACCTGATCTGCTGAGTCCAGCCGACATCGATCTACTTGTTTCGCAAAGCAGCCTGGCCGTATGCGAGACAGCTGAGCTCGTCCTCGGCCGTAAATCTGCAGAATACAAGCCATGGATTACCCAGGAGATTATTGATATGTGTACCGAGAAACGAACTCTCCAAAACAAGCAAGATCGAGAAAGCAAGGATAGATTCAAAAACCTTAAACGTCAAATTGAGAAGAAAACCCGCCAAGCACTAAAAGACATGATTACTGAAAAATGTCGGCAGTGTGAGGAGGACTCCCGTAGGGGTAACTCACACCTCATGTTCAAACGTGCTAGAGAGCTGACAAACCGCAAAGAAGCAAAGTGCCTCGATCTCTTAGATAAAAATGGACACAAAATCACTACTTGTGCCGGAATCCAAGATCGCTGGAAAGAACACTTCCAGGAAAAGCTTAATCTCACAGTAAACCCAGATCCTGAAGTGCTTCGAAAGTTCCCAGCACACAGAGATGAGGAACCACCCCCACCACCCTTAAGGTCAGAAGTAGAAGCCGCACTCAAATCCCTCAAGTCAAATAAGGCACCCGGAATAGACGGTATACAGGCAGAACTGCTAAAAGTGGAATCTGATATCGTCGTTGATCTGTACCACAAAATAGTAACAGCTCTATGGGAAATAAAATACTTCCCCGAGTCTTGGTCGAAATCTGTCATAGTGCCCTTGCACAAGAAAGGATCTAAAAGTAACTGCGAAAACTACAGACCCATATCGCTTACTTGCCAACCAGCTAAAATCCTTACGAAAATTCTCCTTGATCGGATCAGAAACCTGACAAGACACGTAATCCCTGAATATCAAGCTGGCTTCCGTCAAAACCGATCCACCATAGACCAAATTTTTGTGATCAGACAGATTATGGAAAGATACCTGGAATTCGGGAAAGAGCTATACCAGCTGTTTATCGATTTCAAACAAGCTTTCGATCTAATTTGGCGAGATGGCCTATGGCACATCCTGGCACACTACGGTATTCCCACTGACATTATTGACATTATCAAGAGCATGTACGAGAAGTCGAGAAGCATGGTGCAGACCAGCGAAGGCTTTACTGAAGAATTCTCAACCTCTTCAGGAGTGCTGCAAGGATGCCTACTCTCTCCCACTCTGTTCTGTCTATTCCTGGATGCTGTACTGGCACTGGTGCCCAATGACACAGGAGCACTCATGAGTGGACACCTCTTTGACTTGCTTGCATACGCGATGACATTAATCGCCTAAACGAACAACTAGAGGAACTGCAATCAAGCGCTAACGATATTGATCATGCAACTAGTTCCTTTGGGATGAAAATCAATGCTAACAAGACAAAAGCCATGAAGGTAACGCGGCATACAGATACAGGCCTTCAACCCAGCAAAATTATGATCCAGGGGGAAGAGATCGAGTGGGTTGACCATTTCGTTTACCTAGGAAGTGAGCTGACGTCCACAAACGACTCCTCAAAAGACATTAAACGACGCCTCGCCCTTGCCTCAGCATGCTTCAAGTCATTGTGATTGATCTGGAAAAACAAACATCTGTCGCTGAAACTAAAAACACGCCTTTTTCGAGCTCTTGTGGTTCCAGTAGCAACGTACGGAGCAGAGACATGAACCTTGAAAGCAGAAGACAAACGCCGGTTGGCGGCCTTTGAAACAAAATCCCTCAGGAAACTTGCTGGCATCACCTACCTTGACCGAATATCAAACGAACGGCTATTGTCTTCGCTCAACTATTCCCAGACCATCATGCAGACCATCCAGCTTCAACAGCTTCGATGGTTAGGCCCCGTTCAGCGGATGTCCCCAGCGGATGTCCCCAAATTATACGAAAAATTCCGTGAACTAGACTGAATGATTACTGTAATCCACGACAGACCACCTTCTTCCCCTAAGTTTATGTAAGATGCTCAAAGCAGCATCATTATCAAAAGCAGCATCTTTCTACAAAGCGTTTCAACGTCCGTTCCACATTTTTGACGATGCTGCTGCAAAATACGACACTTCTATATACTAATGAGAGACGAAACCCGCCAGACAGGTTATTTTCAAGAAACCGCTATTGAGAAATGGAATGCAAAGCGTAGTTTTCATTGTGTTTACGATAATAAAACAGTTATTTTTGGGGTCTAGGGGGGGAGGAAGGTACACAGGTTTGGTTCGATTACGCATTTAGTATATGCTATCATTTAAAGAACCCATTGTTTTTAACATGAAAATTTTACTACATTATATCTATGATTTATCAAATATCTCCATTAAATGTTAAAATTAGAAAACATCAACTGAGCGTAGGACCTAAACCTAAGGCACATAACATTAAAAAAACAAGGATTAATTTCACTGTAGCAGAGATGCCTCATCCGGTTCAGCAAATTTGTCCGAGAAAGAAGTTTAATTTTTATGAAAAGAAGCGTATTTTGGGGCCCAGTCATTTTAGCGAATTGGTGGGCGTGGAAGGGGTGTTAGTTGCCTTCCAATCGCTTTCAACTATTAAAAGGGGCGCTAGCCATTTCAATTTCCAAATGAAAGAGCCCTTTTTGAAGTTTATACGACGACGCGTTCTATAAAAACCTTATATGCCCCCAGGGGATAACTTACAACCCTTGCCCTGAGGGCTGTGGGGGAGTGTCCTCCTCAAAACATAATTTCTGTCTGGAAATCCACAAAACTGAACAAAATGGCTATCCAAAAATTTTGATTGGATGTTTGGGGAAAAGACGGGGGAGAGAGGGGGCTAGTTCCCTCAAATCACTTTCGACTATTAAAAAGGGCACTAGACGTTTGAATTTCCAATCGAATGAGCCCGGTTTTCAATTTTCTACGAAATAAGATTTCAATAAAAATGTATATGCCCCCAGGGCATAACTTATAACCGTTGCCCTGAAGACTGTGGGGGGAGTGTCCTGCTCAAAGGTATAATTTCCTGAAATTTAAATGCGTAGAACAAAATGACTATCTAAAAATTTTGATTAGCTGTGTTTGGGGAAATCAAGGGCCTGGAAGGGGTGTTAGTTGCCTTCCAATTATTTTCGACTATTAAAAAGGGCACTAGCCATTTCAATTTCTAATCGAATGAGTCCTTTTTGAAGTTTCTACGACAACGCGTTCTATAAAAACTTTATATGTCCCACGGGCATAACTTACAATCCTCGTCCTGAGGTCTGTGAGGGGGGTGTCACTCTCAAAGACCTAATTTATAGAACTTAAAACTATGTTGTATAAAATGGTTATCTCAAAATTTTGATTGGATGTGTTTCGGAAAAAGGTGGGCGTGAGAGGGGGGTTAGCTGCCCTCCGATCACCTTCGACTATTAAAATAGCACTAGCCCTTTGAATTTCAAATCGAAAGAGCCTTTTTTGAAGTTTCTACGACAACACCTTCTATAACAACCTTATATATCTCCAGGGCATAACTTACAACCCTTGCCCTGAAGGCTGTGGGGGAGTGTCCTCCTAAAAAAAAAATAATTTCTATCTGGAAATCAGCTACGCTGAACAAAATGAATATCTCAAAATTTTGATTGGATGTGTTTGGGGGAATGATGGGCGAGGGGGGGGGGTCTAGTTGCCCTCCAATTTCTTTCGACTATTAAAAAGGGAACTAGCCCTTTGAAATTTTCAATCGAATGAGCCTTTTTGGAAGTTTCTACGATTTGAGATAGCCATTTTGTTCATCATAGTTGAAGGTCCAATAACCAAGCCTTTGGGTATAACACGCCCCCCCCCCCCCCCAACAGCCCCATGGAAAAGGTCTTTAAGTTACATAAAATTTGCCCATTGTTTACGCATAGTATTTGTTAGGAAGGAAGTTTCCAGGGAGTAAACTTGTTAGGGGAAATTATACACTGAGGGATTTTCCAGAATTCTTATACGAAATTCCCTTTATACGTCTCCCCCCACACTCCATTTATTTTTTTCCCAGAGGCACTTCGTATAGAAGGGGTCGTCGTATAAACTTCAAAGGGGGCTCATTCGATTGGAAATCGAGAGTATTAGTGCCCTTTTTAAGAGTCAAAAGTGATCAGAGGGCAACTGGTCCCCAAGCCCTTTTTTTCCCCAAATACATCTGATAAAAATTTGAGGTAGCCATTTCGTTAAAAATAGTTGAAATATCATATAACAAAAACACCTTTACGTATGGTCATTTCGTTAAAAATAGTTCAGAGATCAGACAAGAAAAACTCCTGTGTCAAAAAACCCCCCCCCCAGGGCCGGGGAAGGCGTTTTAAATATTGCTATGGGGGCATATATGGTTCTTATGGAAGGTATGCTCGCATAAACTTCAGAGAGGGTTTCATTTGAATGGAAATTAAAAGTTGTAGTGCATTTTCTCATAGAGAAAAAGATCTGAGGGCAACTAACCCCTCCCGTCCTCAACGCCTTTGGGCGTATCGGATGGATAAACCCATCCGATAAAAATCTCAGGTGACCATTTTGTTAAAAATAGTTTAACCATCAGATATTAAAACTCCAGCGTCGACACAACCCCCAAGGGTCCAGGGATAGGCGTTGTAAGTTATACTCTGGGGATATATATGGTTCTTATATAAGCGATACTCGTATTAACTTCAGAGAGGGCTCATTTGATTGAAAACAGAAAGTTCTAGTTCACTTTTAAAGAGTCAAAAGAGACCGAAGCTTAATCTAGTCCCCCCCCCCCGCCCTTTTTCCCCAAAACCCATCCGATAAAAATTTTGTTAAAAATAGTTCAAACATCAGATAATAAAAAAACTCCGAGGTAGACACAAACCCATTTTTTATTTTGATATTGTTACTTTGATACACAGTTTATATAATTATCCAGTAAGTTTATCGCAGATCATTTCTGGTCTTCATTCTCGGTACGAACAAAAAGCTCCTCCCCCTTCTTTCTGCATTAGCGGGTTGGTCTGTTTCCGATTGTTTCCAACAAAGTGCATTATTCGTAATAGCGGGTTTCCACTTGTTTCCGATTAGATCACAGTCTGACTTGTCTACCCGTGAAAAGATCTGATTCCGCTTATGTTTCTATCTGCAAAAACGTTCTCTGGAGCACTCGCACCTTGGTCCGGGTTTTTATAATGGGTGAGATAGGGAAAGATCATACTGGATAATTATATAAACTGTGCTTTGATATCAGTTTTGATACTTTGATGATTATTTGATTTTTTTTAAGTTTGATTTTTAAACAAGGAATTTTTAAAAACTTGAAATTTTTTGCAATCAAAAACGAACTAAAATTAATTGAAAAAAAAAACTTTCCGAAACACGAGTTTTTCAGAGAAAAGTAAAGGCCATTTTAAACTTAAGCTCAGCAGATACAAAAGTAGAAAGGCCTCAATTGATCGTGACATGACACCATATATGGGCATAGACTCCCTAGGGAGAACACGTGGTTAATGGGGTCAATGACCTCTTTTTCCAAGGTCGATTTATTTGTTGTTGTTGTTGTAAGTGCACGCTCGAGGCGAATGTCAAGGTGTCCAGAAATAGAAAACAGTTAGATCACGTGTTTCCTTCTCAGCCAATCAGAGGCTTGCTTACATATTAGCGGCGGAGGGAATATGAGGAAAGGATTTTTGCTATAGTTTTTATTAGTCTGTGAATAGAATTCAAAGGAGTGAGAACAGTTTTGACTTTACTCACCCTTCCCCTCAAACTCAAAAATTTCTGGGGGAACGTATTTTCAAGGTTTTATTCTAAGTGAACGGTCTTGCCTTTCAGGAGTGAGGAGTCGTTCTCATAGGATTGGGAATAGAAGTCAAACTTAAGCGCAAAGAGTGAGGGTTTAGGCGGGGGGCAGCCCCATTCATATACAGAATAATTTTTGTTCGTCTTAAGTTTTAGTGTTGCTTCTTACTTCCAACTGAAAACTTATTTTTTAATTTGATGTTTTACCTTTTTTTTCAAATCATGCCATAAATATCCGTTTGAATAGACCCTCTCTTATCAGTTTAATTCGATTTGAGTACTAGTTCGATTCGAACAGCAAACATTCTTTCTAGTCTTTAGACTTTTCAAACACAGTAAACTTGATTACGGTATGTAATTTGTAGGGCCGGTTCTGTGGGAGTGTACTAGCTACCACAGACCCAAATGGGTTGAATTCACATTTTAGAGTCAAAAAGTACACAAAAAAAACAAATATAATAGTCATTTAAAATCTCCCTTCCCCCAAAACTCAAAAATTTCTGGGGGAACATATTTTCATCATATTTTGAATATTTTCTTTGGAAAACACACTGAAAAGCCATATTAAGAGCTAAATTTGTGAGTTTTTCACTGACAATTCCTTTTTTCAAAACCTTCATCGAAATCCGGGTTACCATGTTCCTTAGAAAATATTGGCCCTAATCATGAAAAGTATTAGCCTATGTTTTTTCTATAAAGTCTAAATCTAGACAAGTCTAGGACATCAAGCCCATTAGTTCAGACTAATCAGATGTGCTATAAAAGAAGAAGCAAATTATGATGAACAGATAGTGGTTATACATAGAAATCAATGTCTAGCTAAGCATACATGTGAATTGGACGGGAGTTCTCAGTCACAAGTCAAGTGACCAATTTTCTGTGGGGGTGTACTAGCTACCACAGACCCAAATGGGCTGAATTCACATTTTAGAGTCAAAAAGTGCACACAAAAAAGCAAATATAATAGTCATTTAAAATCTCCCTTCCCCCCAAACTCAAAATTTCTCTTTCTAGTCTTTAGAATTTTCAAGCATAGTAAACTTGATTACGATATGTAATTTGTAGGGCGGTGATATTTTCCTTCAAAAAACTTTCTCATACAGCTAACCGTTGATGTGAAACTATAAAACTAATTCATTTTAAATATTTGCAATTGAAATAAAAAGCAAATTCTGTGGGGGTATACTAGCTAGCACAGACCCAAATGGGCTGAATTCACATTTTAGAGTCAAAAAGTACACACAAAAAAAAGCAAATATAATAGTCATTTAAAATCTCCCTTCGCCCCAAACTCAAAAATTTCTGGGGGAACGTATTTTCAAGGTTTTATTCTAAGTGAACGGTCTTGCCTTTCAGGAGTGAGGAGTCGTTCTTACATGGCAATTTTTTTCACTAGGTAGTTTTTTTCCAAACGCGTTTTTTAACTTTTGGTTACTATGGGCTGTGGTTCGCTCTTTACTAAGTTGCAGCTACCGCTGGAACCGCAATAATAAATTCAAGACTAATATTAGCTGGATTATATATATATATATATATATATATATATATATATATATATATATATATATATATATATATATATATATATATATATATATATATATATATATATATATATATATATATATATATATATATATATATATATATATATATATAATTCCCCTTTTCAAAAATGTTGGTGGTTCTATTAATTCGAACAGTATCACCAACATTGAATTTCTTCTTCACATTTTTTTTTCTTTTTTTCACCATTGGAATATTGCTTTAGAAAAGCATCAAATGTATTTTCATTGTAGTGAACATCCCGAGGGCTTGAGTTGGACAGAGATCGATGAGGTCGATGGTTGTATATCTGCATGATTTTATCTAAATCATGAATAAAAGCCGATGTATTTTTCAGGCTACAATATCTTGAAATTAATAGACGAATCGTTCTTATTAATCGTTCAGCCAATGCAGCCTTTATCGGGCTGTGACTATGATAAAGTGTTGTATTATATTTCAAAAGAACCTTTTGCACATGGGGATTAACAAATTCACTGCCACAATCCGATTGAATTTTTCTATATGAATCCTGTTCAAGAATACTTTCAATGGCCTGAGCAACTTCAACACCTCTCTTTGATCGCAGTGGAATGGCATAGGCATAGCGACTAAAGACACTGATTGCCACCAGAATATATTTGTAGGGTGCATTGTGACGCCGTTGAACTGCGTCTAAAGTTAAAAGATCCGTTTGCATTATATGCAGAGGGAAAAAGGCTTTAGTTTGTCGATATTGTTTGCTGCGAAGCCTGTGATTCCGATGCAGTGTGTAACTCGATTCACTCTCTAGATACTCTTTTGCTTTTTTCAATGTGGTGCCGGAGACAACTTTAGAAAGCGTTTTGGGGGAACTTAAACTTCCCGCTTCACCAGTATTTTCATAGACACCTTTCAGAACTTCATCCATTTTGAACGCAAGCACGTAGTGTAATGTCCACTCCCCTTTTGCACACTGGAGGGTGAATCAATTCGTCTTCGCTTTTGACTAGCAGCCACAGGTGTTGTAAAATCATTGCTACTGATAGTATTTTCAAATATTGAATCTTCTTCTTCTTTTTTAAATGGCGTTGGTGTTGGTGGGGGACTATATTCTCTTAGTTTCTTTAGAATTTGCTTATTGCCAATAAGACTTTTGGGAAAGTTTGATAGATTTAGAAAGGTGTATAGATTATTGTCAAAGGATAATAGTCCTTTACGATTCGTCACCATATCACAAATTAAATCAACTAGATTATAACTTTTCCCCTGAATTATAATTCGTTTCCCTGTGCTATCGACTTGAACTTGATGTTCAGCAGTTTCTAACATGAGATATGATAATACTCTTTTACTCTGTTCTCGATAGGTGAGTGGCAATAGGTTTCCAATTTTCGATACAATTGAATTCAATTCCTTCTCCTTTGATTGCAGTGCTGCAGAATCTTGAGGAGGTGTTTCCTGTTTAGAGGGATCGGTGGCGGCGGCGACGGTGAGTCTCTCACGATAAGGTTTATGTTTGTCCACACGTCGCAATGCATCTTGAAGTAAAAGCAGTTTTTTGTCATCGGCAATATTCTCATCATTAATGAATTTGCTTAGATTGTCTTCAAAATGTTCGACGGGCGAGAGGACAAGTTCAAATGGTGTCAATTTATAGGGTTTAGCCATTCTCTCTCTAGAGAAAACTGTTTACAAGTTCTGCAATTATTGGCAGTAAAAGTATGAAAAAGCTACCGCCCGCTTGAAGGAGCCGTTTTCTTTTAAAAAATTTTCCCTTGTTTTTACAAGCCAAGGCGCGTACAGTGGAACGATGTTGCTTTGTCTGTTGTCTAACACCTTCTGACAGTTGTTGAAAAAACATTGCCCTCAGTTAAATTTAAACAAAGTTCAGATATTAGATTAATGAAATCATTGTCAACACCATGTTTGAGTATGGCCTTCCTAAGCAGGGTTTTGAAATGCTTAAAACGGAAAATAAATGCCGTTGTTCGTGTAGTTTCTTCAGTGTCATAATGGCAACGAATAGCCTTTTCTACTGTTCACCGGAAGATATACTGTAATTTCATTGTTGAAAATGTCGGTGACTACGCGTAGATCCTCGGGTGTGCTCTGATTAAGATCCAGCAAAATGTAACCGTAGGGTTTATTAGTCGCCTGAGTGTACGCTGACAACAGAAATTTAGGGGCGCCGGGGTATATCTGTTTATTGAGAGTTATGAGCGAGCTAGAATCACGAACAACTCGATAGATAATATAGATAGTGCAATTCAAAGCAAGGGTTCGCATACATTTGCTCTGATGAAACAGATTGTGTAGAACTAGGGTTATGGAAATGTGTTCATGGTGGGAGCGAACAGTGAACAGTTGTAGCATTTCCTGTGAGAACTGTTCAATGGATTCAGCCAAATCATCAATAATCAGCCACGAGTTCGATTCAATGCTATTGAAAACATCAAGTCCCCGTATGAATTGTATTGGTATGGTTGTGGCAATTGCTTTTATTTTATCGTAGGACTCTTGCCAAATACTATAGCAATAGTAGATTTTTTTCGGCTTTTCCATAAACATTTTATCGCAATTTTTAATTATTTTAGTTAAGAGTGTTGTTTTCCCCGACATTGAGGGACCACACAGAAACGATCTGAAGGGTGTTTTAAATTGATACATGCTGCTGCTGCTGTTGCTGCTGTTGGACTATAACTAACTGTAAATCATACGTGTCCAATGAATAAGTAGTAGTAGCAATAATTTTTCCATAGATCTATCTAGTACTGGTTAACAAAAAAAAAACAATATTTCATGGCAGCATTTATTTCGGTAACATGAAAACAAATATTTGATCAACGTGAACTGCAACGATATGAATAACACTTGTTCAACAAGAACAGTTGACAACAATATTTCATGACAGCATTTATTTCGGCAACATGAAAATTCTATTTGTTCAACGTGAACTGCAATGATAAAAATGACACTTTATGTACAACATAAAAATAAACACTTTTTTTTTGTCCATGAAGAGCAACACTTATTGTCTTTAAAAACACTTTTTGTCCATCAACATGTACAACACTTATTGTCTTTAAACACTTTTCTGTACAAAACATGAGCACTTGAAAACAACACTTGAAAATAACACACTTGAAAATTGAACTAGCACAGTTGAACATTATGAATTTAAAAGGGGCCCCCCCCCCCCCCCCAGGGCCGCGGGGCCGAAGGCCGGCCGGCCGCGGGCGGGACCCCCACCACCCCCCAGGAGCTGCGGGCGGGACCCCCCGAGAGCTGCGGTGGAAAAACAGTACAATAGTTGTCGTCACTGCTGCTGCTGCTACAGGTTAGTTGAGGTTGGGTTAGTTGAGGTTAGTTAATTTATGAACGGGTTGGTGGTGGTAGTTAGTTAATTTATGAATGGGTTGGTGGTGGTGGTTAGTTGATTAGTCAGATTAGGTTAATTTATCCAGACCAAGTTGATTGCGATAGTCTATGCATTCAACTCGGTCTGAAATACGGTAGTGGCCATGAGGCAGGACACTCACACCATTCTCGAGCACATAGACTTTGTCAGATATACATGACATTGCATTCTTTTCCACTCTTACAGTATAATTTCTATACTGTAGAGAGCGAATTGCAAGCACTTGTGCTCTCGGCACTAGGCTACTTTCTACACAGTCTCTGTACACGCTCATGTTGAAATTGCTCTTTACAAAATGTGTAGGTACCCCTTTACACGCCTTCTTTTCATCCCCACTATGAGTTTTAACGCAATAAACTTTAGGGCCCGGGAACACCCCCCTGGATATCAAATCACTCCCTGTCTCTGATTTTAACATTAATAGTTGGTTGGGGGCTTGACGTTTCACCAACTCGGGGTAGAGTGATGGATTCCAGTTGGTGAAATCCATCCGTGAAGGCTGTGAAATTGTTAATATATTTCCCCCTCTCTTTATTTCTTTACCTCCTGTGTGTGCTTAAATAAAAAAAAGAGTACTAAAAATGTTAAAATAACCTTTATTTAGTAAAATTAAGCTTTGCTATATGCAGGTATCTTGCATATGACACTCAAACTTGTACTGATACTACTAGTAGCTTGCCAATATCCGTTGCTTTGAATATATGCAACGTCATAACTCGATTGAGCATAATACCAGTTCTCGTAAGCTCTGTAGGTGCCATCTACCCAGTATTTTGAACCATACAAGCAACCGATCCATGCGCCGTTTGGTGTTATTTCGAGTACAAAATTATTTTCTTCGCTGGAATGAATAGAAACCATATCAGCACTTTCGCTTCTATAAATGGCAACACCATCTCCCCAATACATGCTCGATTTGACTGAGTAGCAATAGCAGAGGTTGTTTTGGAAGCATTTTTCTGTATAGTTAGTAGGGCAAGGATCCGGCTGTACTGTTGTTGTTGGTGGTACAGTTGTTGTTGGAATTGAAAGTGGCTTCTCACACAGAATTGGGCGTAGATCAGTACAGGGACTGTCACGCCATTTAAATGGTACTGTGTAGCCTTCATCTTCACTACCCAAGTAATGAACGCAATCACTAGAGTTAGCGCCATTTGTTGGCGCATCATAATTCCAGCTTGTATAGTCTAAACTACTTCCATCTACCCACATAAATGTACTATTTTTTCTTTTCAGCCCTATCCAGGCACCACGCCTAAACTCATCGGGAAATACATAAATAAACTTGTTTTTGTCTTCTGAATGGATTGACACCAGATTTCCTCCAAAACCATTGCATATTTGCTCAGCCACTTCAAGACGAACGCAACCGTCAACGTACTGAAAGCAGCTGCAGTCGCTTTCAGCACTGCAAACTAGACTCCATCCGTTGGTACAATAGTCTCCTTTTCCAGAAATTTGATTGTCAGGGTCTAAAAAAAAAATTATTTCTTGCTATCATCACAGATACAGGCTATGGTAGTTAATAATTTAAAAGGAAAATACCCTGTCAATAATAAAGTCCGTGTATTCCTCTGCTCGATTGTTACGTAACAGTATTTACAAAAAAAAATATCTGTTTACTCGGGGATAAAAAATCTTAGCTAACAATAATCGCTCCCTAACAACTTTCATACATTTAATTAGACAACACATTAAAAAAAAAAAAAAAAAAAAAAAACAAGCGCTCAATTTTCTTTCATATATGAAATTTTGTGAGTTAAACGTCGTCTAACCAAAAAAAAAAAAAAATGTCGTTCTTTATCTGGAAATTCTCATTTATTCGATATCGAGAGTTACCTTGCAGTTTAATTGCTTTTATCGTTTTTTAATGTCCGGCAACTTGACCATTGCTTTTTTTTTAATCCCCAGAATTTGAGGATGACGCCTAAAGTATTTATTTTTAGTTATAAGGAATGCTCCTCTGAGACAAGCGAGATGGTATTTAAAAGTAAGATTCCTGCACAATGAGTAACACTCTTGTGAGACAAGTTTGTGAGATATGACGAATAACGTTTCAAATGGAAGATAAAGGAGACTTTTATCAACACATTTAATCAGCAGATGTTACTATAATGGAACCTAGGAATTAGCTAATGCTTCTCACAAAAATTGTAATTGAGTTAAGAATTAAAAATAAGACAAGCCTGGAAAAGAAATTCAGCATCACCAAAACTTTCTTATTTTTTAAGACATTTGTAGAAATCATCTTAAGAACCTGACAGCTCTAAGAAATTACTGTGAGTAAGGAGCGACTCGGTCTAAAAGTAACCATATTTCTAAGAAACGCAATTTTGATAGCAACGGATACATCATATGAAATGATTTTTTTTATGCTGATTCCAGATATTTTATACTCGTATTTAAAATTATACAAAAAAAAATTTTCAACTGAAAGTAAGGAGCAAAATCAAAACTTAAGACAAACAAAAATTATTCCGTATAGATAGATAGATATTTATTGCAAAACAAAAGCCTCTTTGGGCCATGGCAAAAACAAACACAGTTGCATATAAAGTCAAAACACATTATAATAACATATATAACAATAACGAAACATAGCCCATAGCAAATAAAAATAAAATAACATAACAACTGCAACGCAAAAGCACACATAATACTATAAAACTAACTCACATAATTACACACAAATGTCACACTCATAATAATAATAATAGTAATAATAATAATAATAATCGTGTATTCAAAAGCCTTTCTACAGGGCCATATACACTATAGCTCGTACATCAAATATAACAGGAAACAAAAGTAAAACTCCCTTCAGCATTTTTATTCCAAACCATAACAAATCTTCTTCACAATAGTTCCTTTCTTATCTTTAGTGCCTGATCAACAAATCTACATAATCTACAGCTAGGTACCGTCTGAGACAACATGCCCCGAAGTGAAAAAAATAACTTTTCCCCAAAATACCCTCCCTCAAATCAGTAAGCCCCTGGCATCGGCACAGAAAATGGTCCAGATTTTCCTCTTCAATATTACAAATGGGACACGTGTACCTAGACGCCGGGAACCCCTTACCTCTCTCAAATACTTTACTCCTCCATCTTAAAGGCAAACAGTTGGCCGGCAGCTGCAACCAATATGACAAATACTTACTTGGCAAATTAAATTTAAAGTAAATCTCCTGGCCAAACACCTTTTTAACATCCTTATAAACGCTTAATGTCTCGGATCTCTCAATTTCATTTCCCCATGTCTGTATCTCCTGATCTTCTAATCTTTGTTTAACTATTCCTATTATATCAATCTGACTAATGGCGGGACCTCTACCATCATTCCATATACATGACAATCCTAATCTGTCTAATAAGGATTTAACCCTAAACGGCCACGACCTCTTACGCCCTGAAGCAAGTAGCTCTTCTTCATGGGCCTCTCTAATAAGTTTACCTCGTGGTACCTGCACTATCTTCATCCAAAATCTAACTACCTGAACCAGCCTATGTTTACGGAGCAAAAAAAGCCCTAGCTCCCCTTTCAAAAACTGGGTATGCGTAGTCATATGGAGGCCGAAAAGCCTTTTGTAATAAGTTACCTGAAGGGTCTCCGGCTGTTCTACCGCTTCCATGCCCCATAATTCCCCACCATAATGAATAACTGGCATAATCTTCGTTAAAAATATTCTCTTATGCATTGCTAGACTTTTAATACCCATAACTGTACCATTCCTACAAACCGTCGATATAGCCGCTTTCCCCCTTTTTACTGACTCTTTAATGTGGGCACACCAACTACCATTATTTTGAAATACAAAACCTAAATATTTTGAATTTTCAACCATCTTAATTTCCTCTCCATTAAACATAAACTTACCATTACATTCTTCATCCTTTCTTTCACCAAAAATAACTATTTCTGTCTTCTTAACATTAAGTTGGAGCTTCTTCAGATCTAAGTAATCTGCAACAAGATCTAACAAAATCTGTAATTCATGGGCAGACTTAGCTACAAGTACGCAATCATCAGCGAAAAGCAAAAAATGAAAATAATTTTGAACCAAGACCCACTGTCGGAGCCCACCTTCTTTCCAAAACCTGAACTAAATCATTTATAAAAATAGAAAACAAACGGGGGGAAAGAGCACTACCTTGTTTTAAACCCCTTTACGGTTTCTATATACTCTAAAAAACCCTGATCTATTACCTTTACTACCGCCTTAGTTCCGCAATACATGCTAGTAACTAACCTCACAAAAATACTAGGTAAACCTATACTTCTCAGAATATCTACCAAAAGCACCCTCTCACATTATCAAAAGCTTTTCTTAGGTCTAAAAAAGCTGCATATAGACGGCTATTTCCTGTTCCATACTTATCGACTAAAGCTCTAAGCACAAATGCCCTCTCTGCTGTACTATAATCTTTCCTAAATCCTCCTTGCTCTTCATTTATAATCTTATTTGTATCTAACCACCTATCTAGCCTCCTATCTAAAATTTTTTCTAACACTTTACTAAAAACTGGTGCTAAAGCTATGGGCCTGTAGTTATCATTCCAGCTAGGATCCCCCTTCTTAAAAAGCGGTATAACAACTGAAGTCTTCCATAATTCTGGCCACTTACCTGTAGATACAATACTATTAAATGCTATAACTAATATCGACAAAAACACCGACACAAATTTCTTAACCACCCAGGCTGGTATCCCATCCAAACCTGGTGCTGAACCTCCTTTTATCTTACTAGCTACTTCTCTAACCTCCTCTCTTGTCACTTCCCCTACTAATTCATAATCATTCTCCTGCAGCAGAAAAATACTTTCACCTGAAACATGACGACTGACTATCCTCTTCTAGCCCTTCACAGTCTCCTTCTAAATTCTCAAAATAACCAGGCCACGACTCCGGTGAAGGCGTTCGACCTGAAATATTAGCTCTTTCCTTTCTCATTCTACTCCAAAATTCTTTAACATTCCCTAGTGTAAAATCCTCCATCATTTTTTTCCTTTCTAAACTATCCCATTCCCTACTTTTTCTCTTCAGCAATTTCTTATATTCCCTATTTAACTCTATAAAAATTCAACGCTTCTAACCGCAATTGTTCATCCTGGTACTGCCTAACAATTTCTAATTCTACTTCTACCTCCTGCTTTAACCTTCTACATTCCTCATCATAATATCCTTTATCTCCTGATTTAACTTTCCTTTCTACCGCTTTACTAGACCACTGGTGCACAACTCACATAACTCGGCAAGGACTTCCTCAGCACCGCAATCTAGATTTCTAATCTCCTCTAATCTATCCATTACTTCTGGTCTCGCTATTATCTCATTCATATTATCAATTTCTTTATTATTCCAATCTTTTTTTAACGGTTTTCGAACTCTAACCTTCTCTTAACCGACTGTCTCATACCTCTTTCCAATACTGCTCCACTTACCTTCAACTTCTAAACCCAACTCTAACTTAACTGGCCAATGGTCTGAACCAACTGACTGAAGTACCTCAACATCAACTGATTGACCTGCAAGCCCACTGTCAACCAACACATAATCTATCAGACTCGGACGAGCTCCCGACATACAGGTAAACTCCCCTACTCCCCCATCAGTTCCAAATCTCCCATTCCCAATTATTAGACCATTCTCCGAGCAGAGCTCCAAGAGCCTTCTCCTCCAACAATTCACCCTCCTATCCATATCTCTGCTACTTCTAGGCATTCCATACTCAGATGGAACTAAGTCAGGCACTTCTCGGAACGAAACACTCTCCATTTCTAATAAAGCACCCGTATAAGCGTTAAAATCCCCCATAACAACAAAAACATCCTCTGTAAAATCCCTTCTTAGTCTACTTAACTCTTCAGCTAACACATCCCATGTTTCCTCTCTATTATAGGAACTATTCTGAGGCGCTATATACACAGATCCTAAAGTCATCCATTTATTTCTCACTAACTCCAACCGTACCCAAAGAATGTTCTCTGAATTACTAGCAATTCTATTATAACAACGGAAACGAGCTTTACTTAGTAACACGGTTATCCCTCGGCTGACTGCATCTCTCAAGCAACGAAATAGCCAGTATCATTGAGGACATGTATACCACCAATTCAAAGTCAAGTACTGACCACTAATGGGCTTTCTGGTGAATTCTCAACAACTTCCAGAGTTCTGCAAGGATGCATCCTCTCGCCGCACTTGTTTAACCTGTTTCTGAATGCCTACCTCTCCCTGATACCCGTCCTGAATGGGAAGAATCCTAATTGACAAACTACCATATGCGGATGATATCGACCAGATGTTCGCTACCACCTAAACAACTCTCCAGAGACAGGCTGACTGCATCCCCTAAGCAACGAAGCCGTTTGGTATGCAGGTTAATGCAAACAAGACCAAAGCCATGGTAACATCACGACAGGAGATGACAAATCTCCTGTCGCAATAGACGGTGAACAAGTAGAAACAGTTGATCAATTCTTTTACCTCAGCAGTCTCTTGGTAGCTGACAACTGCCAAACTGTCACCATTATACGCCGCCTTGGTCTTGACAGCTCTAGCTTCAAAAGACTATCAAAGATTTTGAAATCTAGCTACCTTTCGAACCGTCTGAAAGTGCATCTATTCACAGTTTGATCATATCCTTTAAAAGTTGAAAACGAGCACAACCTCCTTGCGGTCGAAATGAGATGTCTGCGCCGGATAGCTAAGATCAGATATAGGGATCATATCACAAACGATGAAGGCTGAAGTTGCAAGACACTATCCTGAAAAAAATCCAAAAACAGCAAGTGCACTGGTTCAGCCATGTAAAACAAATGAATCCCGAATGCTTGCCCAAAATCGCACTTGAAGGAACAACTGAAGGACTTCAACCATGGGGAAGACCTCGCAAAAGGTGGATCGAAAACTTTGACCGACAACGCATTGCCCAGCTTTTCCCAACTGCACTTGAAACAACAGCATATCCAGTCATAGTTCATCAGACTTTGGAAGAAGTGGCCCCAAGAGTGGCCATGAGGATGGATGGGACTTAAGTAAGTAAGTAAGTAACTATTGAATACTTTAGAAATCTTTAAACCTAAGTCCCCTTACTTATATCAAAACGACCTCTCAAACACAAATACAGCCCCTGGGTCTAGCTTGAACAAGTTTGGCATATATGAAAGCAATTCTTGCATGATATTATGATATCAAATACCATGAGGTAATATAGATAATCAGTGAAAAAGACACAAAAAAAAAATGTGTTTTTGTGGACTACAGTTTACTTTAGTAATATAAGGACAGGTCTCTACAAGGTTCCGGGTGTCCCGCCAGCACCGAATAAAAAAAAAAAAAGAAAAAAAGGCTTAATCAGTGCTACTCAATCTAAAACGTGGTTTTCTCAAATTTTTAAAATGGAGAGGTGAGAACTTTCGGTATGTGGTTTTCGACCATGATGATTTCCAAGAAATGCTCTTTATTTTGATCCGTTACTAATATTGAGGTATTTAAGCTCCCATTCAAAATTCCCATACATTTTTTTCGTCATTAATTTTTTACTTTCAAGTTTGACATGGATAATAGCAATCTTTCCTATGATTTTGTGAAATAACGATACTTTTACATCTTGAAATTTATTTTAAAGCAATTTTATCAAATTGATCAGAATTTGCAGCACTGGAATAAAAAAAAAATGTCCGTTTTTGGACAACTGTAGGCTACAAAAGAAATAGTTATTCCTAATTATTATCAACACTAAACAACGTCAGAAAATTTTACTTTTATCGTGCCGAGATCTAATCAAATGTAGCATCATAAACCCCGCCCCCTGAGAATAATGTGTAAATATTGCGATTATAAATTTGGAAACCCTTTGGTATACTGTCTTTTCTAAGACTTTAAATCTTCTCTCAGTTATAGCCGACTGATAAACCTAGCATCCTCAAACTAAAAGAGTCGAAAAAAAAAAAAAAAAACAAAAAAAAAAAAAAAAAAAAAACAAAAAAACATGTGATTATGCACTGAAATATGACATTGATTTAAACGAAAATTAAAATGATCTACGTCAAAATCTTCAGAAAACGTAGTTTCAAAGATCAAGACTTCAATTTAAAACGAACACCAAATATGGGCATAGCCCCCTAGGGAGAACACGTGGTTAATGGGGTCAATGACCCAAATTTCCAAAGGTCGATTTATTTGTTGTTTTTGGCCAAGTGCACGTTCGAGGCGAATGTCAAGGTGTCCAGAAATAGGAAACAGTATCTGTTGTTGTTTGTTTTTGGGCAAGTGCATGCTCGAGGCGAATGTCAAGGTGTCCAGAAATAGGAAACAGCATTTGTTGTTGTTGTTGTTTTGGGCAAGTGCATGCTCGAGGCGAATGTTATGAGTTTCCAGGAATCCTGGAAACAGTTAGATCACGTGTTTCCTTCTCAGCCAATCAGCGAGTCGGTTACATCCTCCTTCTCAGCCAATCAGAGGGCTGGTTACATATTAGCGGTGGAGGGAATATGAGGAAAGGATTTTTGCTATAGTTTTATTAGTCTGTGAATAGAATTCAAAGGAGTGAGAACAGTTTTGACTTTACTCATTTGGATATATATTTGTGCTGATGATGACGAGTGGAATGTTTACCCTCTTAGAAGTTGATAGTGGAGTTGCTGGTAATAATACAAGAGCACCAAACATTGCGGTGGAAATCACGAGAGGATCACAGCTTTGTCTGGAATGGGATGAAGTATATGCAAGATATGTGATATCCTTGAGCAAATTTAAAATGGAGGATCAATTATGTTTCGCTGCAAAAGTTGATATAGCACATGTGAATAGACTTCATTGTGCTTTAAGTGCATTGGTGAAACATATCGAAGACAATAAACTGTATCGCTAATTGTACATGCATAGTATTATTGATGTAATTATTCAATAAAATTGTTTTCGAAATTGAAAATGTTCCCTTTCTTTTCTGGTCAGGTTAGGCTAGGGGCTAACGAATCAGGATCAATATACAGTGAATCCAAATGATTTACCAGCATTAGTGGTTCACATCAGTTGCCTATACACCGAAGAAGAAGAAATCTAAAGTGAAGATTTAAAGACATTATTGTATATATATGCATTTTATCAATAAACAAATTAACAAAACAATCTTCAAATATTTATTCTATTGTGATATTAACCACAGTTTTAATGTATTCTATCTCGGGAGGTTCAATTATTTGAACCTCGTCCTCCTCCACTGGCAATAATATTTATGAGAGAGGGTATCTCCTCAGATTGAGTCACCTCCGCAAATAAATCCTCGCGCACTCGAAGTCTCGGGTTCGGTATTCGATCCGAAGACCCATTCCTCAAGAGATCCTCTGATCTACATGTACAGAGGAGGAGCTCTTCCTCCTCCTCAGGTGTAATCTCGATGGTGACGGTTCCATTACATGTAGCTAGAAGCTCTTCCTCCTCCTCGATAGTGAGCCCCCACACATGCCACACATCCTAAAAAGATTGAGAACACTATGATGCAAATATAAATTAAAATTTAAACAATGTTGAGGGAGAATGGTTCTTGGAAATTTTCAGTGGGTTTCAATTTCTGAAAAAAATTACATTTTGACATCGTTTGACAATTTACTAAATTTTAAGGTTTTCTTTAGTTTCAAAAATGTTTTTGTCAGTCACCATCTTTTAATCATTCACAAACAATACTGAAGAAAACCAGTTTCCACTGTTTATCGATGTTAAATTATTAAGAAGGCTATTATTTCTTTGAAATACACATTTTACATTTTTTAATTTTCATGTTTTTGATTTTAAATTGATGAAGAATTTAAACACAACTTCAACTAGTTATTTTTTTTGTTCGGCATAGATGAAAGGTTCAATACCTCAGTTAAACTAAGAGGTTACTTTCTGTAAACTTATGTCTAGTGATGAACTTGTTAGAGTGACAAAAACTTTTTTTCCACAAGAGGGCATTTTCAACTAAAAGTAAAGAGCTGCTAGACTAAATAAAAAAAATCATGAATTTATGCACAGTTTTAACTAGCTAGGGCTAAATTTGTTAACGATGGATCATTGAGGACATTTTTCAACTAAAAGTAAAGAACTACTAGACTAAATCAAAGATGTGCAGAAATAATAACGAATAATTGTTCAAACTTAAATTTTCTGTAAACTTTTGTCTAGTGATGAACTTGTTAGGGTGACAAAAACTTTTTTCCACAAGAGGACATTTTTCAACTAAAAGTAAAGAGCTACTTGACTAAAATCAAAGATCAGCAGAAATAATAACGAATAATTGTTCAAACTTAAATTTTCTGTAAAGTAATGTCTAGTGATAAACTTGCTAGAGTGACAAAAACCGGGTGGTCCTTTGGGAGCCCAGGGAACCTTTGGGGGCCGGGGGGTTCCTTCGGGGTTGGGGTATGGTGATCGGAGCCCTTTGGGGTTGGGGTAGAGGACCTCACAACACTGTTCAAATAGAACTTGTGTATTATAACGACCACACTCAAAACCTCTTCTAAAACATCTTCTAAAATCATCTTTTAAAATGTCTCTAACTGTTTCGCCGAAATAATTCCATAAAATGTCTAAAACGGTTTCGCTCAAATAATCCCTAAACGTAATTTCAGCGTGTTCCTTTTGTTTTTGGCACCCCTGCGCTGTCACATTTCAAATTACTAAGAAAGCCTTTCCCACGTTAATATCTTCATATCTAAGGTCAAAACATTCGCTGGAGTTTCTTGGAGAATTGTTTCTGGGGCAAAGTTTATTAATATCTGACAGGTGATGTCAATGTGAATTGTTTCCGGGCGAAGTTTTTTAATGTCTGACAGATGATGTCATGGTTGATTGATTTGTCAAGAAAGGGTAATTAATTTGTTGTTTCTAAGGGGAATTATTAACATTCGCCCCTAGCGTGCACTTGGCCAAAACAACAACAACAACAAATCAATTGATCTTGAACTAAGTGTCATTGACCCTGTTCCCCGTTAGACTCAATAATCCAGAAAACATCCATCAAAGTGAGGAAAATCCTGTTTTTTCATTCTCACTGACAAAAAACCATAAAACAGACATAAATTGATGTTGACATCCATGAAAAACATCAAATAAATTGACCAACACACACTTGACCAAAACAACAACAACAATCAATTGATCTTGAACGAAGTGTCATTGACCCTGTCCCCGTTAGACTCAATAATCCAGAAAACATCCATCAAAGTGAGAAAAATCCTGTTTTTTCATTCTCAGTGACAAAAACCATCTTCCTAGGGACTCTATGCCCATATATGGTGTACTGTCACGACTATAAGATAGCTTTCTACTTACAAATACCTGTTAAAATTCAAACTCTAAACGAGTTTGAAATCTAGTCCCCCCAAAGCTTATCTAGTCTAGCCCTTTTTTTTCCCCAAACATCCGCCCTCAGATTTTCCCCAAACCCATTTTTTATTTTGATATTGTTACTTTGATATCAGTTTTGATACTTTGATGATTATTTGATTTTTTTTTTAAGTTTAATTTTTAAACCAGGAATTTTTAAAAACTTGAAATTTTTTGCAATCAAAAACGAACAAAAATTAATTGAAAAAACTTTCCGAAACATGAGTTTTTCACAGAAAAGTAAAGGCCATTTTAAACTTAAGCTCAGCAGATACAAATACCTGTTAAAATTCAAACTCTAAACGACTAGAAATTACTATTAAAGAATTAATGAATCCCAAAACGAACAGAAATTGTATAAACAATCATAGCGAAAACAACAACAAGCAATAATATAAATCAATAAATAGATCTTAAAGCGAGTAATGCTTAGATTGAATATGAATATCAAGCTTAAAATAAAAAAAAAAAATTTTCCTATTGAAGTATAAATGAAACTTAATACGACAAGAAATTAAATAAACAATCAATGCAAACAAACATGCAATAGATATTAACGTAAATTAATGAATAAATCTTAAAACGAGTGAAACTTAAATTGAATATACAAATCAAGCTTGAAACGAACAAAAATCACCACAAACAAGAGTTTGGGTATCTAAGAATTTTACAGAATCCAAACACATTCCCATCAACACGAATTTATTGGAATTGAGTTATGCTCAAAATAAAGAATTCTAAACCCTTCAAGAAAAAGTAAAACTTTGCGCCCACGATTGGACTGAGGTATGAAGCCAAGGAGAAAATTTCGAAGTAGCCACATTTCATTGAGGTTTATTTTTCATACCTCAGCAGGGCCTGAAAACTCTGGGTGCTGCAATTTACAATCTGCCTATTACAAGGTTTTTGTTTTTGAAAATGTCGACCATTAATTTAATTAATTAAAAACTTTTTACACAAAATAAGTTTTTCAAAGAAAAGTAAAACTCCATTAAACAAAAAATGAGCAAAAACAAAAAAATAAAATAATCTACCAAGCGTGAAATTATCATAAAACAGCATCGATAAATAAATGAAACCCAAAACGAACAGAAATTAAAATAAATAGCCGAGTCAAACTCAAAACGAGCAGAAATTAACATAAGATGGGCGCATAACCCCTATGCCTTCCCAAGGCCAGAATATAATTTGCACTTTACTAAATCAAATAATATTAAAATTTTGATTACTAAATATCAGTATAGCAAATTTTGTTCTGGCCTTGGGAAGGCGGGTTTTGCGTCCAACTTATGTTAATTTCTGCTCGTTTTAAGTTTAACTTGGCTATGTCAAAATTTTGATTTTGACTTCTTTAGTTAGGCAGCACGATCGCGCTGCCCATGATTCTAGCCAAGAAACAGACACGTAATAAAATTAATACATAAATAAATAAACATACAATTATTGCTCGTTTATATAGTATAATAAAAATAGGAGCGGTGTCATTCATCAGAAAGGTTGTATTTAAATTTAGGTTTGATTACGTTTTTATTCCTTAAGTCTACCAGAACTTTCCACAATTCCTTTACAAGAAGAACACTAAAGAAAAAAATGAAGTAGTTTGTGATTACAGAATAATTTAATAATTTTTACTCTTAATAATTACTGGGACCAGACGCATCTTACCGTCTTCACCCTCCTCTTCTTCTTCTTCCTCCTCTGGCTCCTCCTCTTCTTCTTCCTCCTCTGGCTCCTGCTCTTCTCCTTCTTCCTCCTCTGGCTCCACCTCTCCTCTTCTTCTCTCTCTTTCCTTGAAAGGAGACGTAAGAATAAACAATTGCCCATCGAATAATAATGATAAAAAAAAAACACCTCAAAAATTTAGCACCAATAAGAACAGTCAGTGCAATTGCAAAGATCAAGGAAAATCTGAACCATAGTATTTAAGATCTAATGACAGGACGATCTATAAATGAAAGGACGATCTAATGACTAAGATCGGAGCCTAGATCTAATAACAGTAAGTGACAATATTACATCTATAGATGCAACAAATTAAGACCAAATCAAAGGAACCATATAATGCACTGTAAATCTTGACCTCTCATATTTTGGCACAAGTATTAATAGACGAGGCCAGACTGAGTGGAAATGGATATTTAGGAACATACTGAACAAAGGTTCATTTCATAATTATATCTAGGAAGATCTCCACGGTCGATTTTAACTTTTAACAAAAATATAGAAGACGGGACACAAAACTCGCCGGGAGAATGTCCACAATAGTGAATAACGACAGTGAATGCATTTATTTGGCAAAGGGAAGGAGACAGTAAAGAAATAACGAACAGGACACGAGGAGCCTTATTCTTTATCTTTTGAAGTGATGGAAATAAGATTAGATTGAAACAAATTTAGGTAAACCAATCCCGCATAATCAAAATTAGATTGTGCTCAAGTACAATAAAGTGCCCTATGTGTAAGGAATTAAATGTTTTAACCACTTCATTATACCAACACCCTGAGATGCTTTCGCGCGAATAACGTTGATATGATCCTCCCATGAAAGATTCTCGTCAATATCCACCCCTAAATAACGAGTACTTCTCACTCTTTCAATAGACGATAAACTGTCTTCAAGCATAACGCAAATGTTAGTTAATTTTGGAAACCTGCACCCAATTCTACAAAGAATAATAAGTTTTGTTTTTTTCTTACTAAGCACAAGTTTATTGTCATCAATCCATTTCTAAATACGACTGCATGTATGGGAAATATCTATTTGAAGCTCATTTAAAGATTAACACCCACAGAAGCAGCTACATCATCAGCAAACTGGGTATCTAGATAAACTGAGGTTGTAGCAAAACACAGATCGTCAATATAAATAAGAAAAAAAGAGGGCCCATAATTGGACCCTGAGGGACACCAACCCATGACTATAGTGGAAGGAAAGAAGTAGAATCATTAATTACATTAACTTGAGTTCATTCAGAAATATAGAATTTTACTTAATCCAATGCTTTTGCTACGAACCCCCGAATTATTAAGCTTAGAAAATAAAATCAAATGACAAATTGAGTCGAACGACTTTTGAATGTCCAAGAAGATGCTTGCATAAAAACATAAAATATTTGCATAATTTTTCAATTTTTTCACTGGCTGTTAATTGTCCTCGTTTTCAACCTTTCTTAGCGATTTTAAGTTTTATTATGATTAGCCAGTGTGGTTTCAGAAATTATTTAACAGGCTTGCAAGAATTTCTCCTTGTCAATACAATCACTCACAAACTGGTTAATGATAATCATGGGATGGTCAATCCCATTTCCCTTTTGAAAGCCAAATAGAAGCTTTGAAAACAATTCTGATTTTTCAAAAAATATATATATATATCCAATTATACGACGCTTTTTCTACAATTTTAGAAAACGAAGAGGGTACTGAAATTTATACAACTGTAATATTGAGATCACACAATAACGAGGAAAATGTCCAGCGCATTTATCAAGAGAAAATTTTTAAATTTTTGAATACTTATTGCAATTACTGTTACATCTGATAAGATTTCCTAATTTATCGTCCAGGTTTTTTATGCTCCAAATTTGCCTTACAGGCTATTTTTAAATTCTAGTAAACTGAAAATTTATGATAGACTCTATTTTATTTTTTAATTAGTTTAAATTACTGACCTACGAATAAGGAGAACATTTCACTAGGCCAGGGCTGGATTTAAAGCTTTCACGGTTGTAGGCCCAAGAGTTTTAACAAAATTTTAGGAGAAATCCTCAAAAATTTGAGGGAAGCATCGGACAATTTATAACTGGCCATGGAATTCTTGTGTTGTTTTAAAATCACTTTTCTGCGAATAGGTAGTGCAGCACCAGTGTCATTTTCCGAACCTAATCCTTTTCCAAGATAGCAAAAAGTAGCTTGTCTAGAATTTTACTTAAGTGTCTGGGACTCGATAGAATTTTTTAAAGCCAATAGGTGCTACTTTGTCTCATGGTGCTTCTTAGGTTTTTTAACCTTGCTTACCCTGGCAGCAAAAGAAGATCCTTCTTATAAGTAACATCCTTAATTTTGGGACTGGATAGAATTTTCCATAAGCCACTAGGTGCTATTTAAGTCTCATGGTCTTCTTATGTGTGTAGTTTTAAGCCAAATTCACTTCGCATTGAAGTTTAGCGTTTAAAGGACTGTAATAACCTTTGCAAAGTATTACGAATGCGAACACTGTGAAAGCTTTACGAAAGAATATCATGTTTTCGTTAGATGTTTCAAGCTTTCGGTAAAGTGAAGTAATATATTTTTAAGAATAAGATAATCAAATGTTTTAAATTTTTTTCACAATTTTAGTGTTTTTTTGGATATTTCAGTTTTTTTAAAGTAATTTTAGTTTTTAGTGACATTAATTAGAGGCATTAGTGAATGGTCTTCAATCAAACTTAAGTTTGAATTCACTTAAGTTTGAATTCAATTGAATTATGTTTGTACAAGCTTACCTTTAAATGGTTCAATAAAATGTGATATGCTCCTTCAACCTGTTCGGGGAGAGGGGCACCAGCTACTTTTCCCACTGCCATTCTGTGCCTTTTTGCGTATCTAAAAACAAGATGTTTCTTTAAAATGTTCATTCCTTTCCAAAGAATTAGTTAACAATTGCAATACAATTAAAATATAGCGGGTCTGCATGCAAAATGTATTTGGAACAATTATTCCGCATAGTAAGAAGTAGGAATTATTTCTAACTTCAAACTGTCCAAATACTTTAGCCCCCTATTATGCACAAATATATAGCCCAAATTATATATTTCCCATCTATTCGGTCATTTTTCTTGTCTCGCGCAAAGCTGAAAAAAACCTAACGAAAAATCGGGTTTGTTCTCGAGTTTAACATAGCGTAAGCTTGAGTGAGCGGCATATAGTACACAAATACCAATATTCTTTCCCCCCACAAAAAAAAAACAAAAAAAAAAAACAAAACTCAAATCAAATCTAAAATTTGGAAAGCCTTTTCCTCCACGGGGGTAAACGCCGGCCAGTCCATATGACTGGATAATAGGAAACATAAGAATGGATTAAGCTATGAAAAAGGATTCTTAGAATTGGTCCTGGAAAAATATGTTTTAGTTTTCTTAGAATACCGAGGTTTCTGCATACCTTCATTTTAATCAAATCAATATGGTATTTAAAAGATAAATTTTCGTCTGAGAGGATACCTAGGAAACGGACATGGCCATCCTTTGGTGTACTAATAAAGCCTTTGGATATAGGAATTTCAGGTAATTGAGAACAAGCCTGAGATATACGAGAAAAACCTAAAAAACTAGTTTTAGAAACATTCAAGGCAATAGAGTTAGCATCAAAGCAAATTGAAACTCTCTCAAAGAGGTCCACAAACTTCGTGCGAACTTCGTCCTCTGTTCTCCAAGAAGTAATAAGGGTGGTATCATCAGCAAAAGTAAGAGAATCCGAGGATCATTAATTAATTTCCATGTCTTTCTCAGCAACCCTTCCACCTCCAGGAATGCTTGTTTGTAATAACTCTGCTTCAATAAGCGAATTAATTTTGTTATGTATTTTTATAATTCATAAAATGTTGCTTATTTTCTACAGTCGAATTTGATAAGTAATTCCGATACAGCTTATTTTTTACATTTATAGACTTGAGTATACTTGATATAATCCAAGGTTTAGAAGACTATTTGTAATACAACGGTAAGGGCACGCCTGGTCAAGCGCATTTTTAAAGATTTCTAAAAACCTCCTTGCAGCCTCATCCTGTTCTTCGGACTCACAACAGGGTAAATAATCGGCGTCCCTCAGCAACTCCTTTAGTTTAGCGGTATCCATAACTATTACTGTTCACTGCTGTCTGGTAATAGTTGGTGTAATACCGATAATTAGATCACACACCACCATAAAATGATCTGGTGTGTCGTCCAAGACGACCTTGCATGTACGAACTCGAACATTCGTAAAAAGATCATAGGGAGCGCGCTAGCGCTGCCTAAGTAAAGAACGATGTGGCCACAATGTGGTTTTTTTTTCTTTCTTTCTTTCTTCGACAAGCACTTTGTATCGAAGGAGTTGTCGTAGAAACTTCAAAAAGGGCTCATTTGATTGGAAATTGGAGTGGCTAGTGCCCTTTTTAATAGTCAAAAATGAATGGACGGCAACTAGCCCCCCCCCCCCACGCCCATCATTCCCCAAACACATCCAGTTAAAATTTCGAGATATCCATTTTGCTCAGCGTAGTTGATTTCCAGATAGAAAATATCCTTTTGAGCAGGACTCCCCCCCCCCCACAGCCCTCGTGACAAGAGTTTTCAGTTATGCCCTGGGGCATATAAGGTTATTCCTAGAAGGCGTTGTCGCAGAAACTTCAAAATAGGTTCATTCGATGGAAATTCGAAGGGCTAGTACCCTTTTTAATAGTCAAAAAAGTGATTGGAGGGCAACTAGCCCCCCACGCCCATCATTCCCCCAAACACATCCAATCAGAATTTCAAGATACCCATTTTGTTCAGCGTAGTTAATTTCCGCATAGAAAATATGTTTTTGAGGAGGAAACTCCCCACAGCCCTCAGGGCAAGGGTTTTAAGTTATGCCCGGGGGGCATAAAAGGTTTTTTATAGAAGGCGTTATCGTAGAAATTTCAAAAAAGGCTCATTCAATTAGAAATTCAAAGGGCTAGTGCACTTTTAATAGTCGAAAGCGATTGGAGGACAACTACTCCCCCCCCCCATGCCCATCATTTCCCCCAAAAACATCCAATCAAAATTTTGAGATAGCCATTTTGTACAGCATAGTTAATTTCCAGATATAAAATATGTTTCAGAGGAGGACACTCCCCAAAACGCTTGGGGCAAGGGTTTTAAGTTATACCCTGAGGGCATATAAGAACGATGTTGGCACATTGTAATATTTATTATTTTTTTTCTTTAGAGCTGGGCGTTTCGTATGGAAAGGAACGCCGTAGAAACTTCAAAAGGGGCTCAATCGATTGGAAATTCAGAGTTCTAGTGTCCTTTTTAATAGTTGAAAGTGGTTGGAGGGCAAATAGCCCCCCCACGCCTATCATTTCCCCAAACACATCCAATCAAAATTTTGAGATAGCCATTTTGTTTAGCGTAGTTGATTTCCAGATAGGAAATGTTTTTTGAGGAGGACACTCCCCCACAACCCTCAGGGCAAGGGTTGTCAGTTAGGCCCTGGGGGCATATAAGGTTTTTATAGAAGACGTTCTCGTAGAGACTTAAAAACAGGCTCATTCAATTGGAAATTAAAAGGGCTAGTACCCTTTTTAATAGTCGAAAGTGATTGGACGGCAACTAGCCCCCACCCACGCCCATCATTCCCCCAAACACATCCAATCAAAGTTTTGAGATAGTCATTTTGTTCAGCGTAGTTGATTTCCACATAGAAAATATTTTTTTGTTCAGCTTAGTTGATTTCCAAATAGAAAATATGTTGTTTGAGGAGGACACTCCCCCACAGCCCTCAGGGCAAGGGTTTTAAGTTATGCCCTGGGGGCATATAAGGTTTTTATAGAAGGCGTTGTCATAGAAACTTAAAAAAAACTCATTTGATTGGAAATTCAAAAGGCTAGAAAATATATTTTTTAGGAGGACACTCCCCCACAACCCTCAGGGCAAGGGTTGTAGTTATGCCCTGGGGCATATAGTTTTTATTGAAAGCGTTGTAGAAACTTCAAAAGGGCTCATTCAATTGGTAATTGAAAGGGCTAGCGCCTTTTTTAATAGTTGTCAAAATTTTGAGATATCCATTTTGTAAAATGTAGTTGAACGTTCTGGAAATTTGGTCTTTTAGGATGATAACCCCCTCTGAGCCCTCAGTGCAAGGGTTGTAGGTTATGCCCTGGGGGCATATGAGAGCGATGTTGGCACAATGTATTATTTATTAATTTTTTCCTTTAGAGAAGGGCACTTCAGATCGAAAAAGTTGTCGTAGAAACTTCGATAGAGCTCATTCAATTGGAAATTGGAGTGGCTTGTGCCCTTTTTAATGACGAAAGTGATTGGAAGGCGACTAACACCCCTCTCAAGCCCACCATTTCCCCAAACACATCCAATCAAAATTTTGAGAGAGCCATGTCGTATCGAAGGAGTTGTCGTGGGAACTTCGAAAAGGGCTCAATCAATTGAAAATAGAAAGGGCTGATGCCCTTTTTAATAGTCGAAAGTGATTTAAGTGCAACAAATCCCCCTTCCACTCCCATCCTCCCACACCAACCCTCCAATTTCTGCTCTTAAAATTTAACCAAATCAAAATAGCGTAAGTGTATCCAAGCTATCAAAGAAAGATAAACAATTTTTTTTTGCAAATGGTATCAAGTTTTCCATTTCAAGTCAACTAGAGGAGGTGTGAAACTAAATTAAACAGTACTATTTGTGTCCAGATTTTTATAAGGGTGTATGTTGTTAAAAATCACTGAAAATTTTTCTCCAGCATACAAATAGCAGGCCAAAGTATAAAGTCTTAAAAAACGGAAAGATTTTTATTTAAATGTTTTTACTTTTATATAACGTTAATAAATCAAATAATATTAACATTTTGATTACTAAATATCAGTATATGTATATTAAACTGACAATGCACATTCATTTGTATTTTTTCAGTAAAGTACAAATTTTGTTCTGGCCTTGGGAAGACATAGGGGTTTTGCTCCCAACTTATGTTAATTTCAGCTCGTTTTGAGTTTGACTCGGTTAATTATTGTAATTTCTGTTCGTTTTGGATTTCATTTATTCATCGATTCTGATTTGTGGTAGTTTCACACATGGTAGATTATTTGATTTTATTTTTGCTAAGTTTTTGTTTAATGGAGTTCTTTACTTTTCTTTGAAAACTTATTTTGTGGAAAATGTTTTTAAATTAACTGTCAATAAGAGACTGGGAAGTTTTAGTAACTCTAGTCGGTATACGACATGCAGGGAGACATCCGGCGGTAGACCCCGGCGCGCGCCTATGAGGGAAGACCGGCGGCGACGGGGCAAAAAACAGCACGCCGCGCCGCCGGTAAGATGTCGGCGGCGCGCCACCGGCGCGATCAATGTTGACCGCAAACATTAATGCTTTCATCTGTCTTTCTCAAATCACAGCTTAAATTTACAACAGATTCGAGCCTATTCATGAGTTCAAAAATTCACAAGTCGCTGGCTGGAAACTGGTCTTCTTCGTTATTCATCAAGAGAAGTAGATATCTGGTAGAAACGAAATGGCTGTGGCGTTTCAGAACCCTTGCATAATACGAGTAGTTGAAGTATCTATTAGCTATGTATTCTTAACATAAATAATTATCAAAAATTAGTAGTTTTTTTTTTCATCGAGCATTACTGCATATAAAACTTCAAATACCGTATATCAGTTATCTGGGTAAAAACTTTGAACTTAGAAGCTTAATTTTTTCATAATGCCCTTTGCCTATATCTATTTTGTCACCTTTAAAACAGTTGAAATGGGCGACTTTGATATTGTTTTTTTTTTTTTGCTCTTTTGGATTCCTAAGAAGCCTTCTTGTATTAAAAACTGGTTTTTAATTACAATTTAAAAAAAATGCATTTTAATGTTTTTTTGGGCTTCTTTATAGAATATATGTCATGTAGGCTAAGGCTTAACTGCTGCTTTTTATCGCTTTTGGCTGCTCTTTTGGATATTATTCATTTTTTCTTTTGGGGATTCATTCCAAATTGTAAACTGATAAATATCTAATATCAGTCAAATTATAAACTGTATCTAAAAGGAGTAAATTTATCAAATTGAAAAATACATGATGAACACTTCACATGAGAACACTTCAATTACAATGACACAAAAAACACTTAATAGTTTATTCGCTATGAAGAAAAATGAAATGCCAGCTAATTTCTTAGGTAAAAAAATGAAAAGCTCATCCGTTTTAAGTGCAATTAAATGAAATAATATGCAGACTGAAGTAGCTCCAGGAAGATGTTGAAATGTTCATCCTAGTTCGTCACTTTTAATCCAAGCAAAATGTTAGGACACTTAGTATCAGTTATTGAGTTTAAGGTTTGATTTCCAAATGCTCACAAGAATTACCAAATTTAAGAAAGTCGTTACAATAAGTCACCTGTGGTCAAAATACTGAGACTCCTCTTTGATCCCCACCCAGGCTCAAAGCTTCTGCTATGGTCATTTCCATGGAAATCTCCAAAGAGTTTCTTTTTAAAATAGCTTTCAAGCGTAGTTAGGGGTATTTAGACTTTTTTGCTTTTCTTCAAAGCTTTGAAAAAAGTGTTATAATATTCCAAATGTTACATTTGTGCATATTTTTGGTAATCATTTGTGGGGTGATCGAATTTTTTAAACCACTGTAGATACGTAAGAACGTTGCAACATCTAGTACCCTGAGGTCATAAGACTGTCGAAGACTCCTCCTTGAACCTCCCAAATTGAAAGCTTTTATTATGACCTGGCCTTTTAATGTAACTTGGGCACTGGACCAAGGGCACCATTGTTACTCGAGCGCAACGTTAGGTGGGATGTCGATATCGCTTTCGTCACACCAATTCGTTTTAGTGTGAATCTGCCTGGTACATATGAATGAATGTTTTCAAAGTAAACCCGTTTCATCAATAGGAAAAAAAAAAACGGATTGGACGCATATGTCCCTTTCCTTTGGACGATAAAACCATGCAAGTGCTGTATCAAGTATAACTCACGAAAATCTTGTTAATTTTGTCAACTTTTCAATTTTTTGGCATCCCTGCTTTCAATAAAAAAAAATCAAGGTACTATCACTTAAATATAATAACTCCCTATGTCCCCCTTCTGGATACCATCTTGATAGGATACCGTCTCTGCTTTAAATAAAAAAAAAATAATTAACTTATTGGTACCCCTGCTTTAAAAAAAAATCGAGGTATTATCATTTAAATAGGATAGCTCAATACCCCCCTCTCCCCCCCTCTGGATACCACCTTGATAGGATGCCGTCTCTGCTTTGCTTTAATTTAAAAAATATGAACTTTTTGGGATCCTTGCTTTCAATAAATAAAATTTCAAGCTATTATCATTTAAATATAATACCTCCCTACCCCCCCCCCTCTGGATACCACCTTGATAGGATACTATCTCAGCTTTCATTAGAAAAATAATTTACTGAATAATTAACAAGGTCACTATATGGTTCAAACAAACACGCAAAATAAAGTTAAACAGCTTAGTGTTCCTTGAAAAAAAAAAATTGAGGGTATGAGCAAAATGGTACAAAGACAACAACAAAAATGTCGAAATTATTCAGATATACCTCAAATTATTGGAAAACTGACTGATAGATTCGCCATGGTACTCCATAAGATCCAAAGAATCTAATTAAAAGGAAGCACACAAAAGCCAAATAAGGCCAGTAGCCTATGAGAAATCACAAAATACCCAAGACATTGAACAAGTCCTAATGGGGGGCCCTGGGTCTATCAAAATATTTCAATGGTTTCCCAGGGAATTTGATATCATTTTCTTCTGTCTCCACTTTAAATGAAAAAAATAATTATCTTTCTGGCATCCCTGCTTTCAATAAAAAAATGAGGTATTATCATTTCAAAATGATAGCCCCCTATCCCCCTCCCCTATAGGCAATAATTTACAATTTATTTATGAATCATATTTTTGGGGTAACTTACAGTTCAATCTTTAATTCCTCAACCTTGTGCATAGCTTATTCTATAGCTAAATTTTGTCTCAACCGAAGGTTGTTTTTTTTTTGGGAGGGGGGAGGGGTAAAAATGTTCCAGAAAGAAGCTTGCATTTTCTATCAGGTGTTCAATAATTGAGTATTAAACATTAAGAAAATCTTATCTAAAAAAAGGCAACAAAAAAAAAAAAAAATCTGCAAACTTACAATTCAGCTGTAGAAACAATCTGTCGGCTGTCAATTTCAAAATCCAACAAAAGGCTGTAGCTGTATAGTAGTGAATGCGTTCTTTAATTCTATTAAATAAAAAAAAACAAGTTTTTTAAACTGAAAGTAAGGAGCGACATTAAAACTTAAAACGAACAGAAATTATTCCGTATATGAAAGGGGCTGTCCCCTCCTCAACGCCTCGCTCTTTACGCTAAAGTTTGACTCTGTCTCACAACTTTATTTTTTAAAACAATAAAAAACTTTAGCGTAAAGAGCGGGGCGTTGAGGAGGGGACAGCCCCTTTCATATACGGAATAATTTCTGTTCGTTTTAAGTTTTAATGTCGCTCCTTACTTTCAGTTTAAAAAACTTGTTTTTTTTTATTTAATTTCTGATCGTTTTTTAGTTAATGCAGGGGATGTTTCCCCCCTCTTTAAAAAATCGAGTAAATTTTCTTAGGCTCGTAGCCTTTGATGAGTATTACTAAACTTAATAAAATTTATATATTTAGAATCAGCATTATAAACACATTCTTTTGATACATTTATTGACATCAAAATTCCGTTTTTAAAAGTTTCGATTACTATTGAGCCGTATCGCTTGTTTTTTATTGTTTTTTTTATTACGTATATGTTATTACGTATATGAGGGGGTTCTCCCCTTAGTCAATACCACGCTCTTTACGTTAAAAGTTAAAAAAAAAATTTGATTCACAAACCCCTGAATCACAAAGGCCGTTTAATTAGAATAGATAGCTCTTTTGAAAGCACTAAAAAAAACTGTAGCGTAAAGAGCGAGGTATTGACTTGGGGGAGAACCCCCTCACATACGTTATAATTTCTGTTCGTTTTAAGTTCTAATATTCCTTCTTACATTTCAGTTGAAAAAACTTGTTTTTTTTTTATTTAATTTCTGATCGTTTTTTAAATAATGCTTGGAAATCCGGCGCCCCCCTTCATAGAAATTTCCCTTACACCAAAGAAACATCCTCCACAGAAATATTCTCAAGATTACCCCCCTCGTCTAGCCCCCCCCCCCCCCTCCAGAAAAAATCCTTCCTGAAAATGGTTGTATACTTCCCAATAGCCAATAAATAATGCTGGCAAGTCCGGCGCCCCCTTCATGGCAATTTCCCTTCCCCCATGAAAACTTCCTTCATGAACAGATCCTCCAACATAACCACCGACCCACCCTTCCCTCCCACTACCAGAAAAAAAACCTCCTGAAAACTTCTGTATACTTCCCAATAACCAATACTATATGTTAACATTGGGTAAAGTTCATAACTTTTAGCCCTCCCTCTGGGAACTTCGGGGGATTAAGTCATCCTAAAAGACGTATTTATCATATTTTAGACCATGCTGAACAAAATGGCTATCTCAAAATTTTGATGGGGTGACTTTGGGAAAAAAATAAGCGTGGGAGGGGGCCTAGTTGCCCTCCATTTTTTTTGGTCACTTAAAAAGGGCACTAGAACTTTTAATTTCCGTTCCAATGAGCCCTCCCACGATATTCTAGGACCACTGGGTCGATACGATCACCCCTGAAAAAAAAAAAAAAAAAAAAAAACAAACAAACAAACAAACAAACAAACAAATAAACACGCATCCGTGATCTTTCTTCTGGCAAAAAATGTAAAATTCCACATTTTTGTAGATAGGAGCTTGAAACCTCTACAGTAGGATTCTCTGATACGCTGAATATGATGGTGTGATTTTCATTAAGGTCTATAACTTTTAGGGGGTCTTTCCCCCTTTTTTTGAAAATCAGCCAAATTTTCTCAGGCGCGTAACTTTTGATGGGTAGCACTAAACTTGATGAAAGTTATATATTTGAAATCAGCATTGAAATCTGATTCTTTTGATATATCTATTGGTATCGAAAACCCGTTTTCTAGAGTTTCGGTTACCATTGAGCCGGGTCGCTCCTTATTACAGTTCGTTACCACGAACTGTTTGATTTATTTGATATACCAAGAGCTAGTAATATGTACAGGGTTGCCACAACGGTGAGTTCCTAAAGTGTTAAAATTGCTTAATTTTGCGTGCTAAGTCAGGCAAAATGCAATGGTATTATGAAAAGAGAACTGAATGGAAAGTCGGATGTTACATTTATTTTTTTTCTTATCTGATGCCAGTTCTATCAGAAAAAAAGAAACGAAGGTGCACCTTCAAGCGTATTTTTAAATGCTCAAAGTGAAATTTGCTGATATAGCAATTAGTATATTTTGAATGAGTGCTAAAAGGTGCACTAAATGGTATGTTATTCATCTTTTAACAAGCAAATAAACCTAAGCATCGAAAGATTTACAGCCATAGCCAGGGCCAAAAATACTTTTCAAAAAAGAAACCCTTACTTGGTTCAATGACAAAACTGCCAAGAGGAGGAAAGAGCAGGAGACCAGAGGAGGAAGTCTCCTGATGTTTGTCATTCGAATGGCCATCGTCCAGAAGAAGTTCATCGATTGGTATTTCCTGCCAGTCAAGTTTCTGAGGGTTTTCATCTAGTCACAAAATCAAAATAAATGAAAATAAACAAATTGAAAAGGAAAGATAGAGGGGAAAGTAGTAGCAGATATCAAACTTCAATAATGGAATATGGATGACAAATGAGATACAATTAGCTAAAAAAAAAAAAAAAAAAAAATGAAACCGAACAATATAAGAAGTTATCACTCTCCTTTGACGATCCAATTGTCTTTGGGAACTATAAGTTTGTTAAATAAAACTCAGAGAGGAAAGAAACTAACAAAATGAAAAACAAAATCAAAAAGGGTGAAAAAACGAGGATTTTTATAAGTTTGTTAGTGTCTAAGTTTGAAAGACGAACACAAATTAATTTGAATTTATAGAATTAATTTCGGTTATTTATTCAAACACTGAGAAAAAATGATGCACCTGTAAAAACTTCATAATCTTCCAACAGCCAGGCTTATTTTTGAGAAACTACTCATCTTAGTATCTTCTCGTTTTGAGTTTGACATATATTTTATTTAGTGTAATTTCTGTTCGTTTTGATTTTCAATCATTTGTTGATTTTGCTTTTCGTAGCTTAAAACTTGAAAAATTATTTGACTTTATTTCTGTTCATTTTTGGTTTAATGTGGCACTTTACTATTCTTTGAGAAAATTATATTATGGAAAAAGTGTTTTAAGTAAGAAAAAAAAAAAGAAGAAAGAACGGACGCTGGTAAACTTTGTATTTTCATTATTACCATTTACTACTATTACTAATAACTCGCTGCAGCTTCAAGCTGCCTGAGAGCCACACAGCAACAGCTCTAGATGGTTGGCCAAAAATTACAATTTTTGGTCATAATTACCTCACTATCATTTACTGGCCAAAACTTCATTAAGTTTCTAACCATAAAAAACCTGATACTTTAAGGATTTAATGAAATTAAAGATGGGTTTAGAAAGAACAATAAAAAAAATTCAAATATTAGTAATTGCCAATGACATGCGCCAAACTCTTGATCGTTAACAAGACAAAAAAGAGAACAATATTCAAACCAAGGCAACTGTTGAAAAATATTTTTGTGTTTTGGGTGTCTGTGGCCGAGTAAAAAGCTGATTTCGGTTCTTTCTCTCTTTCTTCTACTCTTATCAATTTACTTGATTTGTAGTTTTTTTACTATTGTATTGTGAACCCCTTAGAGACTAAAGCCTTTACGCAAAGATATTATGTATATTTAATTTTTAATTGTTGAAAAAATATGATTTTTTGAACAATAAAACCAACTGTTATAAAAAAAAAAGTGAAGAATAAAATACCACCATTGGAAGACACCAAAATACCAACTGAAAAATCAAGCATTAGTGCTACTAAAATCCATTCCAAAGAAGAGACAACCAATTAAAAGTAAAATTAAAATTATTACTTACTTACTTACTTTATTAAATTATATAGTTTCAATTTAAGATATTGTCTAGGGAGCATATTTTTTTCGCCATTCATTACAGGATATATGAGTTCAACCCATCAACTCCTCCGATTTCATCAGAGGAGGGATTTTGAATTGAAAGTTAAGTATTTTCCAGTAGTTATTTTTGCATGACTTGTGACCACATGGGAAGGACAAAGCTATAAGATTAAGGAAACGGAATGTAAAAAGGGGGGCCTTGACATTTTATCTAGTAACAAAGCGTAAGAATTTACTGGAAGTGAGGGAGATATTTCCTTAAAAATCCCTAAATTATACCCCAACAAAATCTAAATATATATTAGGGGCCGCCATGAGCGTATTATATTAAATACGTAACCTAACCAAAATACCAACTAAATATTAAAATTAATAATAAAATTTAAAAATTTTAAAAATAAAATTAAATTAAAATAAAACCAAAATAAAATTTCAAACCTTTCAACACCAATCGTATTTTCCAACTGCTGCAAAAAAAATACATTAGTTTATAACCAGTTTAACGCACCTGATACATATTACGAATACTTTTGTGTGGTTAAGGGGTCGTATATATTTACTACCATTCATGGCTTGCTCCCTTTGCTACAATCAGCAGCATCAGTACTCTGGTCTTCCCTCATTCATGATTTCCTTTAGTTTCAAATTTCTTGTGAATTCTTTACATTTTATATAGCTTATAACCACCCTTATGGTTCCAGCATTACGCTAGAGTAATGTTCTTAATAGAGTGGACTACTGTTCCTTTCCCTAACTATAAAATCAGTATTAGGAAAGGACAGTGGGGCACAATTAGTGTATGTGTAAACTCTTTAAACTTATTTCTTCCCATTTTTAATTTAGGCTTTTCAAATCAAGTAGGAACCTAAAATCTCATTCGTGAATTTTTTTTAGCGGATGAACTCTGCATATTCTTTCAAGAGAAATAAAATAACAAACTTGTCAAACTTTAAATAAACCAGTTTACCATTCTTCGAGAATTTGTATCATATCCAAAATTAATCATGGGAATGAATGATACGAACACCCTATCCCTGTTAAGAGCCAGCCCAAAATTTTGATATTTCGTGAATTCAAAAACCTCTCTGTGCTACTAGACCAAAGATAGGGGAATGGTGGTGTAAATTTGTTCAAAATTCAAAGCTACCGGAGGGAGAGCAAACCCTTGTCATCAGAAATTATCTAACCTGGTCGTGTCAGAGATGAACATAAAAGCAAAATTACAGGTTTTTTTCTTTTGAGTCTATTACCATTTATGTTTGACGCAGTGTTAAGGGGTCGTATATTTTTTCCCAGGTTTGTAATATTTACTACCATTCATGGCTTTTAGGCACAATCAGCAGCATCAGTACTCTGGTTCTTCCTCATTCATGATTTCCTTTAGTTTCAAATTCTTGTGAATTCTTTACATTTTATATAGCTTATAACCACCCTTATGGTTCCAGCATTACGCTTAGAGTAATGTTCTTAGCAGTAGAGTTGACTACTGTTCAACAAGTTTTTGCTCTGTCTCCGTTAGCTCTGTATTTTGAACAAACTTACCATTACCATCCCCCATCCTTATCCATGTGCCGAACACCCAATTCTAATTTTCTAGATGGCTGTATTTGTTCTAAACCAGCGTCAGAATGAACATAAAAGCAAAATACTTCACTTCGAGTCTTTGACCTCTATTTATGCTTTTTAATTTTCAACTTTTTGTAATATGTAACTTTAGGCAATACATCAGCAAGTAGTTCTTACATTAAGAACTATTGGTGCATTGGTGCATTTGTAAATGCTGTTCGATCTTCCTTCGTTGTATTCATCGTTGCCTATAAAAATAAATCAAGGTACAAGTCAATGAGCAAATGAACATGATAAGTAAATTGTTTTCACAATATTCTAGCCAAACCTCACAGGAATGCAATAATGGGAGAAAGATTCATGGTGATTGTATGATAAAAGCCCTACCTAAAGTTCTTTTAGTATTTTTATCTTACGCTCAATCTTAATTAAATATACCAAAGTAAGATAAAAATATAATACTTTAGAAACAAATTTGGGCTATATATTTGCACATTAGGGGGGTAAAGTATGTCTAATTAGTGGGTCTGCATGTCTAATTTGTTAGGTATAATTATTTTGCATATTATTTAGTAAGAATTATTTTCTAACTTCACACTGTCCAAATACTTTACATTTTATATGGCTTATAACCACTCTTATGGTTCCAGCATTACGTTAGAGTAATGTTCTGTTCTACCATGGATAGTTTAACCTCTTTTTTTTTACCACACTTCAATGTTTTGGAATTGACGAGGGGTGTCGAGCTCCAATCTCAGATTTTATATCTTTCAGACGAATTGACAGGAGCGATTGGTCAGCGATTAGGCAGCAGAATTAGAAGCATTAGCTTTCAAATGAGTCATCCAGTAATAGGCTTGGTCTCTGACAAAAAAGAGTAAAAAGTAGAATGGCTGGAATAGGTTTTTCTTTAGTTTTTGAAATGGGGGACTATAAACCTCCGTTGTACACTTTTCTGCTATGTCAAAGGTGATGTTGTACTTTTTATCTCGATCCGACGCCACTTTCGAGGGGTTTTAGGCTGTTTTTGTGAAATTTTTAAAGATAGTTTTCGCGACAAAGAAAATGGTATATTAAATCTAAACAAAACAGTCACCATTCCTGAATCAGTGTAACTCGAATATTTTTTGGCACCAAATTTTTTTCTAATGCATGTTATTCAACTTTTGGTAACTATGGGCCAAGTTTCGCTCTTTACTATGTTCCAGCTACATAATAACAATCATAGACGTCAATATAGAAAAAGGAAAATCAAACGAAAGAATTGATTGAACTCAAGACCATTACAATGAGGATCAAACTGAACCTATTTTGAAATATATTGGGCTTAAGAATTTGACTTCACCGGTCTATGCCAAAGATAATTCCGTTAGAAGATAATATATGGATAAAGACAACAGCCATCTTCGTCACTTACTACTATTTGGTTGAACTTCCCATAGTTTAGCCATAGAACGAACCATAAATTAATGGTTTTCTACACCATCTATTGATTGGATATTTTGAGTTCTGGACGGTTGTCGGAGCCATCTAAATGGTCAGTGGAATATCTTCCTGTTAAATTATCTTTGGTCTTTGCTACTAATCTGTAATTATATCCTTCTTAGATGGAGTGATTATTCGTCGATAATTGAATATTCAGCGATAAAACGGCTGTTTTTTACAAGGAATAGGCCGATTTTCTTCTAGAGAAAATTCCTAGTCGCTCGAAGATTTTTAAGAAATCGGCCAAAAAAGGGGCAAGGTTCAGATTGAGCGTGTTTTGAAGTCAAACGAAGAACTTAGAAAAAAGATGAGGATAGCTCGCAGGATTGCGACAGCTGAAGCGAAAATGACGGCGTGGATAGAATCGGAAGGTATCCATTTCAGAAAGGCTAATACATTGACACCCTTAGCAAGGGAAATTTTTCCCAGCTCAAAAATCACTAAAATATGAGATACAATTAGCTAAAAAAAAAAAAAAAAAAAAAAAAAAATGAAACCGAACAATATAAGAAGTTATCACTCTCCTTTGACGATCCAGTTGTCTTTGGGAACTATAAGTTTGTTAATAAAACTCAGAGAGGAAAGAAACTAACAAAATGAAAAACAAAATCAAAAAGGGTGGAAAAAACGAGGATTTTTATAAGTTTGTTAGTGTCTAAGTTTGAAAGACGAACACAAATTAATTTGAATTTATAGAATTAATTTCGGTTATTTATTCAAACACTGAGAAAAAATGATGCAGCTGTAAAAACTTCATAATCTTCCAACAGCCAGGCTTATTTTTGAGAAACTGCTCATCTTAGTATCTTCTCGTTTTGAGTTTGACATATTTATTTAGTGTAATTTCTGTTCGTTTTGATTTTCAATCATTTATTGATTTTGCTTTTCGTAGCTTAAATCTTGAAAATTATTTGACTTTATTTCTGTTCATTTTTGGTTTAATGTGGCACTTTACTATTCTTTGAGAAAATTATATTATGGAAAAAGTGTTTTAAGTCAGAAAAAAAAAAAGAAAGAACGGACGCTGGTAAACTTTGTATTTTCATTATTATCATTTACTACTATTACTACTAACTCGCTGCAGCTTCAAGCTGCCTGAGACCCACACAGCAACAGCTCTAGACGGTTGGCCAAAAATTACAATTTTTGGTCATAATTACCTCACTATCATTTACTGGTCAAACTTCATTAAGTTTCTAACCATAAAAAACCTGATACTTTATGGTTTTAATGAAATTAAAGATGGGTTTAGAAAGAACAATAAAAAAACATTCAAATATTAGTAATTGCCAATGACATGCGCCAAACTCTTGATCGTTAACAAGACAAAAAGAGAGAACAATATTCAAACCAAGGCAACTGTTGAAAAATATTTTTGTGTGTTTTGGGTGTCTGCGGCCGAGTAAAAAGCTGATTTCGGTTCTTTCTCCTTCTACTCTTATCAATTTACTTGATTTGTAGTTTTTTACTATTGTATTGTGAACCCCTTAGAGACTAAAGCCTTTACGCCCAGATATTATGTATATTTAATTTTTAATTGTTCAAAAATTTGATTTTTTGAACAGTAAAACCAACTATTATAAAAAAAAAGTGAAGAATAAAATACCACCATTGGAAGACACCAAAATACCAACTGAAAAATCAAGCTTTAGTGCTACTAAAATCCATTCCAAAGAAGAGACAACCAATTAAAAATAAAATTAAAATTATTACTTACTTACTTACTTTATTAAATTATATAGTTTCAATTTAAGATATTGTCTAGGGAGCATATTTTTTTCGCCATTCATTACAGGATATATGAGTTCAACCCATCAACTCCTCCGATTTTCATCGGAGGAAGGATTTTGAATTGAAAGTTAAGTATTTTCCAGTTGTTATTTTTGCATGACTTGTGACCACATGGGAAGGACAAAGCTATAAGATTAAGGAAACGGAATGTAAAAAGGGGGGGCCTTGACATTTATCTAGTAACAAAAAAATCACCAATGGAGTAAAAGCAAAGCGTGCAATGGCAGGTGAAATCATAAACGCGGTCATTGGGCCCTATGGACTTGAGAAATTAGCAGAGGAGCTAAAAAAAGAGCACTTTTCAAGCATTGTTGAAGAAACGACAGATTGATGCATGGCAATGACTCTGTGTATAATGGTGCGCTACGAGAATAGTAGCGATGACGTTAAAGAAGAATTTCTCGGTTTACTTGAAGTGAATGCATCGACCAAGGGACAGAAAGAACTTATTGACAAGCATTTAAAAGACCATTGCATTCTGGCGAATAATTCACTTGGTATTGGCTATGACAATGCCTCAGTCAATACATATGCCCATCGTGGGCTTGATGCACTTTTCAAAACCGAAGTGCCGTCTTTTTTCAGTGTCGGGTGCACAAGTCATTCGTCGGCGCTTTGTGCTTCAGCAGCATCTAAAACCATGCAAGACTGATTGGAGTGTTTTGTGTATGATACTATACACTACATTGCCCATAGTCCCAAGAAGATTGGAGAATCTCTTGACCACCATAAGTTTGCTGAAATTGATCCGAAACAGTTGCTATCAGTGCTTTCTACGAGATGGTTTAGGTTTAAAGCAGCCATCAGACTGCAGCTTGTCCTCAAATGTAGTGGCAAGTTAGAAAAGATTTAAAGAAAATTGGAACTGCTTGGGAGGGTTTAAATTTCGAAGATTTGAATAGATCAAGATTGGGCAGGAGCGTGTGCAACTGTGTTGGCCTCAGGTGGCCTCGTGTGTGTCAGTTAAATATTGGTAGTAGTAGCAGTAGTAGTTTACAAGGAATATATTCCTGATGCTAAAACTATTAGGCACACTAGACACAAAACACATTTAGCCTCTCCACCCTCACCCCCCCCCCCCAAATTGGAAGCAAGATGTATATTACCTTAAAAAATAAAATTAAAAAAATAAAATAATAGCAAAAAATAAAGTGCTGGTGATTCTGGAATATAGCTTGCTACACAAGATATTTAATATATTAGTGTGATAAAAACAGAAATATATAATCTGGCCACCAGCACTGTATATTTGGCAAGCATAATTGAGCCAATAGCGTTTGTACATTGCTATAATCCAACCTTTGACTTAATTAATTTCCTAATAATTCAGCAATTAAATTGATGTAATCTAATAATTAAATATGGAATGCTTTGTTATTGTTTTACAGTTGTCACGCCTTGGGCGAGGGTGCTGCAGACAAGCCAAGCAAGGACAAGGTACTCAAAATATACAACGCTTTGAACAATTCTGTCATGAAGGCCTATCTCTGTTTTCTTACCCATAATCTTGGGATTATCAACTCCCTAAACACTGAGGTTCAGAGTAGTGAAACAAGAATTCACAGGCTGGTGGGCAGCACGCCGTACGCAATATATTACTCCAAATGTTCGTAAGAGAATGCGCGATACTAGTAGCAAAATCACCTTTCTCTGCAGATCTGGCTCCCGCGAACTATTTTGAACTGGAGGACATGAAATTAGGCACCAATACCAAATGTTACCTGCAGGAAAGTGGATCAAAGATTACCAAGGACTCATTTAAACCCTTTAGGGTCAACTATTTGAGGTTTTTAGTGGAGTTCTGCAAGCAGATGAGACAAAGATTAAGCTGGGAAGGCCCCATTTTGTCTGATCAAAAGATTTTGGACCCCAGTGCTACACTTGGATCTGAAGAGGTGAACATTATTTTCATTCTTATGCCCTTTTCTACACTTCTGGGAGGTGACACAACAATTTTAGAACTTAAGAGAGAAAGTATTGACCGTCAGCTGCAAGAGCTCAGGTTGAGCCTAGCTGACCTTGGTCAATATCTACTTGACCAACCGGCTGCTTTCTGGATGAGTGTTTTGTATCTAACGAATGCTATTGCTGCAAAAAAGTTTGCTGATCTGGCGACCTTTATGTTGCACCTCTGTTGTCTTCCCCATTCAAGAGCTGTTGCAGAGCGATAGTTCTCTCTACTGTCACATATGAAAACAAGACTGCATAACAAGCTGAAAACCAGGACAGTTAGTGCATTGATGATTACCAAGCAGTTAGTTGGTAAAGCCGCTACCTGGACTGTTCCAAGTGATCTATTCGATAAGGCTATCAAAGGGAGAGGGGCAGTTTGTAATAAAGAAGATCCTCGTCGTGCTGAACCTCACAGTACTCTACTCAGAGTTTGACACTGTGTAGATTACTGACTTTGATGGAGTCAGTATTTTGTTGCTTCTATGCATTCCAGCTCTAGTGCAAAAGGTCTGCTCGTAATTTTTCCTCGTACTAACGATAATCCCTCCTTTTTTTACTTTCGAAATGGACAATTTTCTTTTCTCATTAAATCTTAAAAAGATGAGAGGAAATTCTTACTGATTGATAAAAACAAACCAATGACTATATCTTGTGGAAGATACTAGGCAAAATCTTCAAAATGAACTTCAAGAACAGTTTAAATAAAGATAATTTTGATCACAAGTGGGGTTTGCAGTTGTACTTTAAGGGGTAAAAGGATTCCTATAAGCTTTTCCACAAATCACGAGAGGTTTTTTGAGATGAGATTTTTTTCTATTCGATCTTATAGGCTTGATAGAATTTTGAATATTACGAAAGAAAAAGTTTTCATTGTAAAAACTATTATTGTAGATTATTGAAAAAAAATAATAAAGATATATTTACAGATAATCTTTATTTTTAATGGTTTAATAATATCATTGTAAGGATATTATTAAAAAATTATTAGATTATTAAGATTTCAAAAAGTTTCCCGTTTTTTTTCTAAAATTGGGCTTTCTTTTAATGCTGACAAGTCTTAGTTTCTATTTTTTAATGGTCCAGCTTACTTTAATGTTGTCTTGGTCTGTCGTAGTTTTTCTATACCCTCTGTTCCAGTTTTTTGATGGTTGGCTATCACTGTTACTAAATCAATTTCTAGTCTACGCCATTGCACTATTCGTGATGTTATAAAGGACATTCAATTTGATTATCTTAAGATTGCTGCAAATCGAGAGAACTATAACTGACATGCACTGGGTAGGCTATATTCTACTTTTTGTGATCATTCTGGCCTTTACACATCTGGTCTTTATCCCTTTCAGAAAAGAAAGATGTTAAACATATCCGGTCTTGTTATTTCAGATATTGTATATTTTTACTTTATCTCCACCCTTAGCATAGTAATGGTAAAATAATTCGTAAATTTTTAAGTCCTCGATGTAACAGCAAAGTTGGCCGTGCTGCATGGATAGCTTTCTGATCCAGAATTTTGTCGTTTTTTTTACCTTATCATCCTTTGGTCTCTCTGTTCGGTAAATTTAATTGTGGTGTATTTTACTTGATTTTTTCCTATAATATAATACCATGACTCAGATCCGTTGTGACTTATCAAGCAATATCATTATATTAATCAATCAAATCAACCAATTATGAATCGGATCAATTGTGACTTATCAATCTATATCATTATATCAACCAATAAATTTTTTGTGTTTTTATGCCAATCTCGTTTGACAAGATCTGGAAAACCATAGTAGTGATAATTGTTTTTTCTTCATTCGAAAACATCGCAGCATTTACTCAAGGGATTATATGCAAGTGGTCTAGTTTAACCTTGTGTTCAAGACACACGTGGCTGGCTAAGTTTTAGTACCCATTGCTTCAAATTAGAAGATGCAAGAAATATTACTCGGATCACCAAAATTTAGCGTGGTTTCTATGAAAACAGGTGGATTGTTTTGAAAATGCGATTTGTGAGAACGTGAAATTCATTCCCCTGTCACCCTTTTGATTTCTGTGATATTGCCACCTAAGTGATATAGAGCTGTAAGTGGGCGACCAAGTCTGATATCTATCGATGGCTTTAGACCTCGGCAAAATTAACATTTGGATGTGCATGCCCCTTTCTTTTTTATGATCTATCAACTTATTTTACTTCTGCAAGAAGTTTGCTTTGTGTTTGTTAAGCAATATTCTTTAAGCTCAGATTTCTTTTCTGTCAGGTTTGGAAATGCTCAAAATTTACGAGCAGTGCATGATTTTGACTTAAATTTTTAAAAAATGCAGTGAAGACTTTTTAGCTAGATAATTCAGACCTATAATTGCCCTAAGTAGCTCAGGGCTACTTCTAAAGGTTCAGAAAACGGCAAGATAGAGGAGTTGTTAAACAATTTTAACCACTTAACTTAACAAAGTTGTTTTGCAACAAACTACATCTTTTTATTTTGCCATCCATTATTTTGCAAACTTCTATCGAAACAACGTAATTTGCCAGTCTATCCCTCACATCATAATTTGCACTATGGGGTGAAACTTACAGAATTAAAAGAAAATACACGAACCAAAAAGTCGATAGTTCCTGCCTGGAATTGCAAATAGATTTCCAGTTTGGGAATTGGAATTTCTATCAGGTTTGCACATGGTCTTTAAGGATAATCCTATGTGTCTAAACTTAAGGTGCGATTACATGATGCAGAAAACCGTGCAAAGGTGATCACACGTTTTTCCCAAGCGGATAGAACAATATTATTTTCAACTTTAAAACCATGTAGGCCATCATAGGTCAAAATAGATATTTCGTTACTACCGTCATTTGGACCTTGTCGCATCCAAAGATCCTCAAAATAACTACCAAAGATCAACGACTCTCGATGATTTGTTCTTTACTTTTCGACTAAGATAGGTGGCAGCATTGATATAAAATTTCGCTCTGTTGACATTCTCATGACAATGTGGCAGTATTGATATAAAATTTCGCTCTGTTGACATTCTCATGACAATATCTTTCTGTTATCTATTGAAATTGAACAAGCACTACATTCAATTTATAGGTGGCGTTGATATCAAAGCTGGAAATAATTGCAGAACTCAAATAGGGAACCGACCGCTAAGTAGCAATTCTCTTGATTTTCCATGGCGAGTTTTCAAGCCAGAGGCGGATCATCCAAGGTTTAAGTATCTTTGCTAGTAATCAGCTGGGGCAAACTAAAAGGCTGTAAGTTACATGTTGTAAATTTTACAGGAGACGCGAAAAACGTTTTAAACAAATAGCCCAATTTAAAACTATGAAAATAAGTTACTTACTTGACTTAAGGCTCCTGCCGAGGGTTCAGCGTAGAGAACGATGAGACTAGGCGCCTCCAGGTTGACCTATCGCTTGCCAGGATCGCAGCTTCTTCCACCGGGATGTGGGCTTGGGTGAGGAATTCATCGGCTTTGTCTTTCCACCTAGTGTGTGGGCGTCCTCTGGGTCGTTTCCATCCGTGTAGGGTGGGATCGAAGTCAAATGCGACCCGTGCTGGGGCGTCGCGTGGCATGCGAAGGAGGTGGTTGTACCACCGAACAGTACGCTGGGCAAGCTGCGTTGAGAAAGGAGTTTGAGCCGTACGTGATAGGAGAGTCTGGTTGCTAACGAGGTCAGTCCAGTGAAGTCTTTCGATTCTTCGGAGATGTTTCGTCTGAGCGACATCGACGGCGCTGAGGATAGATTTGGTAGCTGGCCACGTCTCCGCTCCATACAGCAGGACGGTGCTGACTGACGCATTTTAGATGCGCATTTTGGTAAATCGGCTTATGTTTGGCTTTCGCCAGATGCTGCTAAGCCTCCCAACAAGTGCTGAAGCCTTGGCAATTCGAGATGTAAGCTCTTTTGTGATCAAGCCATCATTTGACAGAATAGATCCCAGGTAAGTGAAGTCTCAACCACATCTACTCGGTTGCTTCCGATGTTGACTTCCTTTACAGTAGAACGGGACGTGGGGGGCTCAAGGAGCATAACTTTGGTTTTCTGCCAGTTGATCTTCAGTCCAACTTTCGAGGCTTCTTCTGAGAGCACCTGGAGAGCTTTGGTCATCTTATCGACGGTGCTCGCAACCAGCGCTATGTCGTCGGCGAAGTCAGCATCAGAGAGTACCCGGTCTCCGAACTGAAGACCGAATTGAAGGCGATTCATCGTGCTGGCTGGCCATAACATGGTCTATGACGCAGTTGAAAAGCTCGGGAGCGGCGGCACAACCTTGGCGGACGCCAGTCTTCACCGGGAATGTGGGACTGCGTCTTCCATTGACTTGCACGCAGCTTTCCGTATCCTTATACAGCTTTTCAAAGAGTGAGCAATATTTCTTGGGTAGACCCGTAGTTCTTAGTATCAGCCAAAGTGAACGGCGATCAACAGAATCGAAGGCAGCCTTAAAGTCCACGAATGCGATGTACGCTTTTTGGTGGAACTCCCGCGTCTTCTCGATCAACTGGCGCATAGTAAACATTTGCTCCGTCGTCGACCTGCCGGGCATGAATCCGGCTTGCTGGACTCTTCTCTTTCTACGCAAAAAGGTGGAACACCTGTCCAGGAGTGACATGGCGAAGAGTTTACCAGGAACGGAGAGAAGCGTGATCCCACGATAGTTGGAGCATAAGTTGCTGGGAATAATTTCTGAACATGAACAGACATACTTTTCGTGCTGAATCACGTAGTGCTTTCAAAAATACAACTTTCCATTTACTTTTGGCACTTTTGTCACTTATCTCCTTGTGTCACATTTTTTCGGCAGACCAAAAGGAAGTATGTGCCATTTTGCCGTTTAAATTCAAATGCAAAAAAATTAAACTTTTGACAATGTTTTCGGCTATTAAGCTTTTCTTTACCGATTTTTTTCTTGCTCACTGAATAGATGAAAACTGAATAGAAACACTGAATAGATGAAAACTGAATAGAAACACTGAATAGATGAAAACCTGATGAAAGCTGGAAAGCCGGGGTCATAATCATGCAGAAACTTTTTCTATGTATACATTCTCAGAACCTTAACTTCAACTATTTTAATGTAAAAGCACGTATAAAAGGATTGTTGGGCTATTTGGAAACTGACCAGAAAACAGGAACAACATTCAACTTCAATTAAACTTTTCAGAACTCGAAAAAGCACACATCATTATAGTCCATCTTGTTCTTCACATCCCTCAAAAGTGAGATCAGCTGATGCTTTGTCTTCCGCTGGTATCTTTTTCCAGAATTCTCTTGATCTCTGGTCTCTCATGAGTGGTACGAGCTTTGTCATAATTTAACCTTTTTCGAGGCATTTATTCCCCTCATTTGTTTCAGAAAATTTAGCAATCCTTTGACAAGTATTTTCTTCGCTGCAACTGTAAGGAAATCGTAAGAGACAAGCTCCTGATCAAAATCCTCACGATAAAACATAGAGGATTCATCTTTTTTCAACACAACTTCAACTATTTTATGTAGCAACACAGGTTGGTTATCTTTCTTATTTTTGGAGGTTTTTCGTTTTTCCACTCGCAAAAATCACTGATGCAAAGCTCCCTGACGCGAGTAATTTTTTCTGGAATCTTCCATCAGCTTCTTCAAATCAGCTTCTTCAACCAGCAGTTAAAAAAGGCTTTCTTCTGTTCATTTTGCAATCATAGTCTAATTCTCTTCTTTTCTTGAGACAGTAATGAAAGTGACGAAAGAATCCCGGCGTGGACGACCAAAAGGCACTAAGCGACAACTTGAAAACTTGTTGGACTGGTATCCACGGCAACCCAAAAGGAGATAAGTGCAGGACTTGCCCGTCGGTGAACTAAACTACTTTCGGCCTGCAGGACAGCCCGAGAAATGCACATAACGCCTTTTATAACGGATCACAAAGCTTTGAATATCTCGGGAACAAAAGGAGATACGTAAATTCTGAATAAATCAATCGATCGAGCGTGTTCTGTTTGGTGGGGATAGTGATAAAACTTATTTTTCAAGAACGTGTCACTTACTGCCTCTTGGTTTGACACAGCCGTAGTGTTCTAACGTTGCAACTTCATAGTACCAAAAGCAAACAGTATTAAGAAGACCTGAACACACTTTAAAAGTGGTCACAGGTTTTTTGATGAATTTCATAGGTTTTCGGCACTTTTTTTCCACAGGTTTCAAAAATTTTCAGTGGCAACACTGCCCTGGATGATACTACACTGAGCTTTTAGACGGTGTGGATGACTCACTGTTTTAACGAAAAAGAGGTGACTTATTTTTAGATAAACTTGAACTTGCGACCAAAATGAATATTAAATTTTAAATTGAGCAAAAAGGTGATCGCAAGAGGATGTAAACTTTAAAATGCTGCAAATCATGGTTGCAGCGGCAGCTGCAACCTAATAAAAAGCGAACCACAGCCCATAGTAATCAAAAGTTGAAAAACATGTATTCAAAAAAACTGTCAGGTGAAAAAAAATTGCCATCTGAGACTGAATCAGGAATGGTAACTATTGTTTCGGTTAATCTTAGCAGTAAGATTAAGAATTGGGTTTTTATGCAGATTGCAAATATATAAATTTCATTACGTTTAATATCTACCCACCAAAGGCTCCAAGCCTCAGAAGAAAAAGAGATTTTGATGGATTAAGGAATTTTGAAAAAAGGGAGCCTGACTTTCGAAAAAAGGAGACCCCCCCCCCCCAAAAAAAAGTCAATAAATCTTAATGTAAATCAGACCTTCAGATTCAGCGTATCAGAAAATTTTATTCTGGGGGTTATGGTCGAAATATAAGCCAGAAAGTGATACTGTATTTAAATAAGAATCTACCAGGAATGCACACAGGCTTTTCTTTTGTAGGGAGGGGTGTAAGTTTGGGATGCACTTTTAGGCACCCTTCCTCCTTCTTTAGGAGACCAAGGATGGATCTTGCATAGTGGCAGTTCTAATACGTTTACATCTTAATTGCCTACTTTTGTGGGCCCTACAGAGGGTCCTACAATTAACCCAACATTGGTCTTGTTCGCTGACAACAGAATCCACATGACACTTAAATATGGTTTCAGCTCAAAATGATATGATACGCAGTAGGTCTGCAATAGGTTTTAAGCAGGGTCGCAATTTCCTATGGGGCAGGGGGTGGCAGCCACCCCCTCCAGATCCCAGGTTACTCCTCAGATCTCAGTCCCCCCCCCAGGTGAAATCCAGTTTCTGCAAAAAATCTTTTCAAGATTTAGATAACCTACATAATTCAAGCGTCTACAGAAAAGGGTCAGTTTTCTTTAGTAGCCTATATCTTTGCCTTTATGGTAGTATACGGATCATTTTTCAGTTTTCACTGTCATTTCCCCTTGATTTGGGAAAATCGACGAACTCCCCCTCCCAGATTTTGACGAAATTACGCCACCGGTTTTAGGAATAGCAATTTAGCAAAATATACTTTTCTGGTTTAACAGTTTTTATTTTTAACCATTAACCCCATCTGAATCCCCCTGTGCGTAATTTCATAAAAATCATGAGGGGGGGGGGGAGCAAAGTTGAAGCCAATTTCCCTAATCAAGTGAAAATGACAGGAAAACTGAAAAATTTGCCGTATAGTACCATGAAGGCAAAGATAGCATATATAAAAGAAAACTAACCCGCTTCTGTAGATGCTTGAATTATGCAGGCTTATCTTAGTTTTGACAAAATTTTTGAAGAAAGTACAATTTAGCAAGGGGAGGGGGTAAACTAAGATTCTTTTGGGAGGGGAGGACTGTTGCTCCCTAAACTCCATAGCAAATAACACCACTGAATCCCTCTGGCCTCCATCAGAAAAATCTAGGGCTCTGAGGGGGTTATCATCCAAAAAGACCTAATTTCCGGAACTTTCAACTACGTTGAACAAAATGGATATCTCAAAATTTTGATTGGATGTGTTTGGAAAATGATGGGCGTGAGAGGAGCGTTAGTCATTATCCAATCACTTTCAACTAAGAAAAAAGACACTAGCCCTTTCAATTTCCAATTGAATGAGCTCTTTTGAAGTTTCTACGACAATGTTTTCAATAAAAAATGTATATGCCCACAGGGCATAACTTACAACCCTTGCCCCGAGAGCAGTGGGGGGAAGGGTTGTCATCCTTAAAGACCTAATTTCTAAAACTTTCAACTACGTTGAATACATTGGATATCTAAAATTTTTTATTGGATGTTTTTGGGGAAAAGGTGGGTATGAGAGGGGGGTAGTAGCCCTCAAATCACTTTCGACTATTAAAAAGGGTACTAGCCCTTTGAATTTCAAATCGAATGAGCCCTTTTTCAGGTTTCTACAACAAAGATTTCAATAAAGACCTTAAATGCCTCCAGGGCATAACTTAAAATCCTTGCCATGAGGGCTCTGGGGGGAGTGTCCTCCTCAAAAACATATTTTATATCTGGAAATCAACTACGTTGAACAAAATGGCTATCTCAAAATTTTGATTGGATGTGTTTGGGGGAATGATGGGCATGGGGGTGGGCTAGTTGCCCTCCAATAACTTTTAACTATTAAAAGGGTACTAGCTCTTCGAATCTCCAATCGAGTGAGCCTTTTTTGAAGTTTCTACGAAAAAGTCTTCAATAAAAACCATATATGCCCCTGGGGCATAACTTAAAAACCTTGCCCTGAGGGTTGTGGGGGAGTGTCCTCCTCAAAACATATTTTCTATCTGGAAATCAACTATGCTAAACAAAATGGCTATCTCAAAATTTTGATTGGATGTGTTTGGGGGAATGGGGGGGGGGGGGGGGGGGTGGGGGATAGTTGCCCTCTAATCACTTTCGACTAGTAAAAAGGGCCCTAGCCCTTTGAATTTTCAATCAAATGAACCCATTTCGAAGTTTCTACGACAACTTCTTCGAAACGAAGTGCCCGGCTGAAGAAAAAAAAAACACATTGTGCCCACATCGTTCTTTACTTAGGCAGCGCTAGCGCATGGCCTATGAATATCATAAATTGAGTCAATATTTAAATTACCTATTTCCCTATTTATCAAAAGTTTAGCAAACATATGTTTATTAATTTCTACGGCTTCTCTCACCTATTTATAAGGGGTACACTCAATAGAGTTGTGAGAAAGAGTCAAAGTTCAGCGTAACAAGAGAATGTAGGACAATTAAAAAGAATTTCCTATGGTAATTCTGTCAAACCCCCCAGTTTAACATTTCCCCTAGCATATTCATCCATCAGAAAATTCCCTCCGAAAGAAAGATTCTCCCCTTTGAAATTAACCCAGTGCACCCCCCCTCCCACCCCCAAAAAATGGCTGTATACTTCCCAAAAACAAATATTATATGTAAAGAATGGGCAAATTTCACAACTTGCAGCCCTTCCCTCTGGGACTATGGCGCGTCATTTTACACCTAAAGAAAAAGTTATTAGATTTTTCGATTATGCTGAAAAAATTGCTATCTCAAAATTTCGATCCGGTGCCTTTGGGAAAATAATGAGCGAGGGAGGGGGCTTAGTTATCCTCCAATTTTTTGGATAACTTATAGGGCACTAGAACTTTTGATTTTCGTTCGAATAAACCCTCTCGCGATATTTTAGGACCGCTGGGTCGATTTTCGCCCCTGGGGAAAAAAAAAATTAAAAAACGCATCCGTGATCTTTTTTTCTGGCAAAAAAAAAAAAAAAAAAAAATTCACATGTTTGCATACAGATAATTGAGCTATTTGATAGGCTGAATCTGATTCTGAATCTGATTAAATAAAAAAAACAAGTTTTTTAAACTGAAATTAAGGAGCGACATTAAAACTTAAAACGAACAGAAATTATTCCGTATATGAAAGGGGCTGTCCCCTCCTCAACGCCTCGCTCTTTACGCTAAAGTTTGACTCTGTCTCACAACTTTATTTTTTTAAACAATAAAAAACTTTAGCGTAAAGAGCGAGGCGTTGAGGAGGGGACAGCCCCTTTCATATACGGAATAATTTCTGTTCGTTTTAAGTTTTAATGTCGCTCCTTACTTTCAGTTTAAAAAACTTGTTTTTTTTATTTAATTTCTGATCGTTTTTTAGTTATGTTTCCCCCCTCTTTAAAAAATCGAGTAAATTTTCTCAGGCTTGTAGCCTTTGATGAGTAATACTAAACTTAATAAAATTTATATATTTAGAATCAGCATTATAAACACATTCTTTTGATACATTTATTGACATCAAAATTCCGTTTTTAAAAGTTTCGATTACTATTGAGCCGTATCGCTTGTTTTTTTTATTGTTTTTTTTTTATTACGTATATGTTATTACATATATGAGGGGGTTCTCCCCTTAGTCAATACCACGCTCTTTACGTTAAAAGTTAAAAAAAAAAATTGATTCACAAACCCCTGAATCACAAAGGCCGTTTAATTAGAATAGATAGCTCTTTTGAAAGCACTAAAAAAAAAACTGTAGCGTAAAGAGCGAGGTATTGACTTGGGGGAGAACCCCTCACATACGTTATAATTTCTGTTCGTTTTAAGTTCTAATATTCCTTCTTACATTTCAGTTGAAAAAACTTGTTTTTTTTTATTTAATTTCTGATCGTTTTTTAAATAATGCTTGGAAATCCGGCGCCCCCTTCATAGAAATTTCCCTTACCCCAAAGAAACATCCTCCCACGGAAATATTCTCCGGATTAACCCCCTCGTCTAGCCCCCCCCCCCCCCCTCCAGAAAAAATCCTTCCTGAAAATGGTTGTATACTTCCCAATAACCAATAAATAATGCTGGCAAGTCCGGCGCCCCCTTCATGGCAATTTCCCTTCCCCCATGAAAACTTCCTTCATGAACAGATCCTCCAACATAACCACCGACCCACCCTTCCCTCCCACTACCAGAAAAAAAAACCTCCTGAAAACTTCTGTATACTTCCCAATAACCAATACTATATGTTAACATTGGGTAAAGTTCATAACTTTTAGCCCTCCCTCTGGGAACTTCGGGGGATTAAGTCATCCTAAAAGACATATTTATCATATTTCGACCATTCTGAACAAAATGGCTATCTCAGAATTTTGATCGGGTGACTTTGGGAAAAAAAATAAGCGTGGGAGGGGGCCTAGTTGCCCTCCATTTTTTTTGGTCACTTAAAAAGGGCACTAGAACTTTTAATTTCCGTTCCAATGAGCCCTCCCACGATATTCTAGGACCACTGGGTCGATACGATCACCCCTGGAAAAAAAAAAAACAAACAAACAAACAAACAAACAAATAAACACGCATCCGTGATCTTTCTTCTGGCAAAAAATGTAAAATTCCACATTTTTGTAGATAGGAGCTTGAAACCTCTACAGTAGGGTTCTCTGATACGCTGAATATGATGATGTGATTTTCATTAAGGTTCTATAACTTTTAGGATGGGGGTCTTTCCCCCTTTTTTTGAAAATCAGCCAAATTTTCTCAGGCGCGTAACTTTTGATGGGTAGCACTAAACTTGATGAAAGTTATATATTTGAAATCAGCATTGAAATCTGATTCTTTTGATATATCTATTGGTATCAAAAACCCGTTTTCTAGAGTTTCAGTTACCATTGAGCCGGGTCGCTCCTTACTTACAGTTCGTTACCACGAACTGTTTGATTCAACTTGAAAATAAAATTCTTGACTACGAATGATGTAAGAAATAGCGATTGGGAAACTGCATTCGAAATGATTTAAACTCATTTCATAAAGACGATACTTTTTTTTGTCAACATATGAAGGACTGTGTATATTGCAATATTTGCAATAGCATATTGCATCTGTATGGTTTTTATGCAAAGTAACAAAAGAGACAAAAGTTAATGAACAAGAGAGTAGTGAAGAATTATGGTATACAAAGTAATATTTTGCAGGGAAAGTCACTGGTGATAAATCACTAGGGGTGGCACCGTGATTGCGTGATTTTCGGGGATTTGGGGAACCAAATTTTTTTTTTCGGGGTGACGCATAGATTTTCGCGGAAATACCCAAAAATTCGGTGATAGTGCAAGCTCTGCTTGATTTCTAATCAGGAAAATCGAAATACTAAACCACACGAGAAGGAAAAGCTCCGACTTTGCGGTTGACACAATAAAGAATTGCCGTAAAAATAATTTAAAGTCGACCGAACGCCGCCGCCTCTGCCGGTGGCGGCGTGCCTGCGACGCACGGCGGCGTTACGACACTTCGGCGGCGTTCGACCGGGCCTCTCGTCGGCGGCGTTTGGTCGATCCGCCGGCACGGCGCGCCGGGGTCTATCCGGCGGCTAATAAAGTAGACAGCATTTCCGATGCTACGTCATAAGTGTGTAGATTACTCGTACTACGGTTACGTAGTAAAGATACATCAACATAAAATCACCCATAGTGATAGACTTATGGTATTTACGCGACAATATGTCAAGACATTCCTGTAAAATTCCAGTATACCTCCAAAACAGAAGTTCAATATTACTCCAAAACAGTATACCTTCAGTATAAAATCCTCCAAAACAGAAGCAGCTGAAAAGTTAGTAATTGGTATATTATGCGGCCCAGATCTTATGAATTTATCCAGCCTAAGCCTACAGTTCGTACTGAAAAGCTCTGTAAGTTGGTAGAAGAATTAAATTTAGGCTCCCTTAATCATCAAAGGATTTCAAGCGTTTGTTTGCTTAATAATGTTTCATTAGATGTGCATCATGGCCCTTAAAATAATGTCTTGGAATGCTCAATCTACAAGAAAAGAAAAAAGGATATTATTCTTGACCACTGCCAGGAAAACACAATGGATCTAATCACTCAGCACCAACATTTTAAGAAATTTAAAATAAATTTCTTGTGAATTATTATCTCAATTAATCAGTAGTTATACTGAACCAATCGTGCTCAAATCCTCCTCAGGGCCATACTGTGGTGTTTCTTTTGTGGATGGTGAAACTTTCCCCACAGTAGAGTGCAGACGGTCTTTTATCATTGTATTATCCTTTCTTGTTTTAGTTTAAAGCTTATTCCAATAGGCAATGCTTAGAAGTCCTCCAAAAAAAAAAGTCCCCCTGATCCCACCCCAAATACCAGTGAAATTGATACCCATCTTGGCTGGTCAAGCTCACTATCACAAAGTTCACATGATAGCTCCAATTCTGAGAATAGGACAATGATCAGTGTAGGGGCTAATGTCACTATAAATGATGATAATGGGTTTCAAGAGGTCCTTTCTAGAAGCTCAAAAAAAGGGAAAAAAATCTCCCCATATATAACACCATCCTCTAAGCCCCCTAGCTCACATCCCTATCAGAAGGAATCACCAAGTCAACAAGCCTCCTTGTCCGGTGAGATGAGGTCAGCCTGCCCCCCCCCCCCTTCCTAAGAAGAAACAAACCAGAAACACTACCAGGAATTAATCCCTTAACTGACAAACAGGATGCACAACCAAAAATGCAATCCCCAAATATATGCTTATTCATTCTAAACTGTACTGCAGTTCAGGCCATGAACATACATCAACTACAGAAAACAAAAATCATTGCAGAATTGGCAAAAATCTACATCCCTGATGATATGCTCATTCAAGCAAAAAAAGATCTTGCTTTACTTTTAACAAAGCTGAACATTGATACACAGTCATATGAAAAATAAATCAACAACACAACACATATCAATACTCCAGTGGAATGTAAGATCACTCACAGAAAATAAGCTAAATGAACTAATATCTTTTATGAATAATAATTCCATTAATATTGCTTGCCTCCAGGAAACTCATTTAACCCAAAATCAACAAATTAAGTCTCTGGGATATACTATCCTGACAAAGGATAGATCATCAGAGAGAAAAGGAGGTGGAGTAGCTTTATTAGTTAAAAATAATATAAAATTCTGTGGCATCAACTTTCCAGATTTTTGCAAATGATGTTGATGCAATTGGTATCAGTGTTTGGCTGAATAATACAAAAACCTACATAATAAGCTTTTATAACCCTAATGGACAAACTACAGATGCCATAGATTTCTTTAACTACATAAATAATTCTAATATGTTAAAAAATATCATTATTTGCGGAGACTTCAATGCCCACAGCCTTTTGTGGGGGAATAAACCAGCAAATAAAGCTGGTAAATTGATTGAGCATATGACTTCAAATAATATTGAATTAGCTGTTGCTACCCCTCCAAACCTGAATAGATATTTCAACCCCAAAAGTAGCAGATTCCCTACAATTGACCTACAAATTCTGTCATTAAACATTTTGAATAAAATTTATATAAATAAAATTGATAGTCTATGTACTGACCACTTTGCTATAGTTTACTCCCTAAATGAACCTACTGAAACCCTATCACATACCTCCAAATATATCAACACTAAAGCAAATTGGTCTATGTTCCAAAATAAGCTAAATGATGAAATTACAAGTTTCACCCAAAATTCATGCATTTCAAACACAACAGTTGACACACATGCTGAAGTCTTGGCATCTTTACTAATAAATACTGCTGATCATGCTATCCCCAGGACAACACCCAAGAAAACTTTTCCTAAACACATTCCCAAAGCATGGTGGACAAATGAGTGCCAAAATAAATGGAGAACAAAAAAGGCAGCTAGGAGAGCATTCATAAAAAAAAACCATCACCTACTACATATTTAAAAAAATTACAAGCAGAATCTAATCTAAAAAGGACTATAATAGATGCTAAATATAACTACTGGAATAATTTCGCAAATAATCTATCCAGAGAAACTCATGAGCCAATTATACATAAAGTCATAAGCCACATCTGTGGGAAAAAGAATTCCCCCAACCCACTCCTGTATGAGCTTATACATAATAATACCCATTATGACAATGATAATGAAAAAGCTAAGCTATTTGCAACTCTTTTTGTTAATAAGCTAACATCAAATAATCGAAGCAAAATGACCCCAATTCCTATGAACCCAAGTTACCATTACCAACCACGCCCAGGATCCCGAGTATATAACTAGTACATTTTCAATCTAGGAAATGAATAATGCAATACATCATATTAGGACCCAAAACTAGTGGCAGCTATGACAATATACACCCTACAGGGATAAAGAATCTCACCTCTAAATACAAACAGGAGCTGCTAAATTGTTATAATCACGCTTGGGCATCTTCTATGTCCCCCAATATATGGAAATGTTCGTCCCTCCTACCAATCCTACAGAAAAATAAACCCTAAGATAACCCTGAGTCCTATAGGCCCATAATGATTACTCCTGTGATGGGGAAGATAATGGAGAAAATGATCTATTACCGACTCCTCTGGTTTGTTGAAAAAAATAATGATCCCTCACACTCAAACTGGATACACGAAACACCACTCCTCAACAGATGCTTTCATTTTGCTAAAGAAAGCAATAAATGAATCATCCTCAAATAATAATGTCCTAGTTGCAGCTTTCCTAGATTTTGAAGGGGCATATGACAATGTGAACCACCAAATCCTTTTAAACAAACTTGCAAACCTTGGACTACCCCCCAAGCAAGTATTTTATAAAATCCTTCATAGAAGTGCAAAGTTTCATTGTTTGTGTTGGCTCAGCCTCTTCACCCCAAAAGACAATAACCAAAGGCCTACCTCAGGGAGCAGTCCTCAATTGCCTCCTCTTTTGCCTATATCTCTGGGACTTGAGCCTCCCCCACACGAATCTACAATATGCTGACGATCTGGTGCTATGGGCATCTGGCAACACCTTTGAGATAGCACAGTCAAATCTGCAAAAGTCACTTTTCCAATTTGAAAAATTCTCTCGACATTCAGATTAACCCATTGCACCTACCAAGTCGAAAATAATCCAATTTCACCTAAAGTGAAACCATGTTAGTGCAAAACTAACTCTAAATGGAACAACTATTCCAGAAGATAATCATATTAATTACCTAGGTCTCATGCTTGACCAAAAACTTAATATCCACCTCCACATTTCAAACACAATAAAAAAATGCTATAGAAAAACAAATATACTAAAAAGACTTCTTTCCACACTCTGGGGATGTAAGGAGAAAACCTTACTCCAATTTTATAAATCCCATATAAGACCCCATATTGACTATGGGCTCATCGTCTATGGTGCATGTGCAAAGACTCAGATGCAAAAAATTGAAACAACACAAAATGATATAATATGTCTCATATTTGGTCTTAGGAAACCTACAAGCACCAAGTTTCTGCTTATGGAAAGTGGATTAACAGCAATAAGGGAGAGACGTAGCTTTCTGTTGACAAAACATCTTACAAAAATTAAATCAAATAGCTCACACACCCTACATAATTGGTTAAGAAATCCAGCCATGTATAGAGGCATTGCAAATGAGTATGCCAATATTCAGAAGAAGTTCCCCATACGGGCAAAGTCTATTGCATCTACTTTCCCCAATCCCCTCCATGGAATTGTTCAATTCCCATAATAAATACTGATTTCTCAAAGTAGAATAAGAAGACTTAGCCCCCATTGCTTTTGTCCAGAAAAAAATTTGCTGAACTTAATACAATTACCTATAAAAACCACTTCCAAATATTTGTTGATGGGTCAAAAATGAATGAGAAGGTAGGAAGTGGTGCTTTCCTTCCTCACCTGAAAATTGCAATGGGCGAGAGATTATATAATAATGTATCTATAATAGCTGAGTTAAATGCCATAATCATGGAATTAGAACACCTTAAGGAAAACCAACCTTTGATTGCAAATTCAAATAATATTATAGTATATTCAGACTCTTTATCAAGCCTTGAGTTGCTGGCCTCAGCTCCTCAGTATAAGTTGGACATTGACACTTATCATTGTCTCAGTATTATAGGTAATCTTGCTTCAAGTGGCATATGAACTTATTTTCAGTACATTCCTAGCCACTCTGGTATAAGTGGTAATCATCAGGTTGATGAAATACCAAAAAATGTCATAAATATTGACCAGCCAAGTGGGAGACCAATCCAAATTAGAGATATTTACCAATGGAGACTATCAGATATTAATTTTAATAAGATTAATCCTATCCTTTCCCCCTTTCCCAATAAGTATTTTTCTAAAATTTATCATAGAATTCGTTCTTGAACAAATGGACTAAATTTTCTTGCATTCTTGTATAAGTTTTCTAATTCAAGTGGTTCAATTCCCCTGTCCACTCTTTGCAGGCATTGTAAAACGAATAATGAAACAATTGACCATTGCCTATTTGAATATATTATGCTGACGTCTGCACAACATATCTTGCTTTGTAAACTGCTAAAATGCTTCTAACACCAAAAAATCTCACTATCAGCCAAGAGCCTAGCCAACTATACCTGCACACAGAGCATAGAAATCGACATCTATCATCTTATATTTGAACTCCTAAAGTCAAAAGATCTACTGAAAGATATCTGAAAATATCTAATAAATATGAGGCAATCAAGCCAGTAGCTATGTAGCCCACAGAGTGAAGCAAAAGGAAAAGGGCTAAATAGTATTACTGAAAAGCCCGCCTGCTTTTAAATAGAAGAAGAAGATATAATCTGTAACCAGGAAACTTGGCTAGAAGAAGAAGGCTACAACCACATATAAGAATCATTTTGGAAACTATAACATTATCAGGAGAGATAGAACTAATTGAAACAAAGGAGGAGTTATAATTTGCTTTAAAAATAATATTTACATTACTAGTATTGAGGTTGATATAGAAGCAAAATGTCAATGCAGCATGGAACTTGTTGGCTGTAAAATAACAGTAGGTGATGGCAGGTTTTTTAAATTATTCAATGTCTACAATTCCAGCTGGAACAATCCCATTGTTGGTGATATTATAAAAAAGCTATAAAATCTAGTACCAAGCCATGAGGACCTGATTACATTGGGGGATTTTAATGCCCATAGTGAAGTATGGTACACGTGTGACTTAGTTAATCCACCTGAAAGAAGCTTGGAAAAGTTGCAGCTGGAAAACAGCATCTGCCTTATAACACCCAAAGGGGTTCCCACCAGAAATAATACCCTATCCCAAGTTGAAACTACAATTAACCTGATTATGGGGAGCCAAGTATGGCAAATATAATTTCCATTTGTATCCCATCTCAAACATTACTGTTTAAAAACCATTCTCCTATCCATTTAGCAATAGAGTCAAATAGACAAATCGATTGCAGATCACCTTTAACAAGTCATGGTAATGGATAAAGGTTTCAGAAGAAAAGGGCTAACTGGTCAGTTTTTAAAGATGATTTGAATCAAGTTCCCATTCAAAATATTTTGACCACAGATACCTCTATTGATGATAGAATTCTCCTATTTAAGGAAAAATTATTAGACACTGCAAAGATGTCTATGCCTTTTACTGGAAGGGTTGATAAGAAGGTGAAAAGCAGCATTTGGTGGAATAGAATGTTAAGAGTCAAAAAAGAATTATAAGAAAAAAGCCAGAATATACACTGCTGCAACTACCTTACCCAATCTGATTGAAATGAAAAAAATCATATGCAAAATTAAAAAATCGGTTTTAGCAGCAAATAACAAAAAGTATAAGAGAATTTTATTGAGCATGATGATTTCAAGACTTCAGCAACCCTTTCCAAAAACCAATAACCCACCTATGATATACAACAGCAATCCTCTTTTAGAGCTGCTCAGCAGAACAGTAGGTAAAATCGATAATGATATAACTGCTGTCATTGTGACAGTTAGCAGTTAACAACCTTCCAAAAAACTCCTCCTGGATCAGACATGGTTTTCCCTCAGTTTGTTTCCAATCTAAATGATGTTTGGATATCATGCCTCCTTGACCTAATTAATCAGGCATAGGATACTGGTTATTTCCCAGAAATCTGGAAATCAGCAACATCAATAATGATTCCAAAAACTAATAAAGACTGCTCAATGATTGAAAACCATTGCTTTATTACACTCTTGCCTGCTTTAGGCAAAGTATATGAAAGCCTTGTAAAAAGGAGGTTGAACTGGGAGATTTAAAAAGGAAAATTCAAAGTTATTCAGTGTGCTTTTAGGAAGAATAGAAGCACCATTGACAACCTGGTATGTTTTCAACGTAATTCCACATACGTGATTCAGAATCAACTCATTACGATTGCCATGTTCTTAGATGTTGACAGTGCCTTTGACTCCTTGACGAATTGAAAAATTTTGAATGGTATTATTGAAAGTGGTATATACAGAAGACTTAAAATTTGTGAAAAGTTAACTTGAAGACAGTGAAATCTGTATTAGAGTAGGCAACACCATCTCTACTGACACCTTGAAAGTAAAAATGGGTGTACCACAGGGATCAGCATTGGAACCTGATTTCTATAATATTGGAGTTTATGATATACCATTTGATGATGGAACATCCAGAGCAAGCATATTTGCAGATGATTAAGTTTTCTGGGTCACAGGAAGAAACATCAGTTAAGTAGAAAAAAAAAAACAACATAAAGGCTGTATTGCAACAATTAGAGAATTGAGTGGCCAGCGTTGACATCAACTTCTTGCATAAAACCAAAGGGATGATTATAACCAGAAAAACTTTGTATCATTGCTCCAACATTGACTTTAGGTGGCAGGAAAATCAAATATGCTAATCAAATGAAGTTTCTAGGCTGTATTATTGATAGGAATCTAAATTGGAATCCCCGCATAGATTACACTAAAGCAGCATGTATCAGAAGACTAAATGTTATGAAATCACTAACAAGGATCACTTAGGGCAGTAGAGCCAAATTCCAGATAGATTTTCAAAAAATACATTACACCAAAGCTTGAATATGCTGGAGCAATATACCAATCAGCTCTACAATCAACCCTTAAAAGACTGGATACAATACAGAATTCAGCTCTGAATTCTGATTTCCTCTGGAGCAAGAAATACAACACCATTACCATTCCTGTTATCAGAGAGTGGCCTCAAGGACTTGGAAACAAGAAGAGGTATAGCAGCATTGAAATATATCAAGAAACTGTGGACTGCTGACAAAACACACCCAGTAAAATCAAGAATAGTAAAACCAGGTGCCTTTACATAGCCAACAGTCAAAATAAATGTAATCAAATAAACATTTTTTGAATGAGCTATTCCACTGTGCTCTCAATTTGACCACAGTTTAAAAATAGCTGATATTTTAAAAGTCCTAGATAACCTGCCATTACTGCCTTGGGAACAAAGCCATCTTGAGTGTGTAAATAATATTGGTGAAATGTCTTGGTGTAATCCTGGAATCAGCTTAAGTTACACATGGCAAACTTCTACTGAGACTTCCTACATATGTATACAGATGGATCAAAGACTGGACATGACACACCAGTTGGGGCTGCATTTGCAATCCCAAAGCTGCAAATTACCAACCAATTCAAGTTACCAACTGAAACATCAGTATTCCAAGCAGAAATTATTGCTATAAAAAGGTTTTTGAATATATAGGAACCATTCAGCAGAGCTATTCTAATGTTGCTATTTGTTCAGATTCTAAAGCCTCCATAGATGCCATCAACAGTGTAATTAGAGACAGAATGTCAATTGGGGAAGTAACTGCCTCTTATTCTGCATTTACATCCGTATGTAAAAACCATAAAGTTATTCTACAATGGGTGCCAGCTCATGTTGGGATTGATGGTAATGAAAGAGTAAACAGAGCTGCAAAGCAGGCCACCAAAATGACAGGGCCCTTGAGCGAGTGTGACTCCCCTAAGGAAGTTAAGATGATTGAAAAAGTGATAAGGAGATAAGTTATCTTTTGAAGAAAACAGGACCTTGTCAGGTAATTACTTTGTCACTTGCAAAACCACAAGAAGCCACAGACTAAAAATATGTGAGAAACTAACAAGAAAAGAAGGAGTCATCATCTTTTATTTAAGATCTCAACATGCAGGGGTTCAATCCTATTGTGCAAGATTCTTTGAAGATGAACATTGCAACAATGAAGAGACAATTACACATGTTCTACTAGATTATGATAATTATCAACATCAGAGACAATATTTAGCAAAGTTATTTGCACAGGTTCTACATGCCCCAATTTAGAACTACTTTTGGGAGGCATTGATAAAAAAAAAAAAAACATAATATGCAAATTTGTCGAATTATAGTGCAGTTTTTACAAGACATAGGAGCAGATAAGAAGATATAGTTTAGTTTGTTATTTAAGTTTGGTGCATCTTGAATATTAGTGCAGTGTAAAATTATAGTGACAGTTCTGCCCTTCCTTTCCTTTTTCAACTTTCTAATGTGATATTTTGAGAAACTATTGAATGAGGACCTAAGTGACATCTAGTGTCAAGAAAGGTCTGAAATCCTGCTGCTGCTGCTGCTGCTATATATTAGTGAAAATGTATATTGTGAATAAATATGACCTCATCAAGTTCAGAAAGCAACTATTCTGATTTGTCAGAAAATATTGGGTAAATTTTTTGTTATTCACATTATTGACTTGTAAATAAAGTAAACATACCACTCAATGCCTAGATACCACTCAATGCCTTTTATGCTCTTTCCAATATATAATCATTTTTGTTGGAAATGAATTTACCCCCACCCCTATATACCAATTCAGGGTATATATTTGCACATTAGGGGGATGGGGGTAAATTTTATTTCTTATGTAAATGAGAGGTAAGTTTAAACTTTCCCTCACCCCCTAATGTGCAAATATATACCTTGAATTGGTATATGTAGGGGGGGGGGTAAAATTCATTTCCAACAAAAATGATTATTACATTTGGAAAGAGGAATCTTAAAAAAGGCATCAAGTGGTATGTTTCTGTTATTCATAAGTCAATAATATGAATAACAAAAATTCCCACAAAAGCACTAATAGATAGAGCGCTACCAACATCTGAATTGACTTTAGAGGCCAATTTATGTCATGGAAAGATGTTTTTGAAATCCCCCTTTGCCCCCTACTCAAAATTTTCCAAAATTCTTCTTTAGAGGCCCTTTTTAAATATTTCTGAAGCAATAAGACATAGAGTGCTACCAACATCAGAATCAACTTTAGAGGACAATTTATGTTATGGGAAGATGTTTTTGAAATCCCCCTTCCCCCAAACTCAAATACTTCAAAAAATTCTGCTTTAAAAGCTTTTTTAAATATTTCTAAACCACTAAGAAATAGAGCTCTACAAACATCAGCATAGACTTTAAAGGAAACATTATGTCATGGGAAGATGTTTGGAAAATTCTAATCTCAAAGCTTTTTAAATATTTCTAAAGCACTGATAGATAGAGCGCTACAAACATCAGAATCAACTTTAGAGGACAAGTTATGTCATGGGAAGATGTTTTGGAATCCCCCTTCCCCCCAAACTCAAAAATTCCTAAAATTCTACTCTAGAAGGTTTTTTAAACATTTCTAAAGCACTAATTGATAGAGCGCTAAAAACATCAGAATTGACTTTGGAAGACAAGTTAAGTCATGGGAAGATGTTTTTGAAATCCCCCCTCCCCCAAACTCAAAAATTCTACTTAAGAAGCTTTTTAAATATTTCTAAAACATTAATAGCTAGAGCACTACAAATATCAGAATTGATTTCGGAGGACAAATTATGCTATGGAAGATGTTTTTGAAATCCCCTTCCCCCCAAACTCAAAATTTTACTTTTAGAAGCTTTTTTGAATATTCCTAAGGCACTAAGACAGAGCACTACAAACATCAGAATCAACTTTATAGAACAAATTATGCTATGAGAAGATGTTCTTGAAATCCCCCTTCCCCCAAACTCAAAATTTTGTAAAATTCTAGCTTTCTTTTCCATGTGGGGGGGGGGGAAGATTTTCCCGGGGGGGTAAAGTATTTGGACAGTTTTAAGTCAGAAAATAATTCTCTCTAGGTATAGGGCCACTAAAAAATTACAGAAGGTAACTGGAAATGTTATTAACAAAAAAAAAAAAAAAAACATCCTAGTATAAGGTAAATGTAATCTTTCATTTAAGTGCTCTTGAACAAACATCAGTACTGGAAGCATTAGAGTTTCTGCCAAAGTGAAATTTATGCCACCTGGGTCTAAACAAGCCAAATTGTTGGGTCAACCACGTGGGCCCAACACTTGGATATTTGCATCTGTTAGGAGGCAACTATTTCAAATGCACAAAAAGCGCATACTAAGTTGACCCATCTTTCCAATATATTCATGACCCAATTCATTGTTATCTTTGTTTAACTACTCCCTGCCCTTGAACAATGAAACAATTATGAAAGCTGCAAATGATATAACAAGTTATAGCTTTGGTCTATAAATGACAATTATTGAAATGTGTCTTGAAATTTTTGTGAAATAAATTTCTGCTGTGGTATTATTCTATTTTCTACTGTTGGGGCAGTCTTAGAGTTGAATTATAACCATGGCATGTTATTGAGGAGCAGCAATTGTGATAACTGTGGCCAGATTTGCGTAAAATATAGAAATTTGTTCCAGTGCCAGAAGTTTAGGCTTACACCTATCCGAGGTGGCAACAAATATTGTCAGGTAAAATGTAATTTTCAAAAACCGTCAGTACAGAAGTTTACTTCTGTATTTACCCATAAGGGTAGTAACCAATTAGATCCATCAAATTAATGCCCTATAGGCATAACATCTATTGTTGAAAAATTCTGAAAGGAATAGCAAATACTGCCTTTGTCAGATACCTCACCTCCAACAATCTTATTATGCAAGTCAGCATGGATTTAGACAAAGACAATCCACTGATAGAAATTTGATAGATGTGTTAAATTTTGTCACAGAGCTTCTAGATAGAGAAATCCCAGCAGACTTTGTTCTCCCAGATTAAACAAAAGCCTTTGACAAAGTATGTCATAATTAATTGTTTTTTTTTTTTTGTTGTTATACAAAAAGTAAAACAAAATTAATTGTAATTGGGGTAAGCCAGTAGGTTGTTGAGTAGGTGCGGGCATTCCTGATAAATAGAAGGCAGAGTGTAAAGGTACATGGAGAAAACTGTCAGGAATTTTACCCAAACAGCACTGAAGTGGAAAGTGGAATCCCACAGTAAACAATCCTTGGTCCAACATTATTCATTATCCATATCAACAATACCCCACAATCTGTCAAAAATAAAATAAACCTGTATGCCAATGATTTGAAAAAAATCAGCCATGCAAAACAAGCCTGAGAGCAAGCCTTATTACAAGCTGACCTAGACAAACTACAATTGGGCAAAACTCTGGAGGTTACATTTAACATTAAGAAAACAGGACTATTCATTTTAGCAGAAAGAATGTGAAGAATCAGTATTAATGTTTAGAATGGATGGTTTTGGGCAAATGATTGGTTCCTCCAATGCTGAAAGAGACCTGGGTATGCTTGTGGATGATGAATTGAAGTTTGAGCAACATGCTTAGCCAAGTTGCCTCCAAAGCACTCTAGACTGGGAATTGTAAAAAGAACATTCCAAAGCTGATGTCAACCTATACAAAGGACTTCTTCCACCAAAGCTGGTGAATTTGGTATGTGTGTGGTAACCCCATTAAATGAAGGCAAATAGAAAAAAACTTGTGTCCAAAGGCAAGTAACTGAATCAATAGTTTTAAAATTCTGGACTACCCATCCAGCTTAGAGAAGTTACAGATTCCTACCTTCTCCTATTGAGAGAAGTGTGGGAATGTCATCTAGGCATACAAAATGCTGTGTCAAGGATTTGTGATTACAACCAATCAGAATGTGTCAAGTTCTACGATTTTCATCAATTATGTCTACATTTTTAAACAGAAATTTAATTTTTGTTTCCTCATTAATTGTTTTTTTTTTCCTTTTTGTAGTATTTCCCAATTTAAGATTCATTCAGACCCAGGCACCTACAAAACAATAAAGCTATAATAAAGCAAAAGTAAGGGCATCAAACTCAAGCAAGGTAAGCAAGCATCAACACAAGTAAAGGCACAAGATCATATCATTTCATCCCCCTTCTTCCATAATTCTAAAGACTCATCATACTATTTCCCTGAACCATGATCACTCATTGCAGACAGCACTAGGCTCATGTCTTCCTTGTATTATTTCAGTAACTGATAAGATGACATAATAAACCATAGTGGCTATTCTGTTCTTGGTTGTATGATGCACTTCGACTATATACATGCAGGGGATACTGCTGAGGGTTACAAGTTCAATCAAGCAGGGGGTCTTACAATTTAGCTGGACCTTGTAGTAGTGTTACCTGCCCAAGCACTGTCAGCATTGGCATTTTCTTTGCAGTGGTAATTGGTTATGTTATCTGGTCTGGTGCAAGGTTCAGAATCAATGCTGGTCCCAGTGGCATTCCACATGCTGATGTCCCACATTGTCTCCAGCACATCATTTCTACTCTTGGGAGGCTGATCCAGGAGAGAAGACTCATGTATTTGTTTTCTGTTTCTTCTCAGTTCTTTGCCTTCTCTTTGCAAAAGTTGGTAGGATCATGGGCTATCAGCCATAGCTATCACACAGGCAGTGTCCCAGACCCTGTTGGGTTGCTTTTGATACAGGACAGTGTTGCCAGGTTTTACTGACTTCAAGTTTTTGGCATGTTGATCATAGCTTGTTTTTTGACATGACTGAGTGGTGTCATCTGAATTCTTAAGTTGGAAGTACCTTCTTTTGAAGGTGATCTGGAGCACATGGGACAGTGGACCACAACTGGCAGCTCATTAACAGCTGAGATGGTGAGGCAAACCCATCTACTGGTGTATTCCTATATTCAAGTAGAGCAAGGTAGGGGTCATTGTTTCTTTCAGCAGACTTTGCAAGAATATGTTTACATGTATGGACAGTTTTTTTTTCAGCAAGTCCATTGGATTATGGAAAGCTTGGGCTGGATGTGACATGTTTGATACCCCAGTCTGATGTGAATTTTTGAAACTCAGAGGAGGTGTACTGGCATTCTGGGGAGGTGTACATTGTATTCTGACTACATGGTGTCAGATGTGGGATCAGAGCAACCCCTAAGAAGACCTCCTCAGAAGCAGCCATAGATGTAGAGCAGCCAACAATAAACTGGGATGCTGCATGTCTTTGTGATGAATAGAAAAGTTTGAAAAGCATGCCAAGCTCATGTTCAGCAGCCCACCATCAGGGAAATCAGAGAAGGTCATGTGCACCTACCTCTTGATATGGATAGGAGACAAGGGACAAGAAATCTTTGACAAATTCACAGTATCCAATGATGACTCTGACAAGATTGAGGTCTATCTGATGAAGTTTTGTGAATATGAGGCACAAAAACAAACAGCCTTTTTGCAAGATTTTGTTCCACAGGAGAGATCAAATGAATCTAGAGATTATTGAAAACTTCATTACAGAACTGAAAAAGCTAGTTAGACCATGTGGGTATGATAAACCTGATGAAATGGTACAAGACCATATAGTTTGTGGAATACAAGATACCCAAATAAGAGAATGGCTACTGATAGACTCTTACATTGCAAACAACAGAACAGAAATACAGACTGTACAAAACAACCCAGGCACAATTGAAAACAGTTGAAGGAAAAGAGGCAACTATAAAGAAGGAAATAGACCTACTGCACAGGAGTACACACTATTCTCTGGAAAGAAACAAACAGGACCATAGATATTTAGGCCCTTGGAAATCCTGAGTCTGCTATTTCTGTGGTGGGGAATTCACACCAAACCATTTGTGCCCAGCTAAAGGGAAGACTTGTGTCAAGTGCAAAAAACCTAACCATTTTGCACTCATTTGCAAAAGCTCAAAAAGCCATTGATGCTGTTGCAGATGATAACATCAGTAAGTTAGAATGTGAGGAGACAGAAGATGAAATCTTCCTGCATGCAATTGAGACAACTGATGGAAAAGATGAAGCTTTTGTCATGCTTAGTATCAACAATCAGATTCAATAGTCTGATGGAGGGCTTTTTATCAACTGCTTTTCAAACCATCAGCTGTATCTAATGTAAATTTGAAGGTCTAGGGGGGGGGCAGCTGCCCCCTCCCTATGCCCATACAGATTCCAGTTTGTTTTAAACTAGATACTGGTGCACAAGCTAACATTCTCCATTCTAAGTACTTTGACTTACTTAAACCCAAACCAGACATCATGCCATCAACTCAGAAACTGACTAGCTACTGTGGTTCCAGAATTCCAGTGAGAGGAACTGGCCAAGTCAAATGTACTAACCATTCATCAGCACCAGAGAAAAGTTGCCTTTCTATGTAGTCAAGCATTGACTTGTTACCAATCCTTGGCATCAGATCCAGCATTGATATGAACCTAGTGAAGTTGGTGATGAACATCGGAAATGAACCAACCACAGATAATGTCAGCAACACTGTTGGAAAATACAAGGACCTATTCAAATGTATTGGAAGATTAGAAGCAAAATACTATTTTTATTTGAAGGAGGACAGGATGCCCAAAGGTGTAGGCTATCCACCAAGAAGAGTGCCTACATCTCTCAAAGATTAACTGAAACAAGAGCTAGTCAGAATGGAGGAACAAGGTATAATAGAGAAGGTAACCACACCCACAGAATGGGTAAATGCCATGGTTGCCATTGAAAAAAAGGATGGGAGCTGAAAAATTTGCACTGATCCAGTGGACCTGAACAAATCCATCAAGCACCCATTCTACCCCACACCTGACACCATGTAGTATTTCCCAATTTAAGATTTATTTAGACCCAGGCACCTACAAAATAATAAAGCAAAAGCAAGGGCATCGCTCAATATCTATCAAATCATATTATTGAGTTAGGACTAAAGTGAATACACCATTTGATGCCTTTTTTTATGCTGATTACAAATATAATAAGCATTTCTATTGGAAATGAATTTCAGCCCCCACCCCTTTATAGGCCAATTCAGGGTTATGTTGGGTCAGGTTAGGTATAGCCTATATAGGGGGGGGGGGCTGAAATTCATTTCTGATAGAAATGTTTATTATATTTGTAATCAGCATAAAAAAAAGGCATTGAATAGTGTATTCACTTTATTCCTAACTCAATAATATGATTTGGAAGATATTGACCAGGTATCAAACACAAGCAAGGTAAGCAAGCATCAACACAAGTGCAGGCACAAGCACAAGATCATATCACTTCACTTTTAGGCAAACATGTAACACCAGAGATATGCCTAGTAGTGAAGCACACTAAGACATTTTTTTCATTAATCTCATCCATTATCTAGTGACAGTAAAAATAGCCTACATATTACAATTTTGAATTTTGCCTGCATAAGATCTCATAATTGGCTAGAAATGATAATTTGAAACTAAATTTGTAGTTTTAGCTATGCATCAGATTTTGCTTGTAAATGATTGATGCCTAAATATTTAATTCTGGCAAAACAAGTGTCTCAAAATTTGGGATTCTAGCTAAACATGCTTGTGAACACTGCTTCAAGGGAGGGTAATTTTATGGTTATTCATATCATTGACTTACAGGTAAAGTAAACATACCACTCAAAGCCTATTTATACTATTTCAAAATACAATAATCATTTTTGTTGTAAATGAATTTTATCCTCATCTTTAAGTATACAAATTCAGAGTATACATTTGCACATTATGGGTGTGAAGATAAATTTTATTTCTAGTATAAATGTGAGGTTAGCTTAAATCCCCCCCCCCCCCCTAATGTGCAAATATAACCAGAATAGGTATATAGGCCTATAGGGGTGGGGGTAAAATTAATTCCCAAACAAAAATGATAATTGTAGGATACTGATGTACTGAAGTCCCAGAAATCCATTCAAACAGATACTGAAACAGGATCTGTCAAGAAGAATTTTGTGACAAATGCTAATGAAGACAGCTTTAGTAATTTGGGCAAATGTAACTAACTCGTCACTCACCAAGACATATACAAGTTTGGTGTGAGTGACATTGAACTTAGGCACATTGAATAAAAAGCGTCCTTAACTCTATAATAATACAAATTGCGGTTAAGTCAAATATATAATACCTACCATAAAAGATTAAAATCGATAAATGCAGTGTTTCCCCACCCCACCCCATTGAGCTCCTGTGTCTGTGGACTGTGTGTTTAGTTAATTACTTGATTAAAATGAAGAAATATTAGGAACAGTGATGCCAGATGCCTGACTTTAGATGGGGCACAAAGGGAAGCGAAAACACGCCATCGGTACATTTTCACTATCCGCCTGCTTTTAAATTCAGCTCTGAATTCTGATTTCCTCTGGAGCAAGAAATACAACACCAATTATGAAGGTCTAAATCGGGTCAAAACGTCCCAAATTTTCGTAGATAATTCTACGAGAATTTGGGAAGTTTTGAACTCGATTTAGACCGTCGGGTCAAAACTTCCCAAATTCTCGTAGATAATTTTCACAAATTTCGTTGATTATCAACGCGAATTTGGGAAGTTTTGACCCTATTTAGACCGTCGGGTCAAAACTTCCCAAATTTTCGTTGAAAATTTCAACGAAATTTGGGAAAATTATCTACGAGAATTTGGGAAGTTTTGACCCGATTTAGACCTTCAAACAAATTGGGTCAAAACGTTATACAGTTACGTGCTGACATACCTTTCAAGCATTGTGAAGTACACACAGGGTTGCCACCGAGGTTACGTTCGTACCATTTTTGGTACGTTTTAAATATTGTGGTACGTTTTACGTTACGGTCCAAAAGACGTTACATTTTTGTTACGTTCTTGAATTTATGGTACAATTATGTTACGCTTTTAAATAATGAACAAGTTTCACATTTTCTGAGTAATATATTTTTTCCCCCTGTGAAAAAATTCGCTGTTCACATTTTAATTACACTGACATGAGTATCGACATTCTTTCAAATCGCGGTCATTTAGTCTTATCACACAATCACTCGGCTATTCGAATGAGAAAATATCCACTTTGGATACTAAGTTAAGAACATTCTCTCTCGAGCAAAGATTATCATTCGCTTAGAGACAAGTGACAAAATTCAGTTAGTCACCAACTTTCATCAGTTGGTTTTGAACTTGAATCTTGTTCTCCAAGCAGTGATATTGAAATTATATTGAAAATTAACAAACTGAAGCCAGGAAGGAAAATTTTTCATAAAAACACAGGTAAATAATGGAAGAAGCTATTTTCTTTATAATTTCTTTTTAAATATGTGATTATAGGCTATATGTATTATTCTTCGGGGGTAACAACACTAAAAACCTCACCCCCCCCCCCCATGGCCGTACCCAGGATGTTTTTCGGAAGGGGTTTTACACAAATATTTTTTTCGGGGGGGGGGGGGGGGGGGGGGTTACACAAAAAACTTAAAAAGCGCATACAAAATTTGTTTATATCCATTTTTTGTTACGTTTTTACGAGTCAAACAAACATTTCGGGGAGGGGGGGGGGGTGACCCCCCTCCCCCTCCGGGTACGGCGTTGTCTCCCCCCTTCTGATTGGTTGGACATAATATCTGGTTATATACAAAATTTGGTCTCTTTATATGGGATTATGAACGGCTGATATTAACAAAATATTTGAAACTGTAAAAATGAGCCATTTTTTGATTATAACCAAGGCTATATCCAAGCATTGAGAAAGGGGTGGGTTAATTGAGCCGGAATTTTTTTGATTTCATGCTAGACTTTTCCAAGTATCATGGTCACTTTTTTGACACTTTACCCCCCAAACATTCTGAGGTCCCATATATAACTGTATAAATACATTTCATCGTTGTGTCGAATCTTGTGATGGCATTCTTACTTGTAATATTCTTTCATTTTCTTTTATATTGTAAAGTAAGAATTTGATTGGTTGATTTCTTTTAATATATTCGAATTTTAATGTGAGTTTCTTTTATATTGGTTTTTTTCTTCATTTGTTTTGCTGAGGACGGCCCTTGGATATAGGGTCGAAATATTCATTTAAAGTTGCGTTCCAGTGTCTTATATAAAAATGTTCCTATTGTTCTACTTATTGTTTATGAGGGGGGATTTTTAATGAGATTACGGGAAAGTATATTTTTAAAATTATACAGGCAACAAATTTCCCCCCCCCCCCCTTAAGTACCGCCTTTGATAACAAAGTTAGGGCACCCAGCCTTGAAAAGAGACTTTCCTATCAAAAGTTACGAAAAAGTTACGTTTTTAAGAGTTTTGGACGGTACGAAATTTTTTGGTCTGGTGGCAACCCTGAGTACACAAAACCCATCTCCTTTGTCACGATCATTAATGGCGTGAATTTTTGAATGCTCTTTTTACAATTTAATATAGATTAGCCTATCTCTTAAATACTCTTTTTAAATAGGCTAAATCAAGTCCAAGATTGTGATCCTAGTGGAACTAAAGGTAGATAGTCATAGAATTTAGGGATGAAAGATTGGATTGATGTTGGGTTGTCATGTGACAGACAATGTCCACTAGACATGGGACCAGAGTTGCCACGGGTAGTACCAAAGTACTACTTTTAGTACTTTTTGATCAAAGTAGTACTTCTTGAATACTTTCTGCAAAAGCAGTACTTTTTCAATACTTTTTGTCAAAAGTAGTACTTTAGACCGAAAAGGGCAATTATACAAGCATATTAGAAATGATAACCAACAATGATAACAAGAGATAACCATCTAAATTTTTTTTATTGTTAAATTTCAATAAAAACCGATCTTTATAAATCCAGCTTCTTAAAAAGACCCAAAAAATCATTTTAATTGCTCCCTTTCCGTTTAATTTTTGGTCAATATATACAAAATCATATTATTGAGTTAGGACTAAAGTGAATACACCATTCGATGCCTTTTTTTTATGCTGATTACGAATATAATAATCATTCCTATCGGAAATTCAAATTTAAGCCATTTTTGAGCTCTTGAAAATGACAAAAAATAGGGTGTAAAAAGGCTAATATAGGGTGTAAAAATGCTTAAAACATTTGTTTTAAACTTACTGTTTCATAATAAATCCTTATTTTAATCCACAAGCACTGACTTTCCATGAGTAACAAGTATATAAGTTCCAAAAATTCATTTTCCAAATATTATGTATTTTTTTTCTTCCTTAACGCTGAATGTTCAAGAATGCGTTTTCGACGAAACGTCGAAAATATTAAACCAAACCTAACCAAACCTAACCTAATCCTTTAATATTTTCGACGGTTTGTCAAAAACGCATTCTTGAACATTCAGCGTTAAGGAAAAAAAAAATACATAATATTTGCAAAATGAATTCTTGGAACATATATACTTGTGATTATCCAACTTACTCATGGAAAGTCAGTGCTTATGGATTAAAATAAGTATTTATTATGAAACAGTAAGTTTAAAACAAAGGTTTTAAGCCTTTTTTCCACGCTATATTAGCCTTTTTACACCCTATTTTTTGTCATTTTCAAGAGCTCAAAAATGGCTTAAATTTGAATTTCCGATAGGAATGATTATTATATTCGTAATCAGCATAAAAAAAGGCATCGAATGGTGTATTCACTTTAGTCCTAACTCAATAATATGATTTCGTATATATTGACCGATCATTTTGCATAGGCCTATCATGTAAAATGCATTCAACCAAACAATTGGGAAACTATAGCTTTCACCATTGGCCTACAATTCCAGGGGACTTGTTGGTTATAGGTTATATCAATATATTGACATGGTATTCCACCTTTAGACCACAAGCAGCCAAGCCTATTAGACTTAGGTTTCACTTGTTTGCTGCTTTTAAGTCCAACCAAAATCAGTCCCATGCAGGGTTGCCACTTCAATAAAACTAATGGTACTAGCCAGGATAGCTCAAAAGTACTACCACAACAGAAAAGTACTAACTCCCTGCCTAAAAATTTGCCGAGTGTTGCGCGAAGCGCAATACGCAGCATTTTAGCACCATAGTTTTTCTTTGGCTTATCATATAAGCCAGAGTAATTTTTATTTTTTATTTCTGTATAGCTAGTCGAACACTGACTTCCGATATGCAAAAAAGGGCAACTGATATGGGAAGCAACTACAATCAAAATCATTGAAGTTATCTCTGGATGTTCACTATGAACGGTCCGTAATTGCCTAGTAGGGTAATAGGGCGTCCAGACTATCCGTTTTCTGGGAAAATAGGACAGAAAACTGGAAGCAGGAAAAGTAGTCAAGATGTGCAGTTTTTTTTAAACAAATCTGTACAAGTTTATCAGTTATCTGTATCAAGCCTGTTTTTTTTTTCTGAGTCAAAACCTGAAGAAAAAAAAAAAATAAGTATCAGTTAGACAATTAACCTTTTTTCTGTTTAAGAGCTACTACATTTTAAAAGATACTTTTATTTATCACTTATTTTCTCCTTTTTGGTACTTTTTCAGGAAAAGCAGTCCACACTACCATTTTTTCCGTCCAATTTTGCCTAAATGGGACTAAACGGGGGCAACGCGCTAAAGGCGTCACCTCAAAAGTTCAGTAAGAGAATTTTATTTACAGACCTTTACAGTAATAAAATATTATTTAAGCTCACGCTTCCACTTCCTTGCACTCCTGACCAGCTCTGTTGGAATATCCCAAGTCTCTGGATTTGGTACTTCCCTCCTGACATGCATAATATCGGATATTGTTTTCTGGCAGTAGTCTGTTCTGGAGGGGGGGGGTGTCCAAACTAGCTTTAACAGCGAAAAACTGACGTTCGGCCAAAGCACTGCTATGAGGCAACTACATAATACCCTTTATGAATATAGGTAGGTGAACAAAAGCAGAGTCCCCAGCACCATTTTTGAGGGTGGACACTGAATTCCAAAATTCCAAAACTGACACTTTCCTTACCCCTAGCTCTTTCTTCAAGAATGGTAGTCGCCTCCACTCTCTGTTTATGGCTTGAACTTCCAGCAAACCATTGAAACAGTCCTTGAATATGCGGAAAAGAGGGATTATAGAAGGAACTGATCTGGATAAAGCAGTTTCTGGAGATAACCAGTCTAGCATTCAAAGCAAGGGGTCTTCACTGTTTACTCTTTGCTTTATTTCAGAGCGTCTTCACTGTTTACTCTTCGCTTTATTTCAGAGCACAGCTTGATATAAAACACAAGGCAATTTTTCTTTGTTGCAGCTAGATGTCTGTCTTGAAGTTTCCGACTTTCAATCTGATCAATTGCAAAGAGCTCAAATTCGGCTCCAAAATGTATATCTGTCTCCATAGCTTTGAAGTTTCTTGGGTTTGAAAAATCTATTTCGAAGACTGAACATATGGCCAAAAGCTCATCTTTGATATAATTCCTTGCCAGTTCGGAGAGAGTATTACCCACGCTTTTTAAAAGTTTGTGAACTTTCACTTCTGCACTCTGGAATTCCAGATTCAGGCTGTTTACAATAGGAAGAACGTAATTCAGAAAAAGATAATAAAGCTTGACTTCAGGATTGATCAAAGCTGTATAAAGCTTCACTGCCATTTGATCCCGACCTTCATTTGCAAGTAAGGCGAAAAACAACGTCAGAGCAGTCCACTGTTCCACCAGCCTCTGAGAGACGGCTTCAAACGCTAACCAGCGAGTTGCAGATGGGTACAGGAGTGCATGCTCGGCTACTTCACAGAACTTTTGGAATTCCTTATACTCACGGAGTCGTTTGGCACTATTCGATACGTATGTGTATATATTATTGCTGAATCTGAAGATCTCTGTAGGTAACTGCTCACAAGCACTAGCAGAGCATAGTGCAAAACTGTGACAGATGCATCTGAAAATAGCCAGCTGGGGAATATCTTTTCTTTATGAGGGCTGCAAGGCCGTTGTTCTTCCCAAGCATCACATTTGCATTATCAGATGCAAATCCTATGCATTTTTTTATTGTCATCTTCTTCTCACTTAAAATCTTATAGATCAAGTTTTTAAGACCCATTGCTGTTGTATCCCCAACTTCTGGAATGGCCAAAAAGTCTTCCTTGATTCCGCATGTAGTGTTGTCATAGTAGCGAACGATGATGACTAAGTATTTTGTCCCACACTTATCAGTGCTTTCATCAACCATAAGCGAAAAGAGCAATTTTTCCAATCTTGAGCTCAGCTGGCTGATGGCGTACGGGGCAATTACGTTTTTTTGATTGGTCCAGTGGTTTTAGTTCTTTCACATGCAAGAAGCTTTACTACTGATGAATCAGGGATAAATTTTTTCAGCAATTTGGGCAAGCTGTCCATAAAACTCATCTCCTTGGATTTTGATGCTACCCAGGCTGACATTGCCAACTCTAAAGCTGTCACCTGTTGGCTATTAGTTCTCTTTCCTTTGCTGCTCCCGATAAAGTAAACTCATTGGTTTAGTCATCAGCAATACGCACTTGGTTCTTCATACTAACAACTTTGGATATGTGACTTTCCCTCAGTGAATGTCTACGTAAAATGGATAGGCCCACCAGTAATGACGTTTTCGCAAAACCTACACCAAGATTTTGTCCTATCCCTTGGATATCTTTGCAGCCAGACCTGCAAGTCTTTATCTTCTATGCATTTTTTTTGCACTGAATTTCTTTATTTTTACTGCCTTTGGTGGTTATATCTGCTGATTCTTCGTTTTCTCACATTTAATAGTTCATTCTCTTCACCTTCAATGTCATTTGCAGTTTCTTCACAGTCACTGGCACTAGCTTCAGATTTATTGGCTTCGTGTTCAGAGTCATTAGCTAGATAGAGAATCTGTATAAGAGCAGCAACTCTAACCGGTTTTCCATATATCAAACCAGTGGCGTAACTAAGGGGTACAAGTAGGGGCCCTTTGCAGCACAAGTTTAGTTTTTATGGGTATTTGCTTCTCTAAAAGAGGTATCTAAGAGAAGAAGAAAGAAAAATAAAGAGATAAAGAAACTTCTAGATCCTAAATTTCAAAATTTTTTGAATATTCGCTGCATAATATTGCTCTTAGAGATTATTTGCTTCCTGACAAGGATGTTTCAGGGGCTAATTTAAAAAAAACATTAAACTGGGTTAGTTGAGCCAGAATGTTCAATTTCATGCTAGACTTTTTCCAAGTGTCATGGTCACTTTTTTGACATTATACCCCCCTCCCATTCTGAGGTCCCATAAATAACTGTATAAATACATTTCATCGTTGTGTCGAATCTTGTGATGACATTCTTTCTTGTAATATTCTTATATGTTCTTTTATATTGTAAAGTGAGAATTTGATTGGTTGATTTTTTTAATATATTCCTAGGGCTATATCCCGGACCATCAGGGGGGTGGGTGTATTTTCAGAAAAGGGGCCATGATATTTGGAAATAGTATAAAATAAAGAACTGAATGGTACTGCTTTTGTGTGTTTAGCGTGTTTCCTTCAGAAAAGGACAATCACTAAATATTTGGCATTAGAAAAAGACAACTAGACTAGTGCCCATTTTTATGGAGAAAATAAACACTCTTGTATCTGTTAGGGTAGGCTTAAAGTTTACTTAAAGACTGATTCTTAGGGACCACGTAGGTTGGGCTGGGGCCCCAAGCACCTGAAAACGTAAATTTCGTCAAATTTCTTGGCATTTCTTTATTAAATTATAGGTTTTTTATTATCCCCCCTAATTTTTTTAATTAAATCATTTGCAGTTCGTTTTTATTATCTCACTGATCTTTTTGTTCAATTTTCCATTTATTTCTTTGTACCACATTTTTTTTAATTTGTGAATTTTTTTTCAACCACTCCCGAATGTTCATTTACTTTCTACTTTTATCAGTAAAGCACAATGGTAAGAGCACTTCCTGAGGCTGTGTCAACTTAGGTTTTAATCTTGGATGAGACACAATATTTTTCTTTGTTTTTAACTGGAAAATTAAAAATTTGAAAATATTTTTTTTCCAGAATCTATAAACATAAGTGAAAATCCCTGGCAAAAAATCAATTCAGTTTTGCATAATTTGATTTTTTTACTTGTTTTCCTCATTCATCGACTTTTCGTTTATGCATTTGAAACCTAGATAAATTGGTGTTTATGTCATGTAAAATCCAATGCTTTTTGTGCCTCTCGTGTTCATTTATATTCATATATTCTTGAGAAAAAAAAATAAATTCTCTACTTTTTTAGTTCATTTTGAAAATGAGTTTAACTTTTCTTTATTGTTTGACCTCCTCCCCTAAAAATTATTTGCACGTCTGGACCTGTGAAACCCATCAAAAAAGCTATAGGTTAACATTCTAGGGGTTGAATTGTGTGGTTGAAGAAATAATCTTATTTTATTTTCTTGCTTTCTTTTGGTTGGGAGTTATGATTCAAATTACAAACAGAAAAAAGGCATTTTATGTAAACTAACTGCTGTTTTGTATAGGAACTGAAAACAATGATTGAAATATTTTTTGTTTGATAAAATAAAAACAAAACAAAAATTTTGTCACTCAGAATTCCTCGAATATTCATGTTGGAGCGATGCAACTTCCTCAAGGCTGGAGGAAGTGAGACTGAGACCAAGCCACTCTAAAAATTAGGTCAATATATACCAAATCATATTATTGAGTTAGGACTAAAGTGAATACACCATTCGATGCCTTTTTTATGCTGATTACGAATATAAATAAGCCTTTCTATCGGAAATGAATTTCAGCCCCCCCCCCTATATAGGCCAATTTAGGGTTAGGTTAGGTTAGGTATAGCCTATATAGGGGGGGGGGGGGCTGAAATTCATTTCCGATAGAAATGCTTATTATATTCGTAATCAGCATAAAAAAAAGGCATCGAATGGTGTATTCACTTTAGTCCTGACTCAATAATATGATTTGGTATATATTGACCCAAAATAGGATAATTGGTATTTCCAAAAAGAGGTTCTTGGAGGTAAGTCGCTAAACTAATAATTTCAAGCATTTAATCTAGAATTATTTTAGTAATAACTTTTTTGATGCATAGCTTAGATTCTTAGCTACTCATTGATACATACAATTCTTCTCAATTCCTCTTTGGTAACAAGATGTGAGGGTTTTAGTTTTACATGATTTTGCTCATCCAGATACTGGTCTTTTAAGCAACATTTGCACATTATGGGGGTGAAGATAAATTTTATTTCTAGTATAAAAGTGAGGTTAGCTTAACCCCCCCCCCCCTAATGTGCAAATATAACCTGAATAGGTATATACAGGGGTGGGGGTAAAATTAATTCCCAACAAAAAGGATTATTGTAGGCTACTGATGTACTGAAGTCCCAGAAATCCATTCACAGATATTGAAACTGGATCTGTCAAGGAGGATTTTGTGACAAATGCTAATGAAAACAGCTTTAGTAATTTGGGCAAATGTCACAAGAATTAGACAGTAACTTGTCACTCACCAAGACATGTGCAAGTTTGGTGTGAGTGACATTGAACTTAGGCAAACTGAATAAAAAGCGTCCTTAAGAATTAGATCTTGTAATGATGAGTGCAAAAAAAGAAATTCAGAGACAATAGCTGCGTTTGTTTTCGTCGTTCTATGGAAATCAAATCCTTGGTTTTACAATTAAGCCGTTCGTTTTCGCCGTTCTATGAAATGTTTCGCTCATAAGCCGTTCTTTGAAATGCCGTTCTTCGTTCTTAGTACCGTCGTTCTTAGAACGACGAACTGAGTCTCATACTCCGTTCAACAACTTTAGTTTTACTTTTGGGCGCCAAGTTTTAAAAATAAAAAAAAACATGACAGAAAACAAGTTTATTGATATTTAATTTTGTAGATTTTGTTGATGGGGTCTTTCATCTAAAAAATGGTAGTGATTTGTTTTTCGTATATGTGGCACAGTTTTGAAATCTTCAGAAGGTTCTGGAAGCATTTTTTGGGATAAATTGCTTTCCAAACTTTCAAAAATTCCTTAGGGGTCACTTGGAAAAATCATGGGAATTTCTAGATATCTTAGATTACAACTAATACTAAGAAACTCCAGCTAACCCCAGGTTTCAATACCCTTAGGAATATGTTCAATTGTTCAAACGTCTTAAGCTAAAAAATTTAGAAAGGACATTTGGCTGATTAAGTGTTAGGCTAAGTGCCACAACTATGAGTATTGTCCATATTATGGAGTAAAAAATATTTTCTTAACATGTGTCCCTATGTGGAGTCCACTATTTAGGATTGCACCCCCCATTTCAACTAATCTAATGTCTATGCCTATTCATAAGCATTCAAAAGCAAGAGTGCCCATTTGCACTCTATAGAACGGTGCAACAGTCACTTTCCTCTAGTAACTCTATTGCTTGTTTTGCTACATTCACGAGTATATTTTCCATTTTTGTTGTGCTGGTTGATTGAAATTTTATCTATGACTTTGAAATTTTATCTGGCTAAGGAAAGCTCTTATAAGCCGTTTTTTCAGTTAAAACGAAGTTCTTAGAACGGCGAAATAAAACGCAATTTAAGAGTAAAACCGAGAAAATCTTTTTAGTACTAAGAACGACGAACGGTGAAAACGAACGCAGCTAATGCTATCAGATAGTATGAATTTCACTTTTCAGAATACAAGAACTCAAAATTGATAGGATTCAGTCTTCATTGACAGATTTCGACTCCATGTTCCGAAATCTGGAACAGTGAAGCATTTCTGAATGATTACATACACTTCTGTAGTCTCAATTTTTTATTCTCAGTCTCTTGCTTGACAAGAAAGATATTTTCCTTTTTTTTCTGGTATATAAGAGAATCAAATAAAAATTGAATTAAAGAAGATATAACAAAAATAAAATACTTGTCAACATATAAAGTGGTATTTTACATTACTTTCTGACTAATATACTGAATTATTCTCTGTCAACAATAGAAATTGTTTTAAAAAGAAAAGCTGTGAGACACAGTCAAACTTTTGCGTAAGGAGCAAGGGGTTGAGGAGGGGGCAGCCCCTTTCATATACAGAATAATCTCTGTTCGTTTAAGTTTTAATGTCGCTCCTTACTTTCAGTTAAAAAAACCGTTTTTAATTTAATTTCTGAATGTTTTTTAGTTAGTGCAGCTTTTATTTTGCCTCACCGTACATGAATAATCAAACGAAATTTGCGTATTGATTTTACTTTTTTTGCTAAATGGCTTTCTCGAAATTTTTCTCTAACTTAACTTACAAATTAATTTACGTAACGAACTTCTAGATTTAATACCAGGACTCTGGTTCAGTACTGGTTGAACTTCGCAGAAGTAAGGATGCTAGGACTGCTTTGAAAAAATTTTTAATTTTTGGCTTTATTGGTTGCATGTTGTTGTGAGTCTTTTTTCTTTCATATATTTTTGTCTTGCTGAGGACGGCCCTTGGACATAGGGCCGAAATATTCATTCAAATTATCTCCACTGTCTTGCAAAAAGATTTCCCTATTGTTCTTCGTACTTCTGTTGTTTGTTATGGAAAGGCAGTGTGGTCTTCGTCGCTATTTCCTTTAAATCTTTCTTTATGACGTCTTCCCACCCCAGACGGGGACGACCTGCTTCTCGTTTATCCCTAGATGGCTGGCCGAAAAGAACAATCTTTGGCAATCTGTCATCTTTCATCTGCACAACGTGCCCTAGCCACCTCAACCTTTGTTTCATTATAGCCCTAGAGAGCGGTATTGAACCATCATTATGTATCATAATGTATCTATTCGTATCAAAATTCTGTTTTTAGAGTTTCGGTTACTATTGAGCCGGGTTGTTCCTTACTTACAGTTCGTTATAACGAACTGTTTGAGAAGATTAATAATAGAAAACATTTTCTCGACAAAGGCGTTGTTGATGGGTAAGCTTAAGACAAAAAGAGCTGTTTCTATAAAAAAAAATTACAAAATTTCACATTTCATTTTTGCAGATAGGAGCTTAAAACTTCTATAGCAGGGTTCTCTGACATCTGATGGTGTGATTTTCATTAAAGTTCTATGACTTTTAGGGGCTGTTTCCATTTCCTTTACATCTTTTTTTATGACGTCCTCCCACCCCAGACGGGGACGACCTGCTTTCCGTTTAGCCGTAGATGGCTGGCCGAAAAGAACAATCTTCGGCAATCTGTTATCCTTCCTCCGCCCAACGTGCCCTAGCAACCTCAACCTTTTTTTCATTATAGCCCTAGAGAGCGGTATTGAACCATCATTATCCATCATAATGCATCTATTGGTATAAAATTCTGTTTTTAGAGTTTCGTTTACTATTGAGCCGGGTCGTTCCTTACCTACAGTTCGTTATCACGAACTGTTTGGCAAGATTAATAATAGAAAACAATTTCTCGACAAAGGCGTTGTTGGTGGGTAAGCTTAAGACAAAAAGAGCTGCGTCAGCTTTTCCCACTCTTTTCTGTATTTTTTTTCTTCGAAATTTCACCAATTTTCCATTTGGGTTTTCACGCTAAGGATAATACACGCTTGGATAATTTGAAATTAAGGTTGTCATGGGGTCTGGAATGAGATATAAGAATCCCTACGGGGTTCTGAAAATTCCAATTGTATTAATTGACAGATTCCTGAATCTGTCAGTAAACACTAGACTTTAAATTTTGAGTTTTGTCATTGTTATTGTGAAGGCAAAAGGTGCCCACTTTGCGCCGATTTTCGTTTACATGCGCAAAATTGGCGCAATGCGCCAATTGTGAAAACTCAATGCGCGATCAACTCGAAAAAGTGCAAAAATGGCACAAATGTGTACCAGCTGGCAACTATGTTTGCGAACTGCTTGGTCAAAAGTTGTGCGGCCTAAAAGTGAAAATCTGTGAAAATCTGCCGATAACCCCATTTGTCTAGTGAAAATGCACTGAATGAATGATTTCCCCCCCCTCAAAATGTGTACTGATTCGAAAAATTCAATGTGCAACCACCTCAATAAAGCTCTAGCATGAATAAAATACACCCCATCTGGCCACTCTGCTTGCGCCAGGCTATAAAATAAGCAGCCGAAAATTAAGCTAGCTGCCATAGAAAAACAGTCAGAAGGCATATTACAAATGGCTATCTTTAAACATTAAAAAGTAGAGCCTGAAACATACATTCGTAAGCTTAGGGATGCAAAATGTCTATAAAAAATTCATTTTCTCGAAAGTTGAAGAAGAATTTTGGATAAAAACCCCATATTACACTCAGCGGTGGTTATTTCTATTTTATTCGTTAATCATTGCTACGTTACCCCTTGCTTCTTTAAGTCTTGGCAAAGTTCTGATTGAAATACTTGAAAAATATCTAAGAAAGACTGAGTACAAAGATTTTAAAAATATCTAAGAAAGACTGAGTATAAAAACTGCTTATTCTTTCTATTTAGAATTGCTCGCTATGTACAAATCGGGTGAATTGACTAATGAAGAAATAATAATTAAACGACAAAATGAATTATGGAAAACATTCCAGTTTTTTCCTCGTGAAAAGTATATGAAGCAAGTGAAATTAAACGGGTATAAAGTCCATGAATAATATTCAAAAATAATTTAGGGGAATTTGAAAATTTTTGCAAAACCCCTCACCCAGGCTGTTATCCATTTTTTTTTTTTTTTTTTTTTTTTTTTTTTTTTTTTTTTTTTTTTTTTTTTTTTTTTTTTTTTTTTTTTTTTTTTTTTTTTTTTTTTGGTGATCTCAAATCAGCCTGGGTTCTTGGGCAAACCCCGCAGGGTTTTTTGTTTGGAGGGAAGCTGGCTGCTTCTCACTCCTTGATCTGGGGTCAGATCGTGTTGACATCATCAACTGTTACAATCAGCAACGGTAACAGTGAGAGTCGAACCGTTGGTTTGTAGGACCAGTGGATCAGACCAGTTGCGTTACCGATTGAAATTTTTATTTAGCCATTTTGTTGAACGTAGTTGCAGGGTCCGAAAATTATGTCTTTGAGTATTACAATCCCCTCTCCTACAACCCTCGGGGCTAAGGCTGTAAGCCCTGGGGGCATATAAGCTTTAATAGAAAATGTTGTCGTACAGACTTCAAAAAGGCTCCATCGATTGGACATTGAGAGGGCCATTGCCCTTTTTAATAGCTGAAAGCAATCAGAGGGAGAAACAACCGCCTCACACGGCCATCATTTCCCCAAACACTTCCGATCAACATTTTTATATGGCGATTTTATCCAACGTAGTTGAAAGGTCTGAAAATTGTCTTTGAAGATGAATCCCCCTAACCCTCAGGACAATGGTTGCAACTTATGCCCTCGGTGCCTTTTTTATTGGTCAAAAGTGATTAGAGAGCAAATGACCCCGCCCCCCACAAGCCCATTATTTTCCAAACCCTTCAATCAAAATTTTGAGATATCCATTTTCTTTAACGTAGTTGAAAGTTCTGGGAATTAGGGCTTTGAGGATGACAACTCCCCTCAACCCTAAGGGCAAGGGCTTTAAGTTATTCCCTGGGGGCATGTAAGGTTTTAATAGAAAGCAAAACTTCAAATAGGCTCATTCGATTGAAAGTTCAAAATTCTAGTCCCCTGTTTAATAGTCAAAACTGATTAGAGGACAACTATCACACCCATCATTTTCCCAAACACACCCAATCAAAATTTTAAGATAGCCATTTTGTTCAACGTAGTTGAAAGATCAGGAAATTATGTCTTTGAGGATGACAAACCCCCCAGGGCCGAGAGCAAAGGTTGTAAGTTATAATTGTTAGTTACAGTAACCATAGAAGCAGCATTAAATGAATACACACAGCGTCTTCTGGCTTGCTAAGAAACCACAACCTATGAAGGTGAAATTTCCACAGAATATTTCTGTTTTATGGATGACAGCCAGTCATTCGTATGCAGGTTGTCAAAAGGCAAATCAGCAATATCCTAGGAATAGTTTTGTGTGTGAAATTAAAACTTGCAATGCTTGTTGTGGGGATGTTGAACTAACCAAAATACAATATTTCCATCATAATGCTAATACTCCTACTCCTACAACCAATGCTACTATTCCTATTACTGTTACTGCTGCTAAAGCTAAGACTACTACTATTAATTGTACTCCTACTCCTACTACTATATTTACTGGTGCTACTACTACAACTAATAAACCTAAGAACATTAAGGTGAAAATAATTGTATTGAAATAAATCGAAACACACTATGCCCATATAGATTGTCGAGAGGACGTATCAGCACAGTCATGACCGTCATGATAATATTAAAGTCATGACCGTCATGCTTCAGGACCGTTTGATGATATTAAGTAACTTCATCGTGTTTTTAAAGGGATGTTGGATAAAAGGTACTATTTGTTACTGCTACTACAACTGTTGCTACGCATAATTACTGAACCTTTCAACAATGCTGAAAAATTGACGTGTCTAAACTATGTTTGGATATTTGTTATGAGGAATGAAGGGCATGGGGGGGGGAGTTCTCTCAAATCACTTTGATTCTTAAAAAAGAGCACTGTAACTTCCCATTTAAAATCAAATGAGACCCATCTAAATTTAATACGACCACACATTCCGTAAAAACCTTATATGCCCCCAGGGCACAACTTTAAGAACTTGTTCCAGGGCTCTGGGGGTTGTTTCAACCCTAGAATCATTGTTATAATTTCTTTGGACTATTTTAAACAAAATTGTCATCGCACCATTTCAATCAGATGCATTTAGTGAAAAGAAGGGTAGATAGGTAGCTGTTACTTGACGTTCATCAGTATTGACTCTTCAAAGGGAACTAGAATTTCCAAATTCAACAAAATGAGCCACCTCTGAAGCTTATACAGCCATCTCTTCCATATGAACCTTAAGTTCCCCAGGGACAAAACTTACAACCCTCGCTCTCAGGCTCTGGTGGTTTGTATCTACCTCAAACGCCTTATTATATGATATTTGGACTATTTTGAACTAAACGACTGTCTCAAAATATCTATTGGATAGACCTAACAACGTCTTTGTGTGAGTTTTTTAGGGGGAGGGTGGATAGCTGGAACTTAGGATTACCAGTCCAATGAGTCCCCTCCAAAGCACATATGAGTACCCTTTTTATAAGAAACTTATATGTCCCAAGAAAAACTTATAACCCTTTCCCTGAGAGCTGTAGGGGGGGGGTGTCTTCCTCACATGCATAATTTCCGAAACCTTCAACTATGATGAATAAAATTGTCATATCCAAATTTTGATTGGAGGTATTAAGGCAAATGCTGAGCATGGAGGGAGGCTGTTTGGTAGCAAATCACTTTGACTCTTAGAAAGGGCACTATAACTTCCAATTTCAAATCAAATAAGCTCCCTCTGGTGTTTATACGGCCGTCCATCCAATAAAAACATTATATGCCCTCATAAAAAAACTTACAACCCAATTCCCAGGACAATGGGGGGTTGTGTGAGATACTATTATATGTTTTTTGGACTAATTTGAAAAAAAAATAACTATTTCATAATTGCAATCAGATGCATTTGGTTAAAGGAGGGGTTGTGGAAGAGGGGGGGGGGGTGGGCTAAATGCCGTTAATCACTTTTGACGCTTCAAAAGGATTTAGAACTTCCAATTTTCAACCAAATGAACCTCGTCTCAAGTCAAACAACCATCCCTTCCATAAAAACCTTAAACACTCCCTGGGAATAAATTACAACCCTTGCCCCTAATCTCTGGGGTTTTTTCCAGCCCCAAAAGCCTTGTTATATAATATTAAACTGTTTTGAATAGAATGGTCCTCACAAATTTCTATTAGATGCATTTCGGGACAATACGACTTGTGTGTGTGTGCGTGGGGGGGGGGGCAGTTGCCATCCAATCACTTTGACTTTTAAATAGAGCACTAGAACGCCTGATTAAAAATCCAATGAGCACCCTTCAAAGTTTATATGTCCCCAGGCATAACTTGAAACCCTTGCCCTGAGGGCTGGGGGATTTTTTATCCTTAAAGACTTAATTTCCAGACCTTTTTTTCAAAAATTTTGAACAAAATGGCTATCTCAAAATGTTGATTGTAAGTATTTGATGGGCGTGGGGGGTTATTTGCCGTCTGATCACTTTCGACCAATAAAAAACGCATTAGTCCTCAAACAAGCCCTTTTTGAAGCTTCTACGACAAAACTTACCATAAAGACCTTATATGCCCCAAGGGCATAGCTTACAACTCTTATCCCGAGGACTATGGGGGGAGGTTGTCATCCTTAAAGACATAAATTTCAGATCTTTCAATTACGTTGAACTCCGATGGGACATTCGTCCTCCTTTTAACAATTAATAAAGGCACTAACCCTCTCAATTCCCAATTGAATGACTCCTTTTTGAAGTTACTACGACAACACTTTCCATAGAAACCTTATATGTCCCCAGGGCATAACTTAAAACCTTTTCCCTGGAGGGTGTGAAGGGTTTGTCATCGTCAAAGACATATTTCAAGACCTTTAAACTAATTTGAACAAAATAACTATCTCAACATTTTGATTGGATGTATTCGGGGAAAGTGATTTTTATCCTTAAAGACCTATTTTCCAGACTTCTTTAAATACGTTGAAAAAATTGGTTATCTCAAAATTTTGATCGGAAGAGTTTGGGGAAATGATAGGCGTGGGAGGGGAGTCATTTGCCCCCAGATCACTTTCGACCAATAAAAAATGCACTAGTCATCTCAATTTTCAATTGAATGAGCCCTTTTTGAAGCTTCTACGACAAAACTTTCTATGAAAACCTTATTTGCCCCAAGGGCATAACTTACAACCCTTGTCCTGAGGGCTACGGGAGTAGAGAGGGAGGTGCTACTCGTGACGGGAGTCCATATATGGGGCATAGAGTCCCTAGGGAGATGTTTTTCTCACTGAGAATGAAAAAACAGGATTTTTCTCACTTGAAAAAACAGGAATTTTCACACTTTTATGGATGTTTCTTGGACGGTTATGAGTGTTGGTCAATTTATTTGATGTTTTTCATGGATGTCAACATCAATTTATGTCTGTTTTATAGTTTTTATCAGTGAGATGAAAAAACAGGATTTTTCTCACTTTGATGGATGTTTTCTGGATTATGAGTCTAACGGGGACAGGGTCAATGACACTTCGTTCAAGATCAAATGATTTGTTGCTGTTGTTTTGGTCAAGTGCACGCTCGGGGCGAATGTTAAGATCCAGGAATAGGAAAACAGGATCACATGTTCCCCTCTCGTGAATCAATAATTCCCCTTAGAAACAACAAATTAATCCCCTTTCTTGACAAATCAATCAACCATGACATCATCTGTCAGACATTAAAAAACTTTGCCACGGAAACAATTCTACTGGTCGAACTCCAAAGATATTAATAAACTTCGCCCTGGAAACAATTCTCCAAGAAACTCCGGCGAATGTTTTGATCTTAGAGATGAAGAGATTAACGCGGGAAAAGGGTTTCTTAGTAATTTGAAATGTGACAGCGCAGGGATGCCAAAAAACAAAAGGAACACGCTGAAATTACATTTAGGGGTTATTTGAGCGAAACCGTTTTAGACATTTTAGGGAATTATTTCGGCGAAACAGTTAGAGACATTTTAAAAGATGATTTTAGAAGATGTTTTAGAAGAGTTTTGAGTGTGGTCGTTATAATACACAAGTTCCATTTGAAGAGGGTCGTGAGGTCCCCTACCCCAACCCCGAAGGAAGCCCCCAGCCACCAAAGGTTCCCCCGGGCTCCCAAAGGGTCCCCCGGGCTCCCAAAGGGTCCCCCGGGCTCCCAAAGGGTCCCCCGGGCTCCAAAAAGGGTGCCCCGGGCCCCCAAAGGGCCCCCCGGCGCCCCAAAGGACCACCTGGCTCCCAAAGGGCCCCCGGACCCCCAAAGGTCCTCCCGGGTGCCCAAAGAGCCCCATCCCCATTTGTTAATACTTTTTGTGCATTTGAGACACAGATGGGTCCCCAAATTTCAAAAGGCTTTATTATATTTTTTCAGAACAAGTTTTTTTCTTAATGTCCTTCCTAAACCAATTTTACAAGTTGAAGTACTCATCTTTTCCCCCACAACTTTACTATAAGGCTTTTCGAATACCCCAACATCAAGCAATACTTTTCAAAAGGCTTTATTATTTCTTGTCAGAACAAGTTCTTTACGTAATTTTCTTCCTAAACCCATTTTACAAGTTAAAGTACCCATCCTTTTCACCCACAACTTTACTTTACGACTTTTTGGATACCTCAACACCAAGAAATACTCTTCAAAAGACATTTCAGAACAAGTTCCTTTCTTAATGTCCCTTCTAAACCCATTTTCCAACTTGAAGTAGCCATCCTTTTCACCCACAGCTTGACTTTACAGCTTTTTGGATACCACAACACCAAGAATACTTTTCAAAAGACATTTCAGAGCAAGTTCCTTTCTTAATGTCCCTCCTAAACCCATTTTACAAGTTGAAGCATCCATGCTTTTCACCCACAACTATACTTTATAGCTTTTTGGATACCACAACACCAAGAAATACCTTTCAAAAGACATTTCAGAGCAAGTTCCTTTCTTTATGTGCCTTCTAAACCCCATTTTTCAACTTGAAGTACCCAGCCTTTTCACCCACAACTTTACTTTACAGCTTTTTGGATACCTCAACACCAAGAAATACTTTTCAAAAGGCATTTCAGAGCAATTTCTTTTTTTTATGTCCTTCCTAAACCCATTTTCCAACTTGAAGCATCCATCCTTTCCACCCACAACTTTACTTTACAGCTTTTTGAATGCCCAACACCAAGCAATACTTTTCAAAAGGCATTTCAGAACAAGTTCTTTCTTAATGTCCATCCTAAACCCATTTTTACAAGTTGAAGTACCCATCCTTTTTCACCCACAACTTTAGTTTACAGCTTTTTGAATGCTCCAACACCAAGCAATACTTTTCAAAGGCATTTCAGAACCAGTTATTTTCTTAATGTCATTCCTAAACCCATTTTACAAGTTGAAGTACCCATCCTTTTCACCCACAACTTTACTTTACGACTTTTTGGATACCTCAACACCAAGCAATACTTTTCAAAGGGCATTTCAGAACAAGTTCTTTTCATAATGTCCTTCCTAAACCCATTTTACAAGTTGAAGTACCTATCCTTTTCACACACAACTTTACAAAAGGCTTTTTTTATATTATTTCAGAACAATTTCTTTACGTAATGTCCCTCCTAAACCAATTTTACAACTTGAAGTACTCATCCTTTTCACACACAACTTTACTTTATGGCTTTTTGAATATCCCATCACCAAGCAATACTTTCAAAATTCTTTTTTATTAAATGTTTACTGAAACACACACAAATTTCTCTTAGAAATTATATTTTTCGTCAGTGATAACACTTTTTCTGTTCGAACTAGCAAATTTTCTGTCAAAGATACCAAATTTTTTCGTAGAAGTAACATTTTTTGATTGTGAGATAACAACTTTTCGGTCAGAAGTAGCAAGTTTTGCTTAACACTAACAAACATTCTCATCAAAGTAACGAAATTTTAACTTGATACTAACATACTTTTACTGAACAAACACAAAGTTCTCTTAGAAATAATATTTTTCATCAGTGATAACACTTTTTCTGTTCGAACTAGCAAGCTTTCTATCAAAGATACCAAATTTTTTCGTAGAAGTGACATTTTTTGATTGTGATAACAACTTTTCTGTCAGAAGTAGCAAGTTTTGCTTAACACTAACAAACATTCTCATCAAAGTAACGATATTTTACTTTAATACTAACATACTTTTACTGAACACACACAAATTCCTCTTAGAAATAATATTTTCGTCAATGATAACACTTTTTTCTGTTCGAACTAGCAAGTTTTCTACCAAAGATACCAAATTTTTTCTTAGAAGTAACATTTTTTTATTGTGATAACAACTTTTCTGTCAGAAGTAGCAAGTTTTGCTTAAACACTAACAAAACATTCTCATCAAAGTAATGATATTTTACCTTAATACTAACATACTTTTACTGAACACACACAAATTTTCTCTTAGAAATAATATTTTTCATCAATGATAACACTTTCTGTTCGAACTAGCAAATTTTCTAATTTCAAAATATTTCAACTAATTAAAAAAAAATATAACTATCTCAAAACTTTGACTGGATGTGTTTGGGGAAACAGTGGGCATGAAAGGGGGGTTAGTTGCTCTCTAATCAGTTTCAAATTTTAAAAAGGGCATTACCCCATTCAATTTACAATCAAATGAGCCCTTTTTGAAGTTTCTACGACAACACTTTCTATAAGAACCCTATATGCCCCCAGGGCATAGCTTACAACCCTTGCCCTGAGGGCTGTGGGGGAAGGGGTTGTCATCCTAAAAGACCTAATTTCTAGAACTCTCAACTACGCTGAACAAAATGGATATTTCAAAATTTTTATTGGATGTGTTTGGGGAAACGGTGGGCACGAGAGGGGGTTTAGTTGCCCTCAAATCATTTTCGACTACTAAGAAGGGCACTAGGCATTTCAATTTCCAATCAAATGAGCCCTTTTTTGAAGTTTGTAGGACAACGCTTTCTATAAAAACCATAAATGCCCCCCCCCCTCCCAGGGAATAACATATAGCCCTTGCCCTGAGCGCTGCGGAGGTTTGGTGAGGTTGGGGTTGTTATCTTCAAATACCTAGTTTCCAAACCAATTCCAATCGAATGAGCCCTTTTCATAGTTTCTACGGCAACGCTTTCTATAAAAACCTTATATGCTCCCAGGGCATAACTTTCAACCCTTGCCCTAAGGGTTTTGGGGGTTGTCATCCTAAAAGACCTAATTTCCAGAACTTTCAACTTCATAGAAAACATTGGCTATCACAAAATTTTGATCGGAAGTGTTTGGGGAAATGATGGGCTTGGGAGGGGGGTCATTTGCCCTCTGATCACTTTCGACCAGTAAAAAATGCACCATTCCTCTCGATTTTCAATTGAATGAAACCTTTCTGAAGCTTAAACCTTATATGCCCCAAGGGCTTAACTTACAACTGTTGTCCTGAGGGCAACGGGGAGGGGGGTTGTCAACCTCAAAGACATAAATTCCAGACCTTTTAATAACGTTGAACAAAATGGTCATATCAAAATGTTGATCGGAAATGTTTGGGAAAATGATGGGCATGGGGGAGGGGATTTACCCTCCGATTACTTTCGACTTTTAAAAGGGAAAGACCCCTTTCAATTTCTAACCGAATGATTCCTTTTTGAAGTTTTACGACAAGGCTTCCTATAAAAGCTATATATGCCCCGAGGGCATAAGTTACAACCCTAGCCCTGACGGCTGTGGGGGGGGGGGGTTGTCATACTCGAAGACATAATTTCAAAACCTTTCAACTACATTCAACAAAATGACTATATCAAAATGTTGATCGGAAGCGTTTGGGGAAATGATGGGCGTAGGGGAGGGCATCCACCCTCCGATCGTTTTTAACTATCAATAAAGTTACTAACCCTCTCAATTCCCAATTGAATGACTACTTTTTGAAGTTTCTACGACAAAAGTTTCTATAAAAAACAACACTTTCTATGTCCCCAGGAAATAACTTTCAACCTTTACCCTTGGGGCTGTAAAGGGTTTGTCATCCAATCGAATCACCCCTTTTTGAAGTTTTACCGGCAACGCTTTCTATAAAAAACTTTATAGATTACAACTTTTGCCTGAGGGCTATGGTGGGGGGGGGGGAGGGGGTAATATCCGGAAAGACTTAATTTCCAGATATTTCAACTAAGTTGAAAAAAATAGCTATCTCAAAATTTTGACTGGATGTGTTTGGGGAAACAGTGGCCATGAAAGAGGGATTAGTTGCCCTCCAATCAGTTTCAACTTTTAAAAAGGGCATTACCCCATTCAATTAACAATCAAATGAGCACTTTTTGAAGTTTCTACGACAACACTTTCTATAAGAACCTTATATGGCCCCAGGGCATAACTTACAACCCTTGCCCTGAGGACTGTGGGGGAAGGGGTTGTAATCCTAAAAGAACTAATTTCTAGAACTTTCAACTACGCTGAACAAAATGGCTATCTAAAATTTTTTATTGGATGTATTTGGGGAAACGGTGGTTTTGAGAAGGGGGTTAGTTGCCCTCCAATCATTTTTTTACTACTAAGAAGGGCAATAGGCGTTTCAATTTCCAATCGAATGAGCCCTTTTTGAAGTTTGTAGGACAACACTTTCTATAAAAATCATATATGTCCCCCAGGGAATAATATATAGCCCTTGCCCAGAGGGCTACGGGGGGTGGGGGTGTTCTTGTTAACCTCAGATACCTAGTTTACAAAACCAATTCCAATCGAATGATCCCTTTTCATAGTTTCTACGGCAACGCTTTCTATAAAAACCTTATATGCTCCCAGGGCATAACTTACAACCCTTGCCCTAAGGGGTTTGGGGGTTGTCATCCTAAAAGACCTAATTTCCAGAACTTTTAACTTCATTGAAAAAATTTGTTATCACACAAATTTTGATCAAAAAGTGTTTTGGGGAAATGATGGGCTTGGGAGGGGGGTCATTTGCCCTCTGATCACTTTCTACCAGTAAAAAATGCACCATTCCTCTCCATTTTCAATTGAATGAGCCCTTTCTCAAGCTTAAACCTTAAATGCCCCAAGGGCATAACTTACAACTGTTGTCCCTGAGGGCAACGGGGAGGGGGGTTGTCAATCTCAGACATAAATTCCAGACCTTTCAATTACGTTGAACAAAATGGTCATATCAAAATGTTGACCGTAAATATTTGGGGAAATGATGGGCGAGTGGGATGTGATTCTCCCTCTGAATACTTTCGACAATTAAAAAGGGTAAGACCCCTTTCAATTTCCAATCAAATGCTTTCTTTTTGAAGTTTCCACGACAAGGCGTTCTATAAAAACCATATATGCCCCGAGGGCATAACTTACAACTAGACCTGAGGACTGTAGGGGGGGGGGGGAGGTTGTCATACTTGAAGACACAATTTCCAGACCCTTCAACTACATTCAATAAAATGGCTATATCAAAATGTTGATCGGAAGCGTTTGGGAAAATGATAGGCGTGGGGGAGGGCATCTACACTCCAATCACTTTTGACTATTAATTAATGTACTAGCCCTCAATTCCCAATTGAATGACTCCTTTTTGAAGCTTCTACGACAACACTTTCTATGTCCCCAGGACATAACTTTTATCCTGGGGGCTGTAAAGGGTTAGTCATCCAATCGAATGAGCCTTTTTTGAGGTTTTAACGACAACGCTTTCTATCAAAAAACCTTATAGATTACAACCCTTACCCTGAGGGCTGTGGGGGGGGGGGGTCATCCTGATATACCTAATTTCCAGATCTTTCAACTAAGTTAAAAAAATAGCTATCTCAAAATTTATGACTGGATGTGTTTGGGGAAACGGTGGGCGTGAAAGGGGGGTTATTTGCCCTCCAATCCGTTTCGACTTTTAAAAAGGGCACTACCCAATTCAATTTCCAATCAAATGAGCCCTTTTTGAAGTTTCTATGACAACACTTTCTTTTATACAAAGAAAAAGTGACAAGGAGAAAATTTCGTTTCGAAAACGGGTATCGAGTAACAATTTTGCTGAAGACGGAGGGGGAAACGCAAAAACAATGGTATTGTATATAAGATTCACTCATTGTAAATAGTAAAACTGTTAAAATCTTAATCTTTTTTTTGGAGGGAGGGGCAACCAGCAACGATTAAAATGGTGAGTCGTTGTACTTTTATAACATTATGTAAAGTTTCAAGGAAAAGGGACGCCAATGGTACATTACCATGACAATGTCATGTTCCACGCCAACCTATTGTGGAATTCACTAGTATAAAATTTTAATTAAATATAGCGAGAGTATCTTTGTACAAATGATGCAAGCAAGGATCAAGGGGAGGATTTCGTTTGGAAACGAGTAAGGGGTAACAATATTGCTGAGGACGGAGGGGGAAACACAAAAACAATGATATCATAGGGCAGCGCAATTGCGCTGAATTAGTAAAGAAGGATGTAGGCTAAATGTATTTTTTTTTTTCCATACCAGGGCACTTCCTATCGAAGCAGTTATCGTAAAAACTTCGAAAAGGGCTCATTCGATTGGAATGGCTAGTGCCCTTTTTGATAGCTAAAAGTGATAGAAGGCAGCTAACGCCCACCATTCCCCAAAACACATCCAATCAAAACTTTGAGATAGCTATTTTATTCAGCGTAGTTGATTTCCAGCTAGATATTATGTATTTTAGGAGCGCAATCCCCCCACACCCCTCAGGGCAAGGGTTGTAAGTTATGCCCTGGGGGCATATAAGGTTTGTATAGAAAACTGTGTCGTAGAAACTTCAAAAAAGGCCAATTCGATTGGAAATTCAAAGGCCTAGTGCCCTTTCCATTGGTCAAAAGTGATTTAAATGCAGTTAACGCTCCTTCCACTCCTACCTTTCCCCCAAACACATCCAATAAATTTTTAGATATTCATTTTGTTCAACGTAGTAGAAAGTTCTGGAAATTGCCATTTTGTTCAGCGTAGTTGATCTCCTGATAGAAAGTATGTTATTGAGGAGGATATTCCCCCCAGAACCCTCAGAGCAAGGGTTGTAAGTTATGCCCTGGGAATATATAAGATTTTTATAGAAAGGTTATTATAGGTTTTTATAGAATCCTTTGTCGTAAAAACTTCAAAAAAGGCTCATTCGACTGGAAATTCAGACAGTTGGAATTTGGAATTTTCCCCAGACAGTCCAATAAAAATTTTAGATAGTCATTTTGTTCAACGCAGTTGAAAGTTCTGGAAACTAGGTGTTTGAGGATGACACCCCCACAACCCTCAGAGCAATGGTTATAAGTTATGTCCTGTGGGCAAATAAGGTTTTCATAGAAAGCATTGCCGTGGAAACTTCAAAAAGGGCTCATTCGATTGGAAATTGAAATGACTAGTGCCCTTTTTAATAGTTGAAAATGACTGGAGTGCAACTAACCCCCCTCTCACGCCCACCATTTATCCAAACACATCCGATCAAAATTTTGAGCTAGCAACTTTACTCAACGTAGTTAAAAGTACTGGAAACTAGGTCTTTGAGGATGACAACCTCCCCCCCCCCCCACAGCCCTCAGGGTAAGGGTTATAAGTTATGCCCTGGGGGCAAACAAGCTTTTCATAGAAAGCATTGTCATAGAAACTTCAAAAAGGATCCATTCGATTGGAAATTGAAATGGCTAGTGCCCTTTTTAAAGTTGAAAGTGATTAGAGGGCAACTAACCCCGTCTCACGCCCACCATTTATCCAAACACTTCCAATCAACATTTCCAGATAGCCATTTCGTTCAACGTAGTTGAAACTTCAGGTAATTAGGTCTTTGAGGATGATAGCCCCTCAGACCAAGGGTTACAAGTTATGCCCTGGGGGCATATAAGGTTTTTATTGAAAGCTTTGTCGTAGGGTGCATTCCATTGGAAATTCAAAGGGCTAGTGCCCTTTTTAATAGTAGAAAGTGATTGGAGGGCAACTAACCCCTCTCACGCCCACCTTTCCCCCACACACATCCAATAAAAATTTTTAGACAGCCATTTTGTTCATCGTAGTTGTAAGTTTTGGAAATTAGGTCTTTAAGGAACATAACACCCCCCCCCCCCCCTCCTAGCCCCCAGGGCAAAGGTTTTAAGTTATGCCCTGGGGACATATAAGGCTTTTATACAAAGTTTTGTGGTAGAAACTTTCAAAAGGGCTCATTTGATTGGCAATTGAAAGGAATAGTACCCTTTTTAGTAGTCGAAAGTGACTGGAAGGCAACTAACACCCCTGTCACGTCCACCATTCCCCCGAACACATTCAATCAAAGTTTTGAGATAGCCATTTTGTTCAGCGTAGTTGAAAGTTCTGGAAATTATTTATTTGAGAATGACAAACCCTCCACAGCCCTCAGGACAAAGGTTGAAAGTTATGCCCTGGGGTCAAATAAGGTTTTTATGGATAGCCTTGTCGTAGAAAACTAAAAACGTAGAAACATAAAACTTCAAAATGGCTCTTTCAATTGGAAACTGTGAGGGATATTACCCTTTTAGATAGTCTAAAGCAACCAGAAGGAGAATCCCCTCCCCAACGTCCTTCATTTCCGATTAACATTTTGATATGACCATTTTGTTCAACGTAGATGAGAGGTCTGGAAATTATGTCTTTGAGAATGACAACCCTTCCCCCATACCCCTCATGATAAGGGTCGTAAGTTATGCCCTTGGGGCATATAACGCTTTTATAGAAAGTTTTGTCGTAAAACCTTCAAAAAAGGGCTCATTCGATTGGAAAATGAGAGGACTAGATCCTTTTTTATTAGTCGAAAGTGATTCCACGCCCCCTCCACGCCTATCGTTTCTCCAAACACTTCCAATCAAAATTTTGAAATAATCATTTTGTTAAGCCTATCAGAAAGGTCTGGAAATTATGTCTTTGAGGATAACAAATCACCCCAGCCCTCAGGGCAAGGGTTGTAAGTTTTGCCCTGGGGACATATATGGTTTAGTAGAAAGTATGGTCAAATAAACTTCAAAGGGGGCTCACTAGATTGGTAATCTGACGCTCTAGTGCTCTTTTTAAGAGTCAAAGTGATCAGAGGGCAGCTACCCTTTCAAGCCTATACACACCGTCATATTGTCCCGAAATGTATCTAATAGAAATTTTGAGGTAGGCATTCTATTCAAAACAGTCTAAATATCATATTACAAGGCTTTTGGAGTTGAAACAGACCCCAAAGATTGCGGGCAAGGGTTGTAATTTATGTCCAGAAGGATTAAAGGTTTTTTATGGAAGGGATGGTTATTTAACTTCGGAAGACGCTCAGTCTTTCTCCCTGAAAAAGACTATGTCAATATAAAACGAACATAAATTAATCAAAAAAACTTTTTAAACAAAATGAGTTTTTCAAAAATAAAGTAAAGAACTCCATTAAAGCAAAAATGAAAAAAAAGAATCAAATAATCTAATAATCTACCAAGCATACAACTACCACAAATCATTATCAATAAATAAATGAAACTAAGATAAGTCAAACTCAAAACGAGCAGAAATTAATCTGAGTAGGGTTTTAAACCCTATACTTTCTAAAAGCCAGAATATAATTTGTACTTTACTGAAAAAATTCTTTTAAATGTTTTCACCAGTAACTTTAAGAAAACAAAAATTAATTAAAGTTTTAAGGAATAAATATCAGCAAATGTATAATAAACTGACAATGTACATTTTTTCAGCAAATTCATTTCAATTTTTTTCATTAAAGTACAAATTATATTCTGGGTTTTGGAAAGTATAGGGTTTAGAACCTACTCAGATTAATTTCTGCTCGTTTAGAGATTGACTTATTTTAATTTCTGCTTGTTTTGGGTTTCATTTATTTATTGATACTGATTTTTGGTGGTTGTATGCTTGGTAGATGATTTGATTTGTTTTTTTTTTCATTTTTGGTTTAATTAAGTTCTTTACTTTTTTTAGAAAGACGTATTTTGTGCAAAAAGTTTTTTTGATTAATTACATATAAAATTCACTAATTATAAACAGTAAAACTTTTAAAATCTTAATCTTTTTCTTGGGGGGGGGGGGGGGGGGGGGGGGGGGAATCAGCAACGACGCAAATGGTGAATCGTATGTACTTTTATGGCACAGTGTAAAGTTTCAAGGAAAAGGGACGCCATTGCTGCATTATAGTGACATGGTCATGTTCCACGCCAACCTATTATTAAATTCACAAGTATAAAATTTTATTTACTTCTCTGCTGAATCACACCATGAGTAATTACGTAGACAGGGGAGGATTGAATATTTTATTTATTTAGTGGTTTATTGTTTATGTTTAGTTATTGTTTGTTTGCATCATAAAATTTATGTTTTGCTGTGTATTCAATTGTTGTTGTTGTTTATTAATTTCGTTTATTTTATATGGTTTATCAGCAGTAATGTTATTCATGTGAATGTTTATTTACCACAAAACATTTATTTGTGTTGTTTTTTAATTTATTTTGTTGATTTTATAAGAAAAGTTAAAGCTACTACCTTAAAATTTTGACTTGACTGAGCCTGGGTTTTACATCAAATTAGAAGCTTGATTAAATTCAGGCTTGCAGCAAGGTAAAAGCGTACCAACTAGTATCACTAAACCGAGCTCGAATCAAGTATCTACTGACTTGTGAACGAGCTTAATTTAAGTTTAGCTTAACCTTGTAAATATAGCTTAAAACAAGATTGAATTACGCTTAATATCATCTAGAGTTTCAGTGAACCCTCGTTTTACCTTGAGTTACAAGCTTGATTTAAGCTTTGATTCACAGTAAGATAAAGTGGAACAGCTAGGAGTCTTGACTCTAGCCTTTGGCTTGATTTTCAGGAACTCACTGAAGCGCTTTGCATATCAAGCTTGAATTTTACTAAATACCTTTTGATTTTTAATTCCTCTTGATTTTGCCTTGAATTAAAAGCCTGATTCAAGCCTCCTAGCAGCAAGATAGCCTAAACGTTTCTCAACTTTCTGTAAATCAAGCTTTATTTAAGTTTATCTGTTCTGCACAGCTTGAATCAAGCAATTTCGCTAGTTTGAGGAAAACAAACAAAAATACAAAAATTACGAGTACCTCGACATAAGAACCTTTTTTTAGTGTTGGTTCTTTTCTAATATATATCGCATCGATAATAACGTATCGTATCATAACATAGTATCTTCTCCTTAACGAAATATATCTATAATATTCCCAAAAGTTTACATCAAACTGACAAATAACTTCAAAAATATGCGTTTCCCATATTTGTGTCGGAATTTACATAAATAGATCCTCCTCGTCTTGTTCTTCAAAGAGCCCTGAAATATAAAAAGGAATAAACGAAAATGTACACGAAAAAGGAAAAATAGATCACGGTGTGCTAACCTCGTCTGCTGAAAAATACTGGCTAATAAGAAGAAGAAAGGAATAATTTTAGCATTTTCGAGATCCGTTAACGTAAAGAAACATTAAAAAGATTAACTTCAAATAAAATGAATGCTTTAATATAAATACAAAAAATACGGGACATTAGCCCCTCATCTAGAATTTGAAAAATACATTCCTCTTTATGTGTTTTTTTTTTTTTTTTTTGAAAAATGACTTTGGTATTTTCATAAGAAAATTGACAGAATCTCTCAACCAAGATTTTGGAGCATTTATTTTGTCCCCGCCTCCTAATTTCTGTGAATTGGCACATCTGCTTGTCTGAAGTCAAGGTAACAGCCCCAGAACCTTGATTCTGTGTTTAGGAACATCTTAGGGAAATAAATTAAGCTTTTTTCTTAAAAGTAAGTAAGCAATTAACTGAGTCATAACTTATTTATTGTGTTATTCCATTAAACGATGAAATAAGAACCAACCTAATCTGAATGTCAATCCAGATTAAGATTATTCGAGCTTTCTGAAAATGCTAAGACTCCTGAATACCTAAATTCTGATCAATTAAAATCATTTTTAAAAGACAGATTTTCCTCAAGAAGAAAGCGCAAGAATCAAACATAAGAACCCTACTACTGAAAAATTCTTAGTATGATAAACGCCATCATTTCAAAACAATAGCTCAATTGAAAGCATCATCCAAGAACATAGGGAATTTAAGGAATGCAGGATCAAATAACTGGAACACCTAAGGAGAAGGGAAAATGACTTTTTCTTGACTTGACGATTTGGTTGGACTTCCTGTAAAGCTTCTAAAAACTACTAAAAAAAAAAAAAAAATATCATGCTGACCAAAGGTCTGCGTTGCGCCAGCACCAATCTCCTGATTCAATAACTTCGGACGGAAGTTCAAAGCGTGGTTGGGGGCAAATCATCCGACTCTTCCCGTTACTAGACCTCCATTTGCACTTTACTGAAAACGGTTTATCAGTGTGTTATATATTTACCATAGCATTATCATCAGCAACACAATACCAACATGACATGACAAGGGTAATCAAGATATTGATTACCCTTGTCAAAACAGATGGGGTATAGATCACCAAGGGCAAACCCAGTGAGACTTGCATGAAAAATAATCCACTTAGAACCATTTAAGGAAAGGCTACTAGAATAAATCCCTCATGATACTCCCTCAAACAAGCCTGCTAAATTTAAACAAGCCTCAGACATAGTCCTTTCAAGAATAGCGATCATCAAAGGCAACAAGAGCATCCAATGAAGGTCAAGTAATATTCTTTTTGTACAGAAATAACTAGGATTACATAGACGCTAGCAAGCTGTCAGTTTCTTTGTTGTCAACGAAAAAATAAGGTTATTAAACATATAAAAACAGCCCCAAACATAAAATTGAGCCTTGAGGGCCACCACAATCAAATTCTCATGGCAAATGAGTGGATATTTGATAATAAAGTCGTCATGATGGGCAAAACCCACCAACAAACATACACATACACACGATATAAAATAAGCTAATGTTTACATATTATTTTTTTCTTTTCTTTTCTGTGAAACATCAACATTCAAAAAAAAAAGAAATATGAACTACAAATTTTCAGAATAAGAAAAAATTCTGAATAAAAAAACGTTCCAAAACAGCATATCTTTTTTGAAGACAAAGCACAAAAATTTTAGACATAACTTAACAATTGGAAAATTATTACAACAGCTGTGACCGATGAAAGAATGTAGCTGGCATAAACGCCACACTACAAACCTAAAAACAAACATCTAAACAATCAAAGTTTGATGAACAGTATTACAAACATAGCGAAAAAATCTGGTAGAAAATATAAAATAAAACCAACGTTTTCAGATCCCCTCATTTCTGGCATTTTACTAATTTTTATTACTATGACTTAAAACTGGATAAAAAAAAGATATCTTAAAGCGAAACCTTCGTTGCAGAGAAATGTCAACATAGCCGAAAACCCTCCAAAAAAAGGAGAATAAAAACCAGTGATCCTTAGGTCCTCATTCGTTGCATTTTATTATTTCTTTTTATTATTTAATTTTATTAATATTGTGGTTTAAAAACTGGTTACATGATTGACTCCAAAAAATCCAACCGACATCCGAATTTTCCAACTGTTTTATACCAAGACATATTTTCGTAAGGCTTGGTCGGGAGGTGCAGTACCAAATTCTTTTTCGAAAATAATTTTTTTAGACGAGGGTTCCGATGTGGGTTTGGGAGTAGCTCATTTTGAGGCTCGGACCTACCACCAAGCCCCAAGTACAAGCGAAGCAACAGACTTTCTAGCTCTTTGTGTGAAACTTATGATTTTCAAGGCCAAACGGTACTGGAAGATATAGAGTACAGTTCTTTGTGGGGGGGGGGGATAGCACCTAATAGGTTCTCATCCTGTATATGTAAGAAAACTAAAAATTCATACATTTTAGGATAAAGATAGGTGCGTTATACCTTATTGAAATAATAACAGAGGGGCAATACAGAATTAATATGACAATACGCGGGCATAAGAGGGGGGCATATGGGTATAAGAGGCGGGCAACATATCCGCACCTGAAGGTACATAGTAGAGATTTGTTACTACTAAGGGGCATTTAAAGTTTAACCAATCATACCTGAGACAAATTCACAAGGGTATTTTTACAGATATTTTTGTTGCCTGGTTATTAGGGCAGGGCTGTTGGCTTTCTCGGTTACTAGGTGTTACTAGGCTTTTTAGGTTACTAGTTACTAGATGTTGGATGATGATAGGGTAACTTTCATAGCAGGATAAATGCTGGCGATTTTTTTAAAAGAAAAATGTCGGCAAAATGTATCTACGAACGCAAGAACAAATACAAGAATAGTATGTTTTAGCAAGTCAAAATTCAATTTATTATCTATGATTAGGCAAAATTCAGGTTTTATAAGCCATAATTCGTGCAAATTCAATAGCATATTTTTTACTTTTCAAATATACAGACAAATTTGAGAAAAAAAAAAAAACATTTCACAAATATAATGAACCAAACTTCAATATTCAAAATTCATACCTCGGGAAAATTCGCTAGCGTATTTTTTACAAGCGTTTTTTATAAGCTGAGTACTGTGATGGAGAAATTTTGGATATACTTTTCAAGGCGTCAATCAGTCTCTCTCTAGCATCTCCACTGTCAGGAACAATCCTGTAAATATTCAAAATAGAGTAAAAACCACAAAGGATCAAAAGGGTCGACACCCTCTAGTCATTGATGGTACATAGGTCACTGACAATTGTCCATGTCAGTTGCCGGGTCTTTATTACAGAGACAAATAGCAAGCCTGTCACCTAGCCTTGTGGCAGCAGGGATCGAACCCCAAATCCCCTATTGCTAATAAGAGATTAATCCATTGTACTGCCACTACTAACAGCTCACTGCAGCAGCAAGGAGCTTAAGACCAACAAAGCTACGCACATTCCTTCTACGCAAAGAAGGGTTTAATTCGTAATTTTCTCTGCTATGTCTAGATATATTTTGTCTAGTCAAAATTTTCTACGGTTCAGTAAAAATTACTAGGAAACAATGAATGCCATATTTACGAGGATAGGGAAAGGTGTATGCAGGATCTTTCTTTTGAGGAAGAAGGGTTACACAAAACTTTACAAAATAAAGAAAAAAATAGCTTATATGCATTTTGTTGCATTTTTTTACGAGTCAGGCGAATAATTCGAGAGGCATTGTCCAAACCCCGTACCCCCCCCCCCCCCAATACGGCCTTGAGGATAGGGATTCAAGTTCTGAAAAAAGTGTTCCTTCTCCTGAAAAGTTGTCATATCTTGAGCTAGATTTACACGGGGGTCAAACTTCGCTTTGACTGCTGGATTTCGCGTCATCCAATGAAGAATATGTTTTTTTGCTGGTAAATGTTTGGTTCACTTTTTGTTTTTGAAGCAAAAAAAGTAAAAAAAAAAACAAAACACTAAAAAAAAAACATTTTAACCAACTCTTATGCCTTATCACATTATGAGGTTAAGGAATTCATAGAACTTGAGCATCTGGTGACATCAATTTACAAACTTTGTAGCACTAATTGAGGCGCTTTACCTAGTTCTTTGTGGATAGCTAAATGAAGATTGTTAGGATACAAAATGTAAATTTAAAAATAAGCGATTAAATAAAGGTATTTTATGGCTGTTAAGAAATTCAAGGAGCTTAAGATGTGGGAGCAGAAATTTAGACACCTTACCTAAATATTTGAGGTTGACAAAGTTAAAAGCATTAGTATACAAAATGTAAATTTTATAAGCGAGTAAAAAAGTTTTTATCAGTGTTAAGTGATTCAGATAATTTAAAAGATCGAATAGTGCAAATTTAAAAGGTTTTAAAACTGCCCATTGTAGTTTTAGGAAGGGGTAGAGGATGTGGCGACCAAATTTTCACTCCGAGATCAGTAATTGAGAAGTGCGTGAGTCATTAAACCCCTTTAATCGTCAGATTTACAGATTATGATCAAGCGTCTGATTCAGCTGATGAGCCATAAAACCCCTATAATCCTCGAATTTGTAGATTATGAGCAAGCGTTTGATTCAGGTGATAGAAGAGCTTTAACGAAGGTCCTATCCTTCCAATATATATCAGATAAGTATATTAAAGTGATTGGTGATTCTCTTAGTAGCAAATCATCATGCAGAGAAACCAGTTTCTCCCAAATACCTAACCATGCTAACTAATATATTTACTCTTGTACTATTCATCCCAAAATACCCCCTTTTTGAGAGGAGGGAGGAGGAGGAGCGTGGGTGGCTATGTTGGCCTCAGGTGGTTTGGTGCTACAGTGAGTAGTTAGTAGTAGTAGTAGTAGTCAGCTTGGATTAAGGAAGCATAGGGAAAGGAACTTTATTTTAAGGCAAGGTTTAATAAAGAGGAACTAAAATGGATGATATCAACAAGGGGAAATTTTTTACCGTTTGATGATAAGACAAAGTATCCAGAAAGGGTTAAATCTGAGTCAGGTCCTTACTTTTGCCCAATGCGAGGAGGAGAATGAATGAATTCACTTTTTGGGTTTTTGTGAAGAATTAAATGGTCTGAGCGAAGAAAGTAAAGGCTTTAATTGTTAATAAATGTTGTATCCTATCGAACAAAAAAATAGAGCGGACTAAGTCCAGTTTATAAGGAGAGGGATATTTCAATTGGCTAGAAATTTCATATGATGCTAAATTTATTTAGTGAGAACTTGTAATGAAATCATAAAAAAATTAAAAAAAATTCTTATTTACTTTCCGGTGAGAAGTCAGACCTGCCATCGATGGGAGTTCCAGCTCAAAATTTTTTTTTGGACTCATATTTTTACTGCATTTCCTGATCATGACAATTTTGTAGTCATTGTCAAAGGGGTAGACTCCTTTATTGAGGCAACGAGCATATTGATCAATTCTATCCTGGTCTCAGGTCACTATTTCTGGTTGTTCTGGTTCTTGTACGACAATGTATAGGTATACCTATTCCCTATATTATCATTCTTTTTTACAAAAATCCACAGTTACTTAACTATTTTTGTTTACTGGGGATTGGGGTGGTGGTGGTAGTTAGTTAATTCAACCGAAAAGCTGGCTCTAAGATGTGTTCCTTCACGAAAATTACGTGGAAAACTCTGCCTTTGCTCTGCCTTGTGTAAATAATTATTTTTCAATTAATCAAAAGTTAATTAATCATAATTAATCAATTAATCAGAAGTCGACCTGATAAAAAATATAACTTATCCCGGGCATTTTAGTATACACCTAGTGGCATTTGAAGTTTTCTAATAAAAGGCATTTGAGAAAGAATAAAGTTATTCAATTCAATTAATTCAATTCTTCAATAATTACATAAATAGACTTAAGCGCTAGAAATCCCAAGAAGCATAGCTTGTGGAGGACCTCATATCAAACACAAAATCCTTACAAAACAGGAAAAATTAGGGAAAAAAAAAAAAAGATACAACAATACCTCGAAAATATAACTACAATACGAGAAAAAAAAAACTGCTACACAATAACCTTATACTTAAATTTCTTCAAACTGAAAATTTTTTGTAATCTAAATAAATTCCAAACCGTAAATAATAATATTACACAACGGGGTTCTAATCTGATCCAACATGATAAGAGAAGAAAAAAAAACTAAATAAAGTAAAGCGAAAAAAAAAAATAGCTAAAGCAAAATGAATAAACAAATTAAGAAAAAACGAAATTACTTCAAGCCTTAGAGAATATTTTTCTGTGAAGGGAAGAAGAGTTTTTGATAAGAGAAAGTTCACTGGGAATAGAGTTCCAAAGAGCAATTGCTCTATAAATTGGTGACCTCTGAGCTGCTGAGGATACCCTTTTAGACAGCCGAAATTGGTGAACAGAGCTCCGAAGCAAAGTCTGGCACTTACGTGTTGATGCAGGATCAAAGTAGGATAATTTGTTTGGAAGAAGCGAGAAATTGAAGGCTCGATGAGCTAGTTTTATGTTCTGCTTCTTGATAACCACATCTAAGGCATCTAGACCTGTATCACTGTAAAGATCAGCTGTAGGATAGAGTCGAGAAAGGCGAAAAGTTGCCTTCACCGCTCTATTCTGTGGTGTTCGTAGTTGCCGAAGGGAAGAACAGTTAGTATTGCCCCATACAGTGCAGCAATAAGAAAGATAAGGAAGGACAAATGCATAGTAAAGAAGAAGCATTACATCGGGAGGAAGAAATTGATTGGCACGATGAAGCATAGACACTTGATGAGAAATTATAGAATGTGTATAGGAAATATGAGTTTTGCAAGAAAGAAAACAATCAACGTACACACCAAGAAGTTTAACACAAGAGCACTGGGGAATTATATCAGTAACATAAAAAACAAAGATTGTTGGGGAAGGTTCAGACATGTGGTATGGGGTTCGAAAATGAATAATACTACTCTTAGAGCAATTCAACAGCATCCCGTTCTGCTCACACCAATCACGCACATGGTTGAGCAGGAGCTGAGCTTTAGCAATAGCAGAGGGCAGATCATTAGAAACCACACAAAAAATTACTATCGTCTGCAAACAAAACATTGTGGGTATCAAGGTTGGGAGATGGAGGAAGGTCATTAATATAAATAAGAAAGAGGAGTGGTCCCAAAACTGAGCCTTGAGGTACCCTTTTGGAAACCGAGGCTAGATCAGAATATTTCCCATCGTAAACACACGAACTGTGATCTATTAGACAGGTAAGATTTAAACCATTCAAAGGCAATTCCCCGAACTCCAAGTAGAGACATTTTTCCCAGTAAGACAAAATGATCTACCATGTCGAAAGCTTTATAAAAATCAAGAAATAGTCCTAGAACGCAACGACCCTTGTCAATGTTGACACGCATGAATTCTGTAACGTCAACTAGAGCACATGCAGTAGAGAGTTTAGGTCGGAAGCCATACTGGTGATCAGACAGAACAGAACCGCTTCCAGTTGAAGCACCAGTAGACAGGAATGAAAAAAAGCCTCTTATGCACAACTTTTTCAAGTAATTTCGAGAAAATTGGGAGAAGTGATATAGGTCTATAATTTAAAACTAAGCTGGGGTCACCCTTCTTAAAAAGAGGGAGTACTTATGCAATTTTATACGAGTTAGGGTATACACCTTTTGAAATAGATAGATTAAAAATATGGGTTAGAGGTTCAACAACATAAGAAGAAACAGACTTAAGCACATGGTTTGTTAGTCCATGCGCATCAGCTGTATTACTGCTACTTAAAGAACAAATAAAAACACAGATCTCTATGCTTGAACAAGGAGTTAGAAAAATACTTCTCTCAGCTGATGAAGATTTACCTAGTTTAGGAAAGGAGGGGGTCTTAACAGTTGGTAGGGTGGTAAAGTAAGAGTTGAAGAAACTAGGTACAGCTGATTTTTCAATAGTCCAACTATCTGCATTCTTGAAGGTGGTAGGCTGTTTCTTTGATTGTTTCCTACGAGATAAAGCTTCATTAACTACACTCCAAACTTTCTGTCAAACCTTTGCACTCCTGAATTTTCAACAAAGAATAATTCTTCTTAGCTAGTCTAATTGTTGATGTTAATACATTCTTATAATGCTTATACTTTGATAAATCATCAGGATCAAGGCTTTTGCAAGCCAGCTTAAAAAGCTCTGACTTCTGCATTGTTGATTTCACAAGACTAGGAGACATTCAAGGCATCTTGGGTTTATATTTACTAGAAGATTTTACTAATTGAAATTTTTTTTCAATTAGTGTGCAGCCGACTCATTAATGAGGCTGAAGCCCTATTAACATCTTCAGAATTCCTTACTGAATACCAATCACTAGCACTAAGATCAGACATAAGGTTATGAACATTGCTCTGACTCTTGAATAAGACTCACCTCTGGTATCCTCTTGGCTCAACATTTTTAATTTGGGAACAGAACAGTAAATTAGAAAATGGTCAAAAAAATCAGAGAAAATAATACCAGAGGAAAATTTAATATTATTTTTAGAAGACAGAAAAATGTTGTCAATCAGAGTTGCAGAATATCTGACTGGATCAACACAAGTAGGAAAGAAAATGCAAGGAACAAGGCCAGAGGAAGAAATAGATTAAAAAAAACGGTCAGAATCATTACCACACCCAATTTTCAATAAATTGCAGTTAAAGTCTCCAAGCATAAAAACATTTCTTGAAGCAAGCTTATCAACTGAGTACAGTTTATCAATTAATTCAGAAAATTTCGCTATAGGGAAAGGTGGAGGCTTATAAAATAAACAAAAAGTGTCAGAACTTACTGTATCACATGACAGGTCAACAATCAAAGCATACACACTTCTATTATTTACAACTGGATCAAAAATCTTCTCAAGGTCAGAACGTCTCACAACATTAAGATTACTTCGGACAAAAAGGGATATACCACCAGAGCACTTAGTTAGAGATCTAATTGAGTCACATGCAGTAAAACCTGGTATGTCATAAACAGACATATCATCACTTGAAGACAGCCAGGTCTCTGTGAGACCTACTACATCATAAGGGCAATTAACACCACCAATATATTGCAGAACATTATCCCATTTGTACCTTAAACCTTGCACATTCAAAGTAAAACATTAAAGTTTTTAACAGAAGACATTGACGGCAGCATTTTTTCAAAATAATGTTGATAAGAACGGTAACAACAATCAGACTGATGAAGAGATTTTAACAGAATATCATTTTCACTATCATCACTAGAAACAAAAGGCGAATCAGAACACACTGAATCAAGAAGAGAAAGTTTAGTTGGGAAAAAAAAGAATCTTGAGTATCATCCATTTTCATTATCCAATATTTGGAAAAGTGGTGAAACAGATAAAGCTATATTAGTGTAGACAGGAAGAATACAGCATGGAAAATAAGTTAAAAAAAACAAACTGCATGTAATAATTTTGATGACAAGGGAAAAAGAACAAGCCAAAGAAAAAAAAAAGAAAAATGGCAAAAAAATAAAAAAGCAGATGAAATTTTGTTGTAAAGAGAAGAGTTATGTTAAGCAGCACTAGTCATTTCTGAAACAATACTGGCAAAAGATTCTGGCAAAACAGGTAGGGCATTAATGTCACCGATGGATGATATTTTGAGTACCCTACTTCCACTTTTAACAAAAATATCACCATTCAAAGCCCTAGCATTATTCCTGCCACAATGAACTTTAGCATGTGAAAGTAAGGTAAGCCTAGGTTTAGTCAAAGGCTCATTAATGACCACACCAGATTTTTTCAGGTCCTTTTTATTTTTGAGAAGCAAGAAACGTACTCTCAGGTTGCAGAACTCAATAATAAACTGGTCGATTTTTATTACCAACTCGTTTTCCAATACGTTTCACAAACACAATGTCACTGTTCAAAAGACTAATGCCAGGAAACTTATCTTGGCAAAGTGACAAAAACTTAGGTTCCGGGTTGTCAAATATAATATCCTCAGGTAATCCAAACACAATGAGTTGATTTTTTAATCCTTGCTGCTTAGGTTGATCAGTTTGAGAAGCAACATGATCAGCAAGCTTTTTGTCAATGTCTGCAATTTTACCAGAAAAGTCCATTTCTTGAAGCTGTGTACTGACCATCTGTTTAATGTCTTCCTGGATGGAGCCTGACATCAGGTCCTTTACTTCCAAATTAAGGTCAACTTTGTCACCTTTCATAGGTAGACCAAGGGATTGAACTTGTGACTCAATGCTCTTTGTAACAGTAGTAAGCAGGGATTTAAAGACATTTTCTTCAATGGACTTTGTCATCTTCTTCAAATTAGCAATATCTGTCAGAATCTCAGGCGTAGCAATGGCAGGATTACTTGGGTTAGCAGGCCTAGAATTAGCAGCAGCAGATTGGCTCCTGGTAGACATTTCAAAGAAGCAATATGAGCAAAGCACAGCAGAATACAGAAACCAAGCAAAATTCAGGAAGCAAGACGATGCTGAGTAGCAGCAAGATTGTTAGAAATTAGTAGAAAATTGGAGAGAATCTTACCCTTAAAGTTCCCTTTTTACTGTCGGGGTATCGTTGGATATACTTGTCAGTTGTAATAGGGACAACTGATGAACCCACTGGTACCAATAGTTGTTGTTTCTTGTTAAAAACCAATGAGATAAAGTTCAGCACATATGTCTCGAATTTTGTCTCGACATATAATATACAAACATTTTTTCATACAGGTATTACAATAATATGAAAGATGCACATAAATCCCACCTCTAGGAAATAGAAGGAGGTTAAATACGTAAAAAAAATACTGTGAGATCAGTATTTTTTTATTGCACTAATCTCTGGGGTTAACTACATAACAGTTAAGTAATAAATTTATTGATGCAAGATTTGTCGCTAGGATATATTAAGTGTCCTACCTTAGGTCAATAGGTTAAAGGTTCAATACTTAGGGAGAGAGAGGGATAATACATAAACAAAATCAATCCTATGGAGGGTACTTTAGATCAATCACAGGATAAAGGGAAGAAGCCACTCCACCCTCCTAAGACTTTTCACCTGTACCTTCTGCGTAAAGGTAGGTATAGGAACTTAATCACGTAAGATAAAACGCTCAATATACAAAACGAGCAAAAATTTTCAGACAGTGAAAACTAGAAGACACTGCAAATATTTGGACGAGAACACTGTAAATATTTTGGCCAAAACTGCTGAATGAAAACAGTGAAAAACACTGCAAATATTTTGGCTAAAACCTCCCCTCAGCCATCTCAGTGCGGAAAATGAAAAATACAGTAGATAATTAAATTCAAATGCCTAACAAAAAATAAAATAAAACAGCCAATTAAAGAATAAATTCCGTAGTTCTACTATTTTTCTGAAGTCATTTTGAGCCAGTGTGGCCTCAGGACTTATTTGGGAACAACATAAGTATTAATAAAGAAAAGTAGTAAAATAATTCCAGGATTTTCGTACCTTGGACTAAGTAGCGCTGGAAGAAAACTTCCTTGATAATAGTTAATTCGAAAAATACTTGCTTCAATCAAAGTGTTTGGTATCTTCTCCGTTTTTTCGTATAATTCAACTGCCAGCTGGATATCTACATCAACTTTTGACTGTTTCTACAAAAAAAACAAAAAAAACTGTAGGGTAAATAATCGTCTTCCGGATAAATTTTACCAGACTTTCTAAAAATACTAGGGACAGTGTAAATGAAATACCATTTTTTATTAGTTACATGAAAATTATGCAGCTACATTTGTCTTAGAAAAAAATAGAGACTTCAATTTCTAATGAAGAAGACTTCTATACACAAAGACTTCTATATTAAATTCACAAATCTGAAAAAAAACACAAAATTAATAAAAAGCCAATTAAAGAATAAATTCAATAATATAGAATAAACAATAATACGTTACATTAAAATTTTGACATCCATATTTCTTAAAAACAAGAAAAATTGGAATATCAATTTTTAATGGAAAAGACTTTTATGTTCAGAATTGCAGTTTGGAAGAATCAGGCGCAAAATTGAAAAAAAAAAATGTGGGTGAAAAATCAAGGGAAAAAAAAATAATCTAAAAAATTAACTTAAGGTGGTATAGTTTTATATTGAAAGTACAGGTGTCTTTGGTAATCACGATATTGCTCTTGTTTGAACTTTTACGGACGAAAAACGTCGTCAAATTTAATTAATTTGACGTTTTACTTATTCATTTTAACAGCTCAGTGTTGCTACGGTAACGAAAATGTCGAGCTGTCCAAAAAAAATTTATAATTTTGAAACAACCAAAGGAAGAATGTTGCAGAATCACTGATTAATGAATAGACCTAAATTGGATCCAGGGCTAAAAGATATTTTGTTTTGATGTCCTTGTTACTTCAAAAAAGGAAGCCGGACCAGGTGAATGAAATTTTCAAAATTCAGCTCAGTTATTAATTTCAGAAAATCTCTGGAAGTTTCACCAAACTCCGCTGCTTATCATATAAATTTAAAGAAAGTTTGTCCAGAAAGCAATTGTTTACTCTTATTAAACAAGCAATATATATCAATATATTAAATTAAACATACACACATACTAATAAAAAATATTTAAAACCGTATCATCACATGACACATAAATACATCATCCAAACAAAAATGAACATTTCAGACTGTCAGTTCATTCCACATATGTATAATGTTTAGAAAACACACGCAAAGAAAATTGAACACAATCATATCTGGCCATAACTGTAATATTTTTTTTGTTGTTGTATGGTGATATGTGTTTACATTGTGAATTTGTAAGATCTGTCTCAATATGAGATTTTAATTTATTTTCCTGGATCTGGTTTTATTCAAAAATAAATATATTTCTTTAATTTTCGCTGTCTTTGATTTCCATGTTTTTTTTTACTGCATTGACCTAAAGCCCCATGTTTTAGTTGTTTTGTCTTTATTTCTACCATAATCAGTGCTAAATACTGTTTTTTTTTTAGGGGGGAGGGTGACTAGAATATTGATGATCTTTTTTCTTCTTCTTGTACTGCTAGTATAGCAGATATTAAGAATAGCTAAAGTTTGTATAAATTAAGAAGCAGCTGCATTCAGATCATAGGAAGCGGGGAGGATGCACATATTTGTATAAGTTTAAGTAAAGAGACCACAAAGTTAAAATATATCAAAGTTCAGAGCCCCTCTGAATCTATCAGTAGCCATAATTAAGACTAAATTAGAGAAGGGCGGAAATAATTGTTCACTGAAAATCAAATATAATCAATGAGGTTCCCCCTAAAAATCAGTAAGCACCCCCTCATTCTGTTGCACCTACGACGCCCCAAGAAGATAGAGCCATAATTTACTTTTTAGTACCATTAAATATGGTACCGTAATTTACAGTGTTATATATGAGACAATAATTAAATTTGGAAAAGAAATGCAATGTTTGTTAAGTAGTTCCCCTAAGAAGTGCACTAATTCATGGAAAGATAAAACAGTTTAACCCTTTGATCCCTGAAGGTTCCCTCAGGAAACACAAATTTAAGAATTTCTTATTATCAAAACTACACAAGCTATTCCTAGGAGTTGCTAACATTGTGTAGCTCTATTCCTGGTATTTTTCTCAGTTTATGATCATCCACCTTTGGTTGATATTAAGTAAAAAAAAAAAAGAATTTCTTTTTTAACCTAAATGAGGAGCGACATTAAAACTTAAAACAAAACAGAAATTATGCCGTATATGAAGGAGGCTGTCCCCTCCTCAACACCCCGCTCTTTATGCTAAGGTTTGACTCTTTTTCATAACCCTACTTTTTAAAACAATAAAAAAATTTAGCATAAAGAGCGGAGCGTTGAGGAGGAATAGCCTTTTTCAAATAGGTAATAATTTCTGTTCGTTTAAAGCTTTAATGTGGCTCCTTACTTTAAAATTAAATAAAAAAAACAAGTTTTTTAAACTGAAAGTAAGGAGCGACATTGAAACTTAAAACGAACAGAAATTATTCGGTATATGAAAGGGGCTGTCCCCTCCTCAACGCATCGCTCTTTACGCTAAAGTTTTTTATTGTTTTAAAAAATAAAGTTGTGAGACAGAGTCAAACTTTAGCGTACAGAGCGAGGCGTTGAGGAGGGGACAGCCCCTTTCGTATACGGAATAATTTCTGTTCGTTTTAAGTTTTAATGTCGCTCCTTACTTTCAGTTTAAAAAACTTGTTTTTTTTATTTAATTTCTGATCGTTTTTTAGTTAATGCAGCTTTTATTTTGGCTCGCCGTCATTGAATAAGTAAACAAAATTTGCATAAAAATTTTACTTTTCTTTTGCTAAATGGCTTTCTCTAAATTTGGTTCTGACGTAATTTACAAATTAACTTACGTAACGAACTTCTATATTCGTATATTTTTCTTCTGGCAAAAAATACAAAGTTGCAGATTTTTGCAGATGAGCTTGAAACCTATGTTATAGGGTTTTCTGATACGCTGAATCTGACGGTGTGATTTTCATTAAAAATTTTTCACTTGTAGGGGATGTTTCCCCCCTCTTTAAAAAATCAGGTGAGTTTTCTGAGGCTCGTAGCCTTTGATGAGTAATACTAAACTTAATAAATTTCATATATTTAGAATCAGCATTATAAGCCCATTCTTTTGATACATTTATTGACATCAAAGTTCCGTTTTTAAAAGTTTCGCTTACTATTGAGCCGTATCGCTTGTTTTTTTTTCTTGTTTTTTTTTATTACGTATATGTTATTACGTATATGATGGGGTTCTCCCCTTAGTCAATACCACGCTCTTTACGTTAAAAGTTGAAAAAAAAATTTAATTCACAAACCCCTGAATCACAAAGGCCGTTTAATTAGAATAGATAGCTCTTTTGAAAGCACTAAAAAAAAACTGTAGCGTAAAGAGCGAAGTATTGACTTGGGGGAGAACCCCCTCATATACGTAATAATTTCTGTTCATTTTAAGTTCTAATGTTGCTTCTTACTTTCAGTTGAAAGTACTTGTTTTTTTTTTTAATTTAATTTCTGATCGTTTTTTAAATAATGCTTGGAAATCCGGCGCCCCCTTCATAGAAATGTCCCTTACCCCAAAGAAACATCCTCCACGGAAAGATTCTCCCGAGTAACCCCCTCCTACAGCCCCCCTCCCCCCACCCCCCACCAGAAAAAAATTCTTCCTGAAAATGTCTGTGTACTTCCCAATAACCAATACAATATGTAAGCAATGGGCAAAGTTCATAACTTGCAGCCCTTCCCCTGGGAACTGTGGGGGATTAAGTCTTCGTAAAAGACATATTTATTAGATTTTCGACTATGCTAAACACAATGGATATCTCTAATTTTAATTGGGTGACTTTGAGAAAAAAATGAGCGTGTGAGGGGGCCTAGTTGCCCTCTATTTTCTTGGCCACTTAAAAAGGGCACTAGAACTTTTAATTTCCGTTCCAATGAGCCCTCTTACGATATTCTAGGACCACTGGGTCAATACGATTACCCCTGGAAAAAAAAAAAACAAATAAACACGCACCCGTGATCTTTCTTCTGGCAAAAAACGCAAAATTCCACATTTTTGTAGATAGGAGCTTGAAACCTCTGCAGTAGGTAGGGTTGTCTGATACGCTGAATATGATGGTGTGAATTTCATTAAGGTTCTATAACTTTTAGGGGGTCTTTCCTCCTTTTTTCGAAAATCAGCCAAATTTTCTCAGGCGCGTAACTTTTGATGGGTAAGATTAAACTTGATGAAACTTATATTTTTGAAATCAGAATTAAAATTTGATTCTTTTGATGTATCTATGGTACCAAAATTCCGTTTTTTAGAGTTTCGGTTACCATTGAGCCGGGTCGCTCCTTACTTACAGTTCGTTACCACGAACTGTTTGATTAAAAAAAACTTGTTTTTTATTTAATTTCTGAACGTTATATTAAACGAATACGTAATAATTAAAACGAATTTACAAATTAATTTTCTCTTTTTTTAACTAATAATAACCTTATAATAGCCTAGGTTTGATTTTTGTTCCAGCTATTCGACATTCCCCCTCAATGGAAAATTCCAGTTCTAGTGTTTGATCTCATTGGGATATAAGGCAGAATGAGCTTGAATGCAATTGCATCATCACTGATGAATATTGGCCTACTATTTGTAGGCAACATGGCAAACATTGTTGCACCAAATAGTAAATAACAGACCAGTAAAACCTACTGGAGTACTAAAGGCCGTTTAATTAGAAATAATAAGCTCTTTTAAAGCTTCCAAAAAACTTCAGCGTAAATAGCGAGGTATTAAGGAGGGGGTGACCCCCCTCATATACGCAATAATTTCTGTTCGTTTTAATTTTTAATGTTGCTTCTTACTTTCAGCTGAAGAAAAACTTGTTTTTTTTTATTTCTGATCGCTTTTTTTAAATAATGCTGGGAAATCTGGCTCACCCTTTATGGAAAATTCCCTTCCCCATGAAAAATTTATCCATGGAAAGATCCTCCCACTTAACCTTCCTGCTTTACCAGAAAAATCCTCCCTGAAAACGTGTATATACTTCCCAAAAACCAATACTATACAATGCAATGGGCAAAATAACTTACAGCCGTTCCCATGGGGACTTTCGGGGGTTATGTCATCCTCAAAGACAGGTTATTAGAGTTTTCAACTATGCTGAAAAAAATAGAAATCTAAAAATTTTGATCGGGTGACTTTGGGGAAAAATTAGCGTGTGTGAGGAGTGCTAGCTGCCCTTCAATATTTTTGGTCACTTAAAAAGAGCACTAGAACTTCTGATTTCCAATCAGATGAACCCCTCTCCCGATCTTCTACGGTCACTGGTTCAATATAATCACAACTGGAAAAAATAAACAAACAAATAAATAAATAAACACGCATCCATGATCATTCTTCTGAAAAAAAAAAAATGCAAAATTCTATATTTTGTACATAGGAACTTGAAAACTCTACAGTACGGTTCTCTGGTATGTTAAATCTGATGGTTTGATTTTCATTAAGATTGCTTGATGCTTTGGAGATGTTTCCCCCTTTTTCAAAAATTTGGCAAATTTTCTGATGCTCATAACTTTTGATGAGTTCCATCAAATTTGACGAATTTCGCATATTTTGAATAAGCAACAAAATTCGATTCTTTCGATGTATCAATTATTATCTAGACTCTGGTTCTTAGAGTTTCGGTTACTATTGAGCTACATTGCGCCGTACTTACAGCTCGTTACCACAAACTGTTTGATAATCCCGGTCAAAGTAAGCACTTCTTTCCTCCTTAGATTGTATCCAAAAGGTGGGCAGGTATTTTTGTAATTGACAATGTAATAATTTCTTCTAGTTTTTATTTCCCTGGCCTTTCATAGAGGAAGGTCTGATAGTTTAAATGAAGCGTTGTTTGCATCGATAATATGAAAACCAAGGGAAAAGAAGGACCTAAGAATCATGCTTCCTAGAGAAACCATCCATCAGAAATGGGAACTATTCAGGTGACTGAACGTACATAAAGTGTGATATGCTAAAGTATCCCGTAACCACTGTTTTTATGCCACAATCTTATAATTTTGATGGTTTTACATGCTACATAGTATCTGTAGCTCTGAGGAATCGTTTGGAAGAACTTGAGCTTGGGATTGTCACTCTCAAAAGTAAATTACTAAACTTTCTGTAGCTAAATGACTAAATTTCCTGTAGATACAATTAGTAAGATTGAGTAAGTTCCAGAACCAATACGTCTTTTTGGGGTTGCATCGGACGAATCTACAACAACTGCACCAAAGACAGCAAGAGATGAGCACTCGACAATTATGAAGAAACTATGTTCATGCCCAATTTCATTGACACAACATGTGAATTTTGTTCTTTGTCCAGATGATACTTCTAATCTGGAAGACCTGCCAAGCGAAGATGAAGACCTATCTCATCCACAGTATGTTTCTCTCCTGATGAAGTTTTAGAAGAACTGCTCAAATCTGAAATAGAAACCAGCTGAATTAAAGCCAATGACTGTGATGGTCAGGATGACTCTCAAGCTAATAGAGGTTAAGAAATCCGACCACAAGCCTCAGGTATTCCTGATTCCAAACCAATGAGACAACAAGACATTGCTTGGAGGAAAATAGATTTTATCCAACCAGTCTTTCTATGAAAAGATCAGCTTTGGGTTGACAAAGAAATGAGTCAGGTTTTTTTTTTACAACAAAGTAATAAGCCACATATGTTATAAGACAAACACATATGCACTTCCAAAAGATGGCAAGCAGTTAGGCGCTCCTTTGGCTGACAATTAACGTTTTCCTAGGAGTCCTTTCGTTTACAGGAATAGTTAAAGTGCCCTCTTATTGCAGCTACTGGTCAAACAAAGCTCATTACTCCGTGATAGTTGATGTTATGTCATATGACAGATTTGAACCGAACTGATACAGAAGTATTTGTATTTCAATGACAATGTATCATAGAAACCTCTCAGAGACCCTGGTTTCAACAGGATTCATAAAATTTATCCCTCGGTAGAGAAGGTTTGAACCATCTTCATGAAGATACACCCAGAAGAACACCAGGTCATTGATAAGCAAATAGTTTCAACAAAGCATTACAATCTGAAAAAAAAAACACATACATGGGGATACAAGTTCATCTCTACAGCGGGAATAAGTGGATTTGTGCATAATTTAGAAATATTTGCTGGCAAGGGATCAGTGGATACAAGAGATTTTGGGTTGGTGCTGATTTTGTCCTCTGACTTGTGAGGGGAATACCAAACCACATGAGCTGCAAGCTCTTTTACAACAACTAGTTTTTATCACTAGACCTGGCCCAGACCTTAAATGACCAGGATACACTTACACTGATATATGTTACGGTAAAGAGGTTAAAAGGTTGTGCTTTGGAACTAGATAGCAAAATGAAAGAGCAAGGAAGAGGCTCGTATGACCGGCGGGTGGAACCACAGTCAAATGTTGCAGTTGTATGATAATAAGCTGGTTCACTTGATATCAAACCTATATAGCTGTGGATCTTGAATCACCTGACACATGACAGCTACTGAAGATGAAGACCTATCTGATCCAATGACATGCAAAGAAAGGATGTAAAAGTAAAGAGACCACGCTGTGTGAAGGAATACAATGGCTTTATGGGCGTTGTTGATCTTGCCGATATGCTGATAGAGCTGTACAGAATTACGTTCAAGTCTGAAAACAAGTGGCACATGCGAATTTTCTTTTTCTTGTTTGACCTTTCCATAGTAAATGAGTGGATCCTGTATTGCAGGTATCTTCCTACTTGACAGAAGCCCATAAACTGGCTGCAGTTCAAAACAGAAGTCGCACAAGCCCTACTATCTGGTGCATCCTCAGTGAGGTAGACCAGTAAATGAAGCTTTATACCAAAAGAAAAGAAAGTATAGTTGCCACCCACGAGATTCGACAAGACTTGACGGCCAGGAGCACTTTACAGATTGGGTAGATAGCAAACAGAGATGTTCAAGCCCACTACAAAGTGAAGTGTATTAAGTGCGAAGTGGCTTTGTGTTTCATGCCAAACAGAAACCGTTTTCTATCTTACACACTAGCTAGGCAATGTATGACAATGTGTTGTTAGGGCTAGATGTTACCTGTGGGAACCATTCTGTAGTTTCTTGACTTGCATCCAAAAATTTTTTTTCTTAACATTTTCGTTGCGGAAAGACCTTAAATAAAGCACATAAACACACACGGAAATTTTCCTCTTTTCTTTCAATTTTCAGTGATCAAAGAGTTAAAGATTCTAACAGGTAACACACATAGGATGTTACGTTAAAAAAAAAAACAATAGAAAAACAATTAAACGACATTTTACTTGTAAAAACCCATTGTGGAAAGTAACTATAAAGAGCAGGGCTTTGACATTTAATGCGCTGACACTTCAAGGTTCAAGCGTTTTTGCCGCTTTGTTTTTGCAAGACTTTCGGGAAATCCCCAAAAATTAATCACCGGGGATAGTGAAAACCCTGAACAAAACGTAAATGATGAGCCAAAAGTAATGAAAGAGAGAAGTGATACCGAAAAAGAGATCTCAGCTCCCATTCTTGGGAGACATCTGACAGTTTATACGTGGCCATGGAATTCCTGTATTGTTTTAAAATCACTTTTCTTTGAAAAGACAGCGCGGCGGCGGAGTGCATCTGGCATTTTGACGATAAATCACATCAATCCAGCTTTTGTTAAGAAAAAAAAATCACTCAGTGATAATTTATTGCACCCCTGGCATTGTGCGCCCCTAGGTCGGGTTTTTTGGCAAATCATGGCCTTACAAAGGGATGAAAAGAGAGAACGAGAGAGAGAGATAGAGAGAGAAAGATCCATCTGTCCTCACACCTAATATTTTTGACGACTAATACAAGTAATTGTTATACAGCTGGTTGCTATCAATCGTGAAAATACGTAGATTATAACAATAAATCATAAACCATATTGTCTATTATCAGTCTAATATTTCTATGACCAGCAGATATTTCATCAGCTAGCTGATAGTTTTTACCGAACAAGATAACTAGGCGGTTAAATCGGGTAAAATCTATATGCAAGCCATGTATGTCTTAATAGTTTAGACTGAAGACAGCGCGGGTTTTTACAATTTCTTCAAAACTCCCTTTTTTCAATTTTTTCACAATTTCTTCCATACTCCTTTTTTCAAAGTTTCTTCCATATTCCTTTTTTTCACTATGTCTTCCAATCCCCTTTTTCCATTTTTTCCTTTACCCACAATTTCTCCCATATTCTTTTTTTCCATTTTTCCAGTTTTCACAAATTCTTCCATACTCCTTTTTTCCATTTTCATAATTTCTTTCATATTCCTTTTTCCATTTTTTCACAATTTCTTCAACACTTCTTTTTTCATTTTTTCCTTTTCTCGCAATTTCTTCCATATTCTTTTTTTCCATTTTTCACAAATTGTTCCATACTCCTTTTTTTTCCGTTTTCAAAAATTCTTCCATACTCCATTTTTTTTTCCTGCTCCTTTTCTTCCATGCTTACTCGTAATTCCATCAGTACTTGCTGCAGGATCTGAGACGGGATGCAGGATCTGTTTCTGAGACGTTTCCTGGAAATTTTTCCCACGGCATTTCTTTTATGCCACCAAGGAAGGTTTCCAAGGGTTTCCTTCTAGGGGTCTGTAATACAGCAGTAAAACTTTATTTAGGTCTGAGCGCCATTGTTGTCATCCTTTATGTTAGATGCGTGAAAATCCTTTGCCCACTCCCACGCAATGACAACACTTTTTGTTTATCTGGCCTCTATTCGGGCAATAGACTATTTATCTACCATGAACTTTATTTTCGCCACTCACAGCAACTAATACGACTATGTATTGAGAAGTAACATATAGTTCAGCTTGCCATAATAAACGGTGGCGTCAACTCAGTAAAATTTAAGGGGGGGGGGGTCCTTTTGAAGATCTAGGGAGGGGGTATTTCCATTTTTCAATGAAAATACCAAAAGAGGGTATTTTTAAATGAAAATACCCATAAAAAGATAGTTTCAAAATCTGGGGGGGGGGCTAAATCTAGGAGACGGAGGAGAAAAAAGCTAGGGGTCACATGTCCCCAATTGACTAATTCTTCCACATTAAAAAGAATAAATAGAAAAGGCAGACCATCAGTATACTTACCAATCTAACCAATCGAATTATCATTGATTACCTTTAAAGACATTTTTTAGGAATTTAACCTCCTTATACCTTTTCAGGCAATGTTGAGCATTTCAACTTCACACATTCAAACTACATAATACATACTTTTATCTTTCAAGGATTGTCAAACATTTTGAGAATAACTTCAGCTATTGAACAGATTTCAAGGTGTGTGTTTTAGAATTTAAAATCTTATATTTTGTTATCCATAACGTTAAAGAAATTTTGAATTTGAATATCTAACGCGGACTATTATCTTTCGACGACTGTAAAATATTTTGATGATAAATTCGGTTATTGAATAGATTTCTAAATACGTTTTCAGAATTTAAAATATTATGCTTTGTTAGCCATGACGTTAAGGTAATTTTGAGTATTTCAACGCTTACACACTTTCAAACTATCTAACACATACGTCTATTTTCCACTTACCATTGGATGGATTTGCAGGTATATTCTCAGAATCTTAAAAATTCTATACTTTGTCAGCCATAACGTTAAGGTAATTTTGAGTATTTTAACGTTCACACACTTTCGACGCCTTTCAAATAATCTGATAATAAATTCACTAAACATTGGATAGATTTCCGTGTACGTTTTTAGAATTTAGAAATCTTCCACTTTGTCGCTCATAACGTTAAGGTAACTTTGAATACTTCACGTTCACAGACTTTCAAACCACCTAAGACATACACTTCGACATACACTTTGATTTTTCAACGACTGCCAAATATTTTGACACTAAATTTCAGGGACCACTGAGTGGATTTGCAGGTAAGTTTAAAGAATTTTGATGTTCCTATTCTTTGTTAGGGATAATATCAAAAGAATTTTTAGTGTTCCAACGTTTAAAAAGTGTCAAACAAATTAATATACCCATTTACCTCTCTATTGCTGTTAAGCCGTTTCATTTTGTAATAATATCTGGCCAAAAAAACATATCGAGCGACAGACAAAATAAAAATAACTGGATCGTATACTATTTTGGGAAGATAGAACAAAACATCAGGTTCCCTTACCTCAAAACACAAGATTCTAAGTCTGTTTACCCCTCCTCTTTCAGAAAAACTGAAAGTTTTAGTCGATCTCCAAGCCGTGAGACGAAACAGGGCATACATACCGGACTATGTCTAATACTCGCCTTTGATGAAACCTACTGAATGTATGTCATCTCTAGAATGAGAAGTAATCACTTGCCTTCATTCATCAGGCACAAAAAAGAAGAGTATAAAAAAAGACAATGTGACTAGGCTACTTACAGAAAACGGAGTGGTGTCAAACGCTTCATCAAGAAAATTGATTCTCTCCTTGTGTGTTTTGAGGAATTCACTAAGTTTATACTCCATTCCAGGTGGAACTGCAGGTGGATTTGAAACGTGAATCTGCTCAAAATAAAATAAAAATGCGACCATAGTTAGACAGAGCCGAAAGACTTTGGTTACCTAAATCTGTTACTTCTGTTTCAACTAACGCTGTTTCTGCGTTGTCATCTGTTACTATAGTAAAAAAAAAAAAATCAAATCAAATCAAAGATGTACAGAGCCAAGAAATTTTATTAGGATCAGAAAGCTGCTCTTTTTTTGTTTTTGTTTTTTTTCCACAACATGTTGGTAATTTAAATTTGTAATATAATTTTTTATGTAAAGTCATCGGTTCCTTGTTATTCGGCTGTACTAACTCAAAAGAAGCTATGTTACACAACGCAAATTTTACACCGAAGAAACTGCCAGACCTGTAGCTTTTGCTGTTTTTTTGCTGTTTTTTTTTTTTTTTTTTTTTTTTTTTTTACCGTTTTCTTTTTAATGTTATTAGTCACTTCATTCGTCTTTTGTCCCAAGAAGATTTTCTTAGACACCCAAGATGCAACAAAAACACATCTGGTTTGAAAAGTCACATCTGCAAACTCTCTATATTGGTGATTAAAGCGGATATAACGCATTTTAGAAAAACAATTAAAACAGTGAAACAAATAAAACTCGAGAAACAAATAAAACAGTGGAAAAAAAATTAGACCCATCGATAGGCCTTGCTTAGTTTGAAGGGGTGGAGTCTAAAGATATATACTTTTACAAAATAAATTCACTGAACATTTTTGAATTGCTGAGGCCAATCTGTTATCAAATTTTTCATTCTTTCATTGATTAACAATACTTCAGGAATAAAAACATCCTCATGTCAGCAGGGATCAAACTCTAGACCACGGATCTCCAGGAAAAGATCGATCCTGCTCCACTCATTTCATAAAAAGATCATGGTTGCAGCAACTACAACCTAGTAAACAGTAAACCACGACCCAGAGTTGGCAAAATTTAAAAATACGAGCTTAAAAAAAAGCACCCAAGAATAACTACTTCCCATGTAACTCTATTTTTTTATTAAATAAAAAAAGTTTTTTAACTGAAAGTAAGAAGAAACATCAAAACTTAATACGAACAGAAACTAATACGTATATGTAAGAGGTTATCCCCTCCTCAATACCTCGTTCTTTGCACTAAAGTTTGACTTTTCGTCCCAATTCTTTACGAATGACACCTGAAACACAAGGGTCCTTTAATTAGAATAATAACTTTTTTTTAAAGTTCTAAAAATAACTTCAGTGTCAAGAGCGATATTTTGAGGACGGGGGGCGACCTCCCTCATATACGTATTAATTTATTTTCGTTTTAAGTTTTGATGTTGCTCCTTATTTTTACTGGAAAAAACTTGTTTTTTGTACTAAATTTCCATAAGAATCCATAGTTTGGCTTGCTATTTGTATGTTGGGAAAAAAAAATCAACAATTTTTAACGACATATACCCTTTTTTATTTAATTTCATACCTCCTCAAGTACACCTGAATTATAATACTTAATACCATTCCCCCAAAAACTATATCAATGCTCTTTGACAACCTTCATACACTTACGCTCTTTTAATTGAGTTAAATTATAAAAGCAGAAATAGTAATAGTAGTAGCCCTGAAAGTTTCAACTTAGTATCCTCTGTAGTTCTTAGTGTATTGCTGAGATGTCTTAATGGCAACCAACATACACACAGTGTCTTTTGATTTAATTTTACAGCACAGTGGGCAAATTGCATAATTTTTGGGGGTGACATACCCAATATCCCTAGCGATATAGTTACAGTACCGTTCAGCTATGCTGAACAAAATGTAGTCTAAAAATTTTGACTTGGTGTGTTTGCAAGATTAATGGGCTTGGGAAGAAGGCTGCTTGCCTTCCAGTCACATTTGGCTCTTAAAAACGCCCCTAGAACCTTTAATGTCCAATTGGATCAGCTTCTTTAAAAGTTTCTATGATACTTGGATACTATGATCCTTAAAAGTTTATGATACGCAGCGCTATCTATGATAGCGCTGCGTTGCCTATGATATTGCTTACATACCCGTTTGAAAACCTCCACGCATATAGTTTTATCGTTAAACTGAAACTCCCCCTTGACGTTCCCTAAAAGTTTCACTTTAATTCCCTTAGTGTCATTAGTTAAAGCAAGTGTCATTAGTTAAAGCAATCGTAGTAGTAGAATTAATTGTATACACATATTGCCTTCTGGCTAGTTTAAAATCCGCCAAAACTTACCCTGAAAGGTACAACTTAATAATGTATGATGCCGTTCTTGAGATATTGCTGTGTCACCCTTTTGACAATCTACATGCTCGTAGTTCGTTTTGATTTAATTCAACATCCACCTAAATATTCCTTGAAACCTTCACCTTAATACCCTTAGCTTGCGTAGTAGCGATAGTCGTAGTAGCAACAGTGGCATTAGTAGCAGCATACACATAGCACCTTTGATTTCCTCCAACCTCCTCCTCAGCACACGCTAAAAGTTTCAACTTAATACCATAAACCGTTCCTAAAGCATTGCTGATACGTCCTCTTGACAACCTGTATCCTCATAGTGGGTTCAGATTCAGTTTAATGCTGTTTCAAGATTCCCCAAATTTATCACCTTAAAGCTCTTAGCTATAGTAGCAGTAGCAGTACTACCAGTAGCAACAGTAGTAGAAGTAAATTAACAGTAGTAGCTTTAGCTTGAGTAGCAGCAGTAATAGTAGTGGTAATAGTATGAGTAGAAGCAGTAGCATTAAAGTGCAAATAATGTCTTTTGGTTAGTTCAAAAATCTCCATAACAAGCCCTGTGAGTTTTGACTTCACAAACCAAACCATTCTTAAGGTATTACTGATACACCCTTTCGACATTCTGCATACAGACCGCGTGTTATGATTCAGTTCACCTTCCCCCTCGATATACCCTGAAAAACTTATTTCTATACCCTTAGGCATAGTTGTAATAGTAGTCACAGTAGTAGTATTAGTGCTAGAAGTAGTTTTAACCGTAATAGCACTAGTACTAGTAGCAACAGCACCAACATATTGCTTTTTGCCAGTTGAACAAACCACTCATCAAGTCCTGGAAGATTCGACTTAATAAAATTAGCCGTTGCTATGACATTGCCGATGTACCCTTTTCCGATTACCTTGACATTGCCGATCACCTGTATATTCATATACTTGTTGATATTACCAACTTAATGCTCTTAGTCTTACAAGTAGTAGCAATACAAGCAGTAGTTGGGGTAGTATTAGCAGTAGTAAAAGTAGCAATGGTAGTAGTACTAGTAGTAGCGTGAACATATTGCCTTTTTTTTTTTTTTTTTTTTTTAATATACATCATCCTCCATCCTCCCTACCTTCCCTCAACCCCATAACAAAACTAGAAGGAGTAGAATGCTGTGCCCTTACAATAATTTTAGGCACACCATTTTAATCCTTCTTTAATAACCCACAAATAAACTACTAAATTCTTTTTGATACCCTTTTGGCTACTCAAAATTCATACATTAAGTATTAGAATATAAATTAAATTCATTTATCTTAATACAAACTTCATTTCCTCAATTTTTTTTTTTAAATTTTACAATTTAAAACTATTTTTACTTCATAACATCTAAATCAAAAGTTAAAAATTTAAAACTCAATTTTACTCATCGATTCCACATCTACTCTCTCCCTCCATACTCGACTCCGTCTCAAGTCATCTACATAACTTTCAAGCCAAACATTTGCCACAGGAATTTTGACTTGCTTTTGACGTTTCCGCATTTTCCACACATGCATGCTAACACTTGTCACTAACAAACACAGCACATAGTTCTTTGGCTTATCTTTAACACAAAAGGATAGCTTTAGAGCTTTCTTCTTTTCATCGACAGACGTTATTTTTTATTCGTTCATTTTCTAATATTTCCAATAATCTTTGGGGTAATCCGACGATCGAGTGGCATTGAGTCAATTCGTGCATCAGTCCGTCAAGCACTTTGCCTCCACACATTGAACAAGTAGGCGTTTGGGTTTTCAATATGCGACTAACTGTGTCACAAAAGGATAAGATTCCATGAATCATGCAGTACACAAACTCTTTCTGTTCATAAATAAACGGCAATCCACTTAGATTTTTAAAAGATAACTGAAAATCAAAGAACAGCCATTTTTCTCCAGCAATAATTCGGTTCTTTGTCACTTCTAAAAACATCCCGCGATACCTTCTTAGTTCCTCCTTACCCAAGTCACAGCTCAGTGGTCCCAATTCCTTTGCTTTCTTCAGAGGGCTGACAATCCATCGATGAGGGGTTAGATTTTTTTTTTTGCTTAATGTTTTCACCTTCTTTTCTGCATCCTCATATACTATAGGGAGAAACCACTGCCTCATAATTGCAGTTGATGGCTCCTCTTTAGCCACAAAGTTCACAAATGTTTCAGAGGAACAGCGTCTTGCATTACCCTGAAATCTGCCACCCCAGTTCCACTTTTTTTTCATCACATCATTCACATCTTTTTCACTTCTTGTGATAAAACATAAAACATATTGCCTTTTGGTCAATTGATCTTCCCCTTTAACCATTCTCTGAAAATTCCCTCTTAATACTCAAGCCCATTCTCTAGATATGTCCTTTTGACAGTCTGCATGCACATAGTCTGTTCTAATTTAGTTCAAATTTTTTCTCAATATTCGCTCGAATTTTACCTTCATACACTTAGTCTTAACAGTACTATTATCATAGTAGTAGTGGTAGTAGTTGGAGAAGTAGTAGCATTAGTAGTGTTGTATTAGTAGTAGCAATAACAGTAAAAGCAGTAGTATTAACAGCAGTAGTAGCATGTACATTTTACCTTTTGGTCAGTTGAACATCCCCCTCATGATACCCTGGAAGTTTAATCTTGATTTGATAAGCCGTTCCAAAAATATTCAGGCGCGCCAATTAGGGGGAGCAGGGGGAATGGGAATTAGCGTCATATTTCCGTTTCATAGCTATTTTCTATTTTAATTGTGTGCTACATAAAAGAAACGAGATTGGCTAACAGGTCGTTTCGGTTTGTCACCATTTTGGTTTTGGTTCGGTTTTTTGGTTTTGGTTTTGTTTGTTGTTTTTTTTTGGCTTGGTTCGCTACGTTTCCTTTTTTTTACAGCTACTAAATAGTACCATACTCCTAAGACTCTTAATAGTGGTGCCAGATTGAAACAAAAAGTACGCCACTAGATCCGCCTGGTCCAAAACCTTAATAAGGAAACTTACAGTCCCTTGGCTTGAACGAAAAAGACAATCCATTGGCTTGAAAAAGGTGACTGCAACCACTATATTCTGCTTCGAAAGCACCTTTCTTCCCCTTTTTCCTTCTACACAGCTAGCAGGGCACTGAAATATCATAGAGAGCTGTTTTATGGCTCATTTTAAACAAAATTGCTACATATAACACCTTTCATAATTAACAAAATATAATTTTTAGAAATAATTTTAATCGAGATTTTAGAAATAATTTGTAGCAGCAGTAGCTGCAACTTAGTAAATCGTGGTTGGTGCGGTAGCTGCTAATTAAGAGAATTAAGTTCGATGGTTATTTCCTGCTTTAGGTGTATTTGCTCAATATTGTTCTAGTTTTTTTTATCTTCACTAAAAAAAAATCAAAAAAAAAACCCTCCCCCGCCCCTATAAGTTTGTTAATCAGCACCACTGAAAATATTGCTGATGCATCCTATTGACGCCCTTTTCATCTTAATACTTTAAGACTTACAGGTAGTTGCAATTGATGCAGTAGTTGGGGTAGCTTAGCAGCGGTAGTAGTAGCATGCACATATTACCTTTTAGTCAATTGATCTTCCCCTTTAAGCCTTCTCTGAAAGTTCCATCTTAATGCTCAAATCCATCTTTGAGATACGCCCTTTTGAGAATCTTTACACGCGAAGCGTGTTTTGATTTAGTTCAAATTTTCCCTCGATATTCTGTCAAATGTTCACCTTCATATGCTTAGCCTTAATAGTACCATTTTCATAGTATAGTGGTAATAGTAGGGCCAGAATTAGTGTCGCATTATTCGTAGTTCTATGAGTAGTAGTAGCAGTATTAATAGCAGTAGTAGCATGTACATGTTGCCTTTTTGATGGATTCTCATTCTAAAATAACCAAGGTTTTTTTTTTCTCTTTTATGTAGATGTCAACGAATGGTTTAACTGGGTAGTTTTTAGAAATTACTTCAACACCAATAAAATAAAGAAAATGCCCAATATTACTATTGTATTAATCATGTCTTACCAAATTAGGTTTCAGCTAAGGCTTTATGCCAAAACGGATGACTTAAAGTAAGGAAATTTTACAAAACTCAATTAAGTAAGGTTACAAATTTGTTTAAAGCGATGCAGCTTACAATTGATAAGCTTATGAATATTATCCGTATCTTGAACCCACTAAATTCTTTACATTCAACAGACAAGAAAAGGGTTAGTTCCACCGTTAAAAATTTGAACGATGATTTTTTTTATTTGTCGGATGAACCCTGTTAAGCAGTAGCGTCGTTTGGGGTGGGGGGGAGGGGGAGGAATGGGGCAGATTCCACCAAATAATTTGGAAGAATGTAATTTATTAAGTAACTTTCAAACTGTTGCTCGTCTTAAGTTCCAACTTCAGTCTTTACTCGCTAACAGTCACAACAATGCGTATAAAACACCTTTGATACACTTCGCAAACTTTTGAATCCCCCTCCTCTCCCCAACTAAAATCCTTGATACGCCCTTGGTCCCAGCTGGAAAAAATATGCACCACCATGGGTGGCAACGATACATAAGCGTCCAAAACAGTTGGAACAAACCTATACAAGACAAGTACACCAGAGGGGGATGGGCTTGAGACTCAGGCATCCTTAAAAACTCTGGCATTGTTCCAATTTTCCATATAATTTCCTTTATATTCCATATTAATGGCCTTTTTATTTTTTTTTAGGCCCCCCCCTCATACTTTAAATGAAACCAATTATAGGAGTATAAACTAGGAACATCCTTGAAACTTGCATTGAGAAACTGGAAACGATTGTACAGACACCACATACGTAGGGAGTGGGTTTTGGACTCACCCCACCCCCTTGAATATCGAGATTCTTATTTATATTTTGTCTTTTGGAATTTAATTCTTTCCCAAAAGCTACCCTCAACCCCAAAAATAAAATATTGTATATGTACCTGATGGTCATTAGGAACAAAAACTGATTCACAGGGTCAAAATTGATACCCTAATATGAAAAGAAATGCATAAACAATATGTGGGGATGAGAAGATAATGACAAGATATTGATTAAATAAAACCGAAAGTTAAGTATATACTATTTGATATATAATCGACTGTATTGGTTCCTGTTTAATGCTCAATCAATCAATCAATCAATCCATCATTACAATTAAAAAAAACTAAATAGATAGAAAATACAATAGAACTTAATCGAAATAAAACAATACTAAATAAAAAAATATAGCAAAACACCACACACGTAAAAAGAAAGCTTGAACACGTACAAAAAAAAATGTAGATGCAAAACAAACAAAGAGGCTACAGAAAGTGAAAAGTAGAGCAGAAAGTGGGCTCCTGTCCCAATAAAGGCTAAAGTTTCACTTCCGCTTTACTGAAAACCAAATATACTTTATTTTTTTCCTATTATGACATTGAAAAATTAAAAAAGAATACTCAACCTTGCAGTATCTCAGTCATTTACATATCGTTGTATTTTAAGCAATCAGTCTACATTTATTACCTAATTATATAAAAGAAATTTTTTCTGCTGAAAGTAAGAACCAGCACTAAAACTTAAGACGAACAGAAGTTATTCTAAATATGGGGGGTGGGAGCCCCCTTCTCAATACCCCTATCTTGACGCTTAATTTTATACCTTACCCTAAACTAAATTTTGTACCAGACTTTAGCTCCTCCTGTACCTCCAGAGGTACACAGGGCGTCTTTTGGGCCTTCGTCGTCAACGCGTGTCGTGTGATTGCCACTGGAGAAGCATATTCGGTAGTCTCGATCCTGGCATACAGATAGAATGACCAAGATAGCGCCATCTCGTTGCCTGACTACATCAGTGACATCAGGCTTGTTTGTGTAGTGGCAAATTTCCAAGTTTGTTATCATATCCTTCCAGTTAATGTTCAGGATATGTCAAAGACAGTTGTTTTCATATGCAGTGAGTCGTTTTTCCTGCTCAGCTGTGAGTTTTAAATATTCCATCGCGTATATCAAGATCGAAAGGACATAGCTTCTGAAAAGGCGAAGTTTTAGCTGGAGTGAGTACTTTACTGATCTCCAGACTGGTCGAAGTCGTTGAAATGCCGAGCTTGCCAGGGCTATTCGTGTTCGCAGCTCTTTTTCGGAATCGCCACTAAACGAGACGGTACTATCAAGATATCAAAAGTCGGTGACTTGCTCTATGCTTTCAGTCCCCAACTGGATGTTCATCGTTGAGTTAGTGGTTGACAACGCTTTGGTTTTGGGGGCGTTGATATGTAACCCAAACTGCTCGGCTCTTTCGGCTAACTTGCATAAAAAGTCTTGAAGTTGTTTTTTTTTTTTTTTCTTTCTCCATCAATCCAACATCGTCTGCGAGATCTTGGACTAGTCTGCCTGCAATTTTGGTCCCGTATCTATCAATTTTCCTGAATATGTAGTCCACTATGAAAATAAAGAGGAATGGAGACGATACGCATCCTTGTTTGATACCTGTGGAAGTCCTCACGATTATTCCATGTCTTTGTGCATTGCTATGATAAGGCGAATCAGCTTTCCAGGATTACCGTAGAAGATCAGGATCCTCCATAGTATTGGGCGGTCTATTGAGTCGAACACTTTTTCAAAGTCGCCGAACAATAGATATAGACGTTGTCTCCACTCGTTTGATTCTTCAAGCATGGAAAGCAGTGTGAATATCAGATCGACGCAAGATCTTTTTGGTTGGAAACCATGTTGCTCCTCGCGTAATTGCGGTCTAAGGCAGCTTGAAGTCTTGTCAGAATGAATATGCAGAAGAGTTTTCCCGGTATCGAGAGAAGGTTGATGCCTATGAAATTGCCACAGACTGTCGCGTCTCCTTTTTTGAACAATTTAATAATGGTTCCTGCTCTCCAGTCTTTGGGGACTGTTTCTTTTTTTGCCAGAGGAGGGAAAAGAAGACTAGCCACACGGAAAGGAACCAGTGGATCGATGACTTGACCATTTCTCCAGATATACGGTCACTATCCGGAGATTGTTCCTTCTTTAGCTTATTCGAGGCTGAAAGGATCTCATCCACCGTTGGCTCGTCTTCATTAATGAGGAGATCCAAAAATGGGCTGTCCGGAATATCTGGTGGAGCAGAAGGGGGCGGGTGGTTGAGAAGGCTTTTGAAGTAATCCGCCCATCTATTTTTCCGGTCACGTGGATCGGTTAGAGTCTTCCGTTTTATTTTTTTACTGGTCCGTCTTTTACGTTGGTCTTCCCAACGATTTCTTTAGTTAGGCGGTACACAGCTCTCGTGTCACCACGTCGGGCTGCTTCTTCTGTCATTCTTGCTTACTCATTGAGGTGCTGTCACTTGTCTGATCTAGCACTTTTCTTCACTTCTCTGTCCACTTCTTTATACGCTATGTCTTTCATGACATCAGCAGAGGGATCATTACTGAGCGTGCTGTCTTCGATTAAGTCCCATGTCTTCTGGGATATCCACTGTTCCTTTATTGACTTTTTAAAGCCAAGAACTTCTTCAGCAGTTTCTGTGTAGTTCTGTTGCATAGTCATCCAAGCTTTTTCCACGTCTTGTGGTATATCAGCAAGTGCCTCAAATCTGTTCGAGAGTTTGATGTTGAATTGTCTCCTAACATCCTTGTCTCTGAGCTTCTCCACGTCGAAATTTCTTGGTAATTTTGTTGGTTGTCGAGATCTGTTGGAGAGGAGTTTCAACTTGAGTGTTGCTACAAGAAGTTCATGGTCCGACCTGACATCCCCACTTCTGTAAGTCCTCACGTCTTTAAGACTAGTCCTCCACCGTCGTCGGATCAAAAAGTGGTCAATCTAATTTTTAACAGTTTTGTCTGAAGATGTCCATGTATACTTAAGGATATCTTTGTGCTCGGATTTATGTACCTCCTGTCAACAGGTCGTTCGACATGGCAAAGCTGAAGAGCCTTGCACCATTTTCGTTGATAGCTCCAAGCCCGTGATGTCCCGACACCTCGGGGCAATAAGATCTATCCTGACCAACTTTCGCATTTAGGTCACCTGCCAAGCAAGCGACGTCATGGAGAGGGATGGAGTCTAAGACGGACTGGAGGGTTTCATAAAAATGGTCTTTCGAGGCTTCATCGGCATCATTTGTTGGTGCAAAGCAGATGATTAGCGACAGCTTTGCAAATCGTGTATACAGGATTCTCTCGTAATCGACTTCCACGAGCACTGAGATTTTACTGCATTTCATTTCAATATATCTGCGACTCCAGCTGCATGTCTGTCCGTTTTTCCGCTTTACAGAACTGTATAAGTTGTTTTGCTGTTTACTGCTTTGAGCTTCTTTTCTCTGCAGCCTTTCCATCGTGCTTCAGTCACTGATAGGATGTCTAGCCGAAAGTTTTCGCACCCTTGCAGAACTTCTTCAGTTTTTGAAAGAGCCGACATGGTCCTTACGTTCCAAAATCCGATTTGTACTGGTTTATAAGAACTTATTTTTAAAATTAAGCCTAATTTTTATAAGAACTTTTAAAAATTGTTCTGATTCTAATTACACAGCCCTTATGTTTCAAGAATCGTTCCTAAACAACTGATTGAAACAAAAGGTCAAACTTTAGCGCAAAGAGTGGGGTATTGAGGAGCAGTCTGCCCCTTCATATACGGAATGCTATCTGTTTCGTTTTCTGTTCCCTGCACGAAAAATTCCTCTATAAAGAGTTGCTCCCACGTAAAGGTCTTCCACCAGAAAACTGGTGGAAGATTCCATTCTTGCTGCAAATTCCCCCAGAAAATTTCTTGCTTACCATTTAGTCTGAAAAATACTCCTTAGCATAGACTCATTCATAAGAAAAATTGTTCCCCCCCCCCCCCCCCCGCCAATCGAAAGTTTCTCCCGCAGAGAATTCCCCATGGAGAATATCTTCTGGTGATACATCCACCATGGAGAATTTTTCCTTTGGGAACCCCCCCTCCCGACAAAAAATCCCCCAGAGAATTCCAGCTCAATTGAAAATTCCCCCTAAGCATCTCCAAATGTAAAATGGGGTCGCCAACAAGAAAGTAAGACAAATAAAACGAATTTCGTATACGAATTCTGGAAATTTCGCCTGTATAAAAATTCTATTGTATAGATCACCCCGAAACTTGCATCCACATAAGAAATTCCCCCCGTAGGAAATACACCTCCAGAGAATCTCTCCCCCCCCCCCCCTGAAATATATCGGTATATTTCCCTATGACAAATACTATATGCAAAAAATGGGCAAATTTCATAACTTGCAGCCCTTCCTCTGATGGTTCTGGGGGGGTCACGTAGTCTCTGAAGACATAGTTATTGTACCTTTAAACTATACTGAACAAATAGCTATCTCAAAATTTTGGTCAGACGAATATTGGAAAAAAGGACAGGTTTCAATTTCTTGGTAGCTTAGAAAGGAGGACACTTGGATTTTTAATTTCCGTTCGAATGAGCCCTATCGCAATTTTCTAGGACCCTTGGTTTGACAAGGTTACCCCTGAAAAAAAAACACGTATCTGCGATGTTTCCTCTAGTCAAAAATACAGAATTCCACATATTCGCAGATAGGAGCAAGGAAATCTCTTTATAGCAGGGGCAAGCAAGCAAGGAGCAAGCAAGGATCTCTATAATAGGGTACTCTGATCCGCTGAATCTGATGGAGTGATTTTCAGGCGATGTTTCCTTACTTTTTCTAAAATCCGACAAATTTTCTCAGGCTTGTAGCCTTTGATGGGTAACATTAAACTTAATGAATATTATATATATTTGGAATCAGCATAATAAGCCGATTCTTTTGATTTTAAATTAAAAGAATCAATCAAAAGTAAGGAGCAGCATTAAAACTTAAATTAGCAAATTTATTACAAACACGAGGGGATTGCCCCCTCCTCAACACATCGTTCTTTACGCTAAGGTTTGACTTTAAGCTCCAATTATTTAAGAATGAATCGTGAAACACAAGGACGTTTAAATAGAACAATTAGCTTACTTTTAAGTTCTAAAAAAAACTTAGCGTAAAGAGCAAGGTATTGAGGAATGGAAACACCCTCAAATTTGTAATAATTTCTTTCGTTTTAAGTTTTAATGTTGCTTCTTATTAATGTTGCTCCTTACTTTTAGTTGAAAAGTGTTTTTTATTTAATTTCTGATCTTCTTTTAATTAATTAAAAAAAAACTGTTTTCCCAAAATAAGTTTTTTTATAAAAAAAAGCAAAGAAACTCCATTAAACCAAACATGAACAAAAGTAAGCATACACCAAGCATACAACTACCACAAATAAGTATCAATAAATGAATAAAACACAAAACAAACAGAACTTAAAATAAATAACAGTCAAACTCAAAACGAACAGAAATTAATATGAGTAGGGTTCTAATCCCCATGCTTTCTAAAAGCCAGATACAATTTAGATTTTACTGGAAAAAATTCAAATGAATTTACCAAAAAAAGTGCATTGTCAGTTTAATATAAATATGCTGATATTTATTCCTTAAAATTTTAATTAATTTTTGATTTCTTAAAGTTATAAAAGTGAAAACTTTTAAAAGAATATTTTCAGTAAAGTACAATGTTAGGGGAAATGATAGGCATGGAGGGGGAGGGCATTTGCCCGCCTATCACTTTCGAGTAATAAAATTCACTAGTCCTCTCAATTTCCCAATCAAATGAGCCTTTTTTGAAGCTTCTACGACAAAACTTTCCATAAGAAACTTATATGCCCCAAGGGCATAACTTACGACCCTTCTCCAGAGGGCTATCGAGGAAGGGAGGGGCGTTCCGTCCTCCTCAAATTTCCAGACCTTTCAACTATGTTCAACAACATGTATATATCCAAATGTGGATCGGAAATGTTTGGGGAAATGATGGAGGTGCGAGGGGGGGGGGCGATTCTCCCTCCGATTACTTTCGACTATTAAGAAGGGCAATAGGCCTCTCAATTTCAAAAAAACATTAGCCCTTTTTGAAGTTTTTACGACACAACGCTTTCTATAATAGCCTTTTATGCCTCCCGAGCATAGCTTACAATCTTAGCACTGAGGGTTCTTTTTTTTTTGGGGGGGGGGAGGTGTCGTCATACTTAGACACAATTTTCAGACCCTTCAACTACCTTCAACAATATTGCTATATCAAAATGTTGATCGGACGTGTTTGGGGAAATGACACGTGAGAGGCGTGGCGTGAGAGGAGTGCAGGGGGGGGGGGATATTCGTCCTCCGATCGCTTTTGACTATTAATAAGAGCACTAGCCCTCTTTATTACCAATCAAATGAGCCTTTTTTGAAGTTTATACGACAAAACTTTCTATTAAAAATCTTATATGCCCCCAGGGCATGACTTACAACCCTTGCCCTAAGGGCTGGGGGGGAGTGTCATCCTCAAAGACATAAATTTCCAGAACTTTCAACTACGTTGAACAAAATGGCTATCTCAAAATTTTGATTGGATGTGTTTGAGGAAATGGTGGGTGTGAGATGGGGGGGGGGTGTTAGATGCCCTCCAATCGCTTTCTACTAATATTAAAAAGGGCACTAGCCATTTCAATTTCCAATAGAGTAAGCCCTTTTTGAAGTTTCTATGACAACAATTTCTATAAAAACCTTATATGCCCCCAGGGCATAACTTACAGCACTTGCCCTGCCCTGAGGGTTGTAGAGAGGGGGGGGGGGGGGGTGGCGGGGTGTCATCATTAAAGACATAATTCCAGAACTGTCAACTACGTTGAACAAAATGGCTATCTCAAAATTTTAATTGGATGTGTTTGGGGAAAAGGTGGGCGTGACAGGGGGGCTAGTTGCCCTTCAGTCACTTTCGAATATTAAAAAAGGGCACTAGCCCTCTGAATTTCAAATCGGATGAGCCATTTTTCAAGTTTCTACGACAAAGCTTTCAATAAAAAACCTTATATGCTCCTAGGGCGTAACTTACAACCTTAGCCCTGAGTGCTCTGGGAGGAGGAGTGTCATCCTCAAAGACCTAGTTTCCAGAACTTTTCAACTACGTTGAACAAAATAGCTATCTGGAAATTTTGATTGGATGTGTTTGGGGAATGGTGGGCATGAGGGGGGTTAGTCCGTCCAATCACTTTCGACTATTAAAAAGGGTACTAGCCCTATCAATTTCCAATTGAATGAGCCACTTTGAAGTTTCTGTGACAACGCTATCTATAAAAACCTTATATAGTCCCAGGGCATAACTTACAACCTTTGTCTTGGGAGCCTTGGGGGGGGGGGGGGGGGTTTCATCCTCAAATACATAATTTCCAAAACTTTTAACTACGTTGAACAAAATCGCTATCTCAAAACTTTGATTAAATGTGTTTGGGGAAATGGTGGGCGTGAGAGAGAGGGTTAGTTGCTCTCCATTCACTTTCGATTACTCGCCCTTTCAATTTCCAATCAAATGAGCCCTTTTTGAAGTTTCTACGACAGAACTTTCTATAAAAACCTTATATACCCCCAGGGCATAACTTGCAACCCTTGCCCTGAGGGTTGGGGGGGGGGTAATCCTCAAAGACCTAATTTCCAGACGTTTCCACTACGTTGAATAAAATGAATATCTCAAAATTTTGATTGGATGTGTTTGAGGAAATAGTGGGCGTGAGAGGGGGTTTTGAAGTTTCTATGACAACTCTTTCTATATAAAAAACTTATATGCCCCCAGGACATAACTTACAACCCTTGCCCTTAAATTATGAAAGAACTTATAAAATTTCCCTTACCTGTTCTTTTCATTTTTGGTCTCCTTCTTTTCTCACAGTAATTTTTTGCTTCAGTCCTCTTGAGCCTCCATATTTATGGAGGCTGCCCCTTAGCCTAAATTTTATAGATTAGGCGAGAATCGACATTTAGGTTGTCAAAAGAGCGTATCTGCAGCTTCTTGAGAAAGGTTAAGGGTATTAAGCTGAAACATTCAGGACCTGTTGAGGGGGATGTTGAAACAAATCAAAATATGTTATGTGCATCTATGTTGTCAAAAGGAACTGTTAAATAATTCAAGACCTTGACATCTCAAGTTCCTATTAGAGCTACAAGTTTTTCCGTGTCCGTTAGGTTGATTTATTAAGCTGGAACTATCAAGATTCCACAGTAATATATATCTGACATATCTAACTTTCCATTGAACATATTTCTGTATTATCTTCGTCTTTTTTTCGATGAAAATCGATAAAAACATTTATAATGTTCAATTAATAGTTTTATTTTTATGATAAATTTATAAACTATATCAGATCTTGTGTTATCCAGTTGAATTTGAAATATAAGTTAAGTTTCATTATTGGTAATTGTAAAGTATGGAGGTGATTTGAATTCATGCTGGTTGGAATAGGGAGGACCGCGACTATGTGATATATTTAACAGTGTCATATAATAGTTTCCTCAACAGGATTGACCTAGAGGGCCAAATATTATGGATTATGGCCCAGAATTTGTTTTTTTAAATGTATTTTGTGGGTATTTGTAATTCAAAGTGTATACTATTAATAAAAACCGAATTTGAATATTCCGTTATATCCAATTTCCCAAAAATTATATTTTTTTTGCTACCAGGAAGAATTGAAATTATAAGACTAAAAACTATAATTGTAGTTTGATTAGATCATGGCAAATGTGTGAAATACTAATTACAGGAGTTGATTCTTACGCTTCTTTGATCTTCACAAATCAACTTCCATAAGAACTTCAAAAAGTACCTTAAGTGTTGGCAAAGACTCGTGTTGAATCAAAAGACAGAAGTGTATCAACTAAGAAAACAAATTTTCTACCACTCGAAGCAGGACTTGTCGACAGGTCTCCAAATGTTTCAGAAAACCATCGTTGATACGAAGGGAATAAGTGTTGGCCTTCTCCACCCGCTTGTCTCGCAACCAAAAAAGAAGTTAATAACCAATCTTCTTTACTCTCCTGAAGACTATCAACGAGCCATATGCTAATCTGATCTGTAACAATGTAACTATATCAAATGATTGAAAAAGCATTGAGTGAATGTTAGAACAGGGGAAACTCAGTCAGGTTTCATGAGAGGAAAGAGAATCAGATTACTTTTCATGAGAGAAAGGGGACAATAACTGTACATGAGGGAAGTTCGGTCTTGATCAAATCATTTAGTAGGACAGGGTATTGAAATATACCCCAGTAACAAGTTGATTTTAACACTATCTTTAACTACACAAGCTAAAAGAGTATCTTCTGCGATCACCAGTTAAGTATAATCACATTAAATTATTCATTGTATTGAGCAAAGAGGAAATATCACTGATTCAAAAAAAACAAATCTATCACCACCACCCCTCAAATGCAGTCGTTTTGTATTCTTAAAAGATAATTTTTTATATCTTAATCTCAAAAATTTGAGGATTTAATTAATCATAATTCGAAAAATACTAGGGGTCCTTAAATTAATTTATCGAGTCATTTATTTATTTCTTACTTTTTTAGTCATCTCATTTTTGGCTACTTACTCACGATTCATTTATTAATCATTTTAACACACTTGTCCTTCATATACTGTTTGCTACCAAATACACCTGAGAAAGGATACAGAGAGAAGATACATCAAATACATCTGAGAAAGGATACCTAGAGAGGACACTTGAGAAAGGATACAGAGATAGGATACATCAGAAACATCTAAGAAAGGATACCTGAGATTGGACACAGAGAAAGGATATCTGAGAGAGGATACATCAGATACATCTGAGAAAGGATACCTGAAAAAGGATACATCAGATACAATTGAGAAAGCATACCCGAGAAAGGATACAGTAGATACATCTAAGAAAGGATACCTGAGATTGGACACGGAGAAAGGATATCTGAGAGACGATACATCAGATACATCTGAGAAAGGATACCTGAGAAAGGATACATCAGATACAATTGAGAAAGCATACCCGAGAAAAGGATACAGCAGAAACATCTAAGAAAGGATACCTGAGATTGGACACAGAGAAAGGATATCTGAGAGGATACATCAGATATATCTAAGAAAGGATACCTGAGAAAGGATACACCAGATACAACTGAGAAAGCATACCCGAGAAAGGATACAGCAGATACATTTGAGAAAGGATACATCTGATAAAGGATACCTGAGAAAAGATACATCAGATACATCTGAGAAAGGATACCTGAGAAAGGATACATCAGATACAAATTGAGAAAGCATACCCGAGAAAGGATACAGCAGAAACCTCTAAGAAAGGATACTTGAGATTGGACACAGAGAAAGGATATCTGAGAGAGGATACATCAGATACACCTGAGAAAGGATACATCAGATACAATTGAGAAAGTATACCCGAGAAAATTTACATCAGATACATCTGATAAAGGATACCTGAGAAAGGATACATCAGATGCAATTGAGAAAGCATACCCGAGAAAGAATACAGCAGATACATCTGATAAAGGATACCTGAGAAAAGATACATCAGATACATCTGAGAAAGGATACCAGAGAAAGGATACATCAGATACATCTGAGAAATATCCCAAGAGATTAGTCATAGGACGCATCCTCTGAAATTGGCCCAAGCAAGCAAACCATCTCTGGAAAAATTGAGAAAAGCGAAAAAATGACCTTTTATTTTGACTCACCCTCTTAAGATGCTTTCCCACAAACTCACTAACGCGGCATAAGTGATTGAATTGTGGTAACCGCATTTGACAGTTAAAGATGGGTTCATCAGGTAATTATTCTTACGTAAAACGTGGACCCTTTACAAAATAAATTGATTAATTCGAATTATTATTATTCATTTACATATTTATTGAAAAATCTGGTTAAAACAAAAAAAATTAATCAAAATGAAAATTGAAAAAAAAAAAAACATTTTCCTTCAATTACCTTATCAACTTATCAAGTGATTGGTTAATTCGGTACAAGCCTAGAGAACTACTTGAAGAGAAGAAAACATGCTGAGAAAATAATTCTTACTCATAATACACCGAATAATCATAGTGAACACATTTTGAATATAGCTAACCTTTATGTTCACTTATTTCAGTGTTTTTCCTATTTTTCTAATAGATTTACAACTTTTCCCATAACCATTGTTTAATTTGAAGTCTGCTAAATCCAGCACTGTCAACTCACGATTCTTGTCGTTTTTTTTCTGAAGCAAAGCGCGCTGTCTATTTTTTTTTTTTTTTTTTTTTTTTTTTTTTTTTTTTTTTTTTTTTTTTTTTTTTTTTTTTTTTTTTTTTTTTTTTTTTTTTTGTAAAATCACCTTTAGTCAATAGACTTTTTTCATGAATTTTATGTTAAAACCACTACAATTACTTTAACGTCCTCTACAAACAAGTTTTGCAAAGGATGCTCTGTTTCAGAGATGATTCAAAAACTAAAGAAAAGCCTTTGAAAAAATGATTCATAGATTACAAAAATTGGAAAAAAAACACTGAACTAAGTGAAAATAAAGAACAGGCTGCATGCAAAATATGGTAACTATGATTACTCTGCATATTATGAATTAAGAATTGTTCCTTAACATGTTTCCTTCTCTCCGGGTATTTCTCTAGGCTTATATCATTAATTCGAATATTAACTTAGCCTACGAGGTAGGTAGTGAGTAAATAATATTGGTACCTTTAAGGATCGATGAACTCTTACTGAAGCGCAGTAAAAATGCCGAAAAAGAAACAAGGACATTCCGCCAATTGATTTCTTGTGCTTCCAATATTTCATTGAAGACACAAAGAATCTCTTCTGATTCAAAGGGAATCATAAGCTAGAACAAAATAGCTTTTAAGACTACACTGATTTTCCATCATAGATCATGGTTGTAGCGATTTTTGTAACCTGGTAAAGAACAAACCACGGCCCATAATAACCAAAAATTTAAAAAAACGCTTCTTAACCGAATGATCTAGTGAGGAAAAATTGTCATTTATAGCTGATTCGGGAATAATAATTATTATTTAGATTAGCCGTAATCGTAAACATTTGCTTCGAAAATATGCAATAAAAATAGGTAAATATAGGTAATAACTGGTTATACTGACAATCAGCCAAGTACAATTTGCACGGATACTTGACTAGGCGTCAATTTCTAGACTTAATCATTATATACCAACCACAACTTGCTTCTTCTTTCAAAAGCAGCTCTGATTTTTCCAAAGTGATGATAGCTAGGAATTTATGTTTAGATAAGGACACGTGTTAACGGTACTTAACTGACAAGTCCTTTTCCATAAACTGGCCGTATCAAATACACATTCTAGACGTTGGGCTTGTTGGTACACCTCGTGAGTTGACCTAAAAATCACTGAACCAACCGAATGGAAAATGTTCTAGAAGATGTTTTCTAGGAAGGCAACCGAAAACTATGTTTACCCATTGTTGGGGGGACAGAATGTCCCGTTTTCGGCACTCACTTCATGGAACTTGGAAACTCATTCAGAAAAAGGTATCCGACCCCAAAGAATAGCCTTAAAGTCCTAAAGAATACTTGGTCACTTTTAGTTGGATCTTTTGAGGAAGAGGGAAGAATGGGTTCTCGAGAGGTCAGGGAAAACTTTTGAGCTCACAGGAAATTTCTGTCTGTTTTGCTTTATTTGTCAAGGACTGTCTGTTTTCCATTACATCTAGATAATTGGGACCACTTGTTTTGTCACTGGGGGACTCTATTTTTTTTTCCAGGAATTTATCTTTACAAGCGGATTTTGGCCATATCAAAAAAAATAATAATCGCGTATTGCTGTATTGGGTTGGGACAGTCTGTTTGTTCGTCTGGTCGGGAGACTTGGGAAGTTTCATCTTAATGTCGAAGTCTTTCAGTTTTCCTTCTCATTAAAAGTCATTCATCTTATCCAGAATTTAAGTTTTGACAAAAATTACCTTTTGTTTCTTTCCCATTTTCTTTATTTGCTTGTTTTACTAATTTTTGGTTTGGACATGGTTCTGTAAGTCTGAAAATGGTTCCTAAAGATTTAGTTCTATTTCTGGTTATGTTCATTGACATAGAAATAATTCTTCTTTATCCTGTGTTTCATTTTCTTTCTTAGTTTAGTAAAAGGAAAAACCACATTGTAAATATTATCATAATAGATAGAAAAATGTATCTGTTTTATTTGTCTGTTTGTTTAACATCAATAACTGATATAAAAGCGTCAAAACACATCAAAATCCGCTTAAAACCACACACTTGTTACAAAAAAAACTTTAAGAAATAAAATATATTGAAACAAAATTTCAAAATCTATCGAAACCACCATACCATTTCGTAAATACGAATAAAAGGCAAAAAGAGCAATACGAACCCTGGCCTAGAACATAAAATTTCAGCAAAAAAATAATGTACATAAGGAAGCTCAAAGCGCAATCGAACATAATGTCCCGATACGACTTTCAGCCGTGAAAGCGGCGATATGCTTGTTTGCTTTAAAATCATGCAGATCCGGACGGTCAAAGTGCAATTACACATTACACATACTTCGATTCTCATGATACTACTTTTTAGCCGTGGCAGCGACGATACGCTTGTTTGTTTTAAAATCATGCAGATCCGGACGGTCAAAGTGCAATTACACATTACACATACTTCGATTCTCCTGATACTACTTTTAGCCGTGGCAGCGACGATACGCTTGTTTGTTTTAAAATTATGCAGATCCGGACGGTCAAAGTGCAATTACACATTGCACATACTTCGATTCTCCTGATACTACTTTTAGCCGTGGCAGCGACGATACGCTTGTTTTTTTTTAAAATCATGCAGATCCGGACGGTCAAAGTGCAATTACACATTACACATACTTCGATTCTCCTGATACTACTTTTAGCCGTGGCAGCGACGATACGCTAATCTATTCTAACTACATGAGTTCAGCCGAGGGACAGCAGCAACAACACGCTAAATTCTTCAAAAATAAGATACAAAAATACACAAAAAATACACATAATTCCTTATGTATTAGTGCACGTTTAGGCCCATAGTGATAGCAGATTCTAGTTACATCGCAGCCTCCTCTGTTTTTCCCGCTTTGTATTCTGGCGCATACTTCTCAAGTTTTGTTGCAATGGACTTGTAATTTGTTTCCCGATCTGCTTTTGACCAGAGTGATTTGAGGCTCAAAGGTTTGATGTGAAATATTATTTCATAGTTGGTATAGATCATGAATATAATAAACACCAATTATACAGATATTTAAATATAGCATATAAAAATTGTGTCATACTGATATATAGAAAATCAACTCTTGTCTTTTTTCACGGGTTTTAAACTATTAAAAACATTTTATAAATCTTATAAATGATCCTTCATGCAGTCTGCCTAGTTCTGTCCTGTGTGTTCGTCATGAATATAATAAACACCAATTATACAGATATTAAATACTAGCATATAAAAAATTGTGTCATACCTGAATATATAGAAAATCAACTCTTGTCTTTTTTCACGGGTTCAAATAAACTATAAAACATTTATAAATCTTATAAATGATTCCTCTTCATGCAGTCTGCCTACTCTGCTCCTGTGGTTCGTCTTGCCCCCCCCCCCTCTTACTCTCACTTCCGTTTTTCTTTCTCAATTTCTCTATCCTCTCTCCACGTCTTTGACTCTTTATCGATATTACCATATCTATTAAGGTAGTTTTTCTGCAAAGGTATTCAGTATCATACTTTTTAAAAGAAGAAGAAGAATTTTACTAGTGCAAATTACGGCGAAAATTGGTACACCAGCCTGGTGTAGTGATACTGTTGAGATCAAAGACTCTAAAGTGGTACTTTTGTTAGAAGAAAATAAATTTTACCAGCACAATTTATGGTGGAAATTAGCCCGGCCAGGCATTGTGATACTGAAATCAGATTTTCCGCCATCAATGATTGGCCATAGGAAACAATTTAAAAGAAGAATAATTTTACTAACTTGGCTTACAATTTACCCAACTTAGCATTGTTATACTTACTGAGATCGAAGTTAATGCAAAAGATTCTTAAGTGGTAATTTTGTTAGAAGAAAAAAGAACTCTAAAAGCAGAATCTATGGCGGAAATTAGCCTAGCCTGGCATTGTGATACTTACTGAGATCAGCGTTTCTGCAACCAATGGCTGGACATAGAAGAAACTCCAGGAGCTTTGTTCAACAAATGCGTTGACAATCTTTATGTCCGGTGTTAAGGTCAGCAGATATTTAATAATCCGACGGAATAGTCTTTTCAGGCTCTTTTTCGTGATACAAGGATGCTGCAACATTACAAGACATGGATTGAGACCAACCTCACCTTGAAAGAGACCAAGCAATTTAGATGGAAGCAAAAAATAGAGACAAGTTAAGTCCTCAAGGGGGAGTAACAAACCCACACAGACGGGATTTTGATACATCCAAGGATCATTAAAGTACTTCCATGTCACGAACAATTATTGAGAACAATACTAAAATCTGCGGTGATCACTCCTCTGGCTTGGATAGTTTACTTTTCTATAGTTTTCACTTAAATTTATATGAATCAATTGAACAAAAAAGTGAAATGTACAGGCAGTCATTGAGGAATCCCCTAATTCCTCAAATTGTTTTAAAGGTATAAGAAATTATAAGCGTCTTTTATGCTAGGCATATCGAAGTCTTTTAGGGTAAATACTTGCTCTTCGACCATGACCAATATAGCTGACAGTCCGAGGCGTTTACACGGCATGTCGTCGTGGCCCAAACTTTGCTTATCCAAACCTATGCTAAGCATAACAAAAATGTTTCCAAGGTTTGTCCAATGATATATAAACTGATTCACTAAAAAGTGCATATTACATAATCTAATATACTTATTAGGCTGCGTAGCTAATCTAAAGGATATCATATGAAAGCTCAAAATAGATGCATATTGATAAACTGAATAATATATCCACATTTAGCCGTTGGATGTAGGTAAATACTCAAGTTGAAGTTTCTCAATTTAAAATTATTTTTACTCAATAAATATAAAAAAACTCTACAATCCCAAAAAATTACAAAGGGCCAAGAGGCCGTTGACTGGGAAAAAAAAAAAAAATACAACTACATATTGTACTGTTTTAGATAACTGTTATATACTGTTCTAGATTCTGAAATTTCTCGTGAGAGAGAGGCTCTAGATGGTTCAACTAAATAAAACTACAGTTGAATTGACAGGGTCTCAAACAAACAATAAACAATCTTTCATTATGAAATTCGCTGTAGATGACTGAACTACAACATTTCAGAGTGGCAGAGAGATTGTAGATGATTGAACAAAAACACTTGCCTGCTTGTTTTTATGAATCTGAGCTGTTACAGGCATTGGATGAGGTGGATTCATGTCGACAGTCCAGGAGGCAGTGGATGGTCCGCCAGCCACTATTAAATCCAAGAGATGGCGTTTTTCACTAAGAAATAGTTTAGTGACAGTATGGAATAAGTTTGGTAAAAATTGTAATCTATCTCTTCCCTATCAACACTAAAAAATAAAATTAAGGAATGCTTAATGAAGATGTAATTTGTTAATATGTATATGTATGTGTACATATATGTATGTGTATATTGGTATATGTGTGCGTATGAGCTTGTACATACATCGGTACACCTCCTTTGTATGACATGTTTGGGGAGGAGTTGGTCCCTCTTCCCCTGTTGATGAGTTGAATAAGTTAGTATTTATTTGTTGTTTTGGGTGGGTTTAGGAGGCTGGAAAGGTGAATTATCTATTGTTTTTGTTTTTTATTTGAGTAGTTTGAAATAGAAAATTGATGATTTTGGTTTAAATCTCTATAACTAGAATATTAGTAGAGGTACAATTAATTTAAATCTATGTGTTAAATATTTTTTGTTTCCGACTCTGTCGAATTTTCTATCTGTCGGAAATTTAATATGTTGTGTAAATATGGTATTATAATAAAACCTTGAACCTTGAAACTCCCTGTGGATGACTGAACTACAACATTTCATAGTGGCAAAGAGATTGTAGATGATTGAACAAAACACTTACGAAGAGAATTTCCAACAATTACTACAAAAAGGAAAGAGCGCACTAGCAAATAATATACGTGTGCGGTTGTACTACAACTTTTTGTAGCGGGAGAGAGAGGCTGTTGATGGTTGAACCAAAAATCTTACGGTGGCACCAAGAGGATTTCAGACATATACTTCATCATGAAAACACTAGCAGCAAGTACTTTCCTATGATGAAAAGTACTATTTTTTATAGTAAAAAAAAAAGAAACAATAACAAATTATGCTGTATTTGGCAGGAATAAAACATTTTATAGTGAGAGAGAGGTTGCAGATGGTTGAACTAAAACCCTTTTACGGTGGCATCGGAAGAAATCCAAACAACTACTAAACAAAGAAAGCACTAGCAAATATATATACAGCACATGACTCCACTAAATAGTTTTGCAGTAGGAGGGAGGTTGTAGGTGGCTGCCTTAAAACTTCCTGTAGTGGGAGAGACTGTAGATGTTTGAATAAAACTTTAAGAGTGGCATATACAGCATTTCAAGCAAATAGTGCGCAAAGAAAATCACACACTAAAAAATGTATGGTGTTTGTGACTCCAAATATTCACACTAATAACTATCTGTGTACCAAGTATCAATTATCATTAATGGTCATTTATTACTTATTATTATCTTCAACCTCGAATTACAGATAAGAACAATTTTAGTCCCCTGAAATGCTTACAATACATCAAAGTGGCTAACAGGTGCAATATATCCTTCCATAGTAATACAAATTGCTATAATTTCTTGTTATCCATCATCCTGGAACGAAAATAGTAGCAAATAATAAACTATCATTAATGATAAACAGATGCCTTTCCTAAAAATTCCAATCATAGCATATAATTTCATAACATAGCGTGTCTAAAAATATCATTATGATAACATACCTAATATAATACAGTGGCGTAGCTAGGGAAGGGGGTAAGGGGGTGGCTATCACTAGGTGCAGCCGCTGAGGGGTGCCAAACTGATGTTTCGTTTATTTGTCAATACTATAATTTTCTGGTGCTTTCTGGGGTGGGAGGGGGTGGTAGGTAAAAGCCAACATTTTCCCCAGGCGCTGAAAGCATGGCGTAATAGCACACTAACAGTAACAACACAAACATACCGAAACCTATTTAAGTCCAGGAGGTAGGTGGACGGAAAATTTTGATTGGTGGAACAGAGAAAAAGCAACAAAACAAACCTGACGTTATTTTTGTCCACCACTTTCGACAGATTGTGTCTAAAATTAATTTACAGTTACTGGCAACGACATCATCAAAAACTTGAAGGATCAGTAGTATTTCACATAGAATTTGGCCGAGGACCCATTTCCTTTCGTAAAAATCTTCAAAAAATCCATCCGCCATTGTTCTCGAAAAAAGTGGCAAGTTTTTCAGCATTTACAGATAATCTGAAAGAACAATAAAACAAAAGACTCCCACGAAAAATGAAATCAATTAATGAAATCAATATATTAGTTTAATATAACATCACCTAGGAAACAACAGGGGTTCTAGGTTCATCGAACCATCCCCAACATGTGAAAACGACTACTAATACGGACACGCATTGGGTCCCATCTGGATCTATATGGAGCACAATACCATAAGAGCTTTTGGTTGTGCAATAGCTAATAACAATCCACCCCCCATTGAATAGGGTTATATTGACCCTTCCCAACTAAGGAAATGCTCCTGTCCCCCCTTTCCCTCGGTGTCATTCTATATTTTCAGTTTTTATTATTTTCTTTATTTATTAATCAGTATTTTAATTTAGCTCTTTTTTCAATAAAAACACCTTGTAAACGAGGAACTTTAAAATTTGCTTGAAGGTCATCAAGCATTCTCAAAAGTAATCCCTACTTGTATGCCTACAATTTGTAAAATATAATTTTCAATCTGGATTTTAAATTATTTAATCAAACTTAAATATTATTATTATTGAATTTTGCAGAAATTTAAATATTGTGGTTTTAATTTCATCAATATTTTACGTGTGTTGCAGGTCTGATCCTAAAGTGGGTGGGGATGGCTGTTGAACCACTCGGATTTTCTCTACAGGAGGGTTTTACATCACAAAAAAAATCTAAATTTTTACGTCAAAATTTTCCAAAATTTGCAGGGGGAGGCGTCTTCGGGACAATTCTATATTCAGACAAATCAGTGTAGTCAAAGAATATATATTATTTATTCCTCCTGGTTCCCCCCCCCTAGATTTCGAAATACTTTTTGGGGGGGGGGGGGGGGGTTCCATTAAAAATGCCCTTTTTGGCATTATAGTAAAAAAAATACTTGTAGTTATTCAAATCATGCGAAAATTTGATATAAACACAAACATAGCAATTCTACTTGTGAGAGTTGTTTTTAAAACAAAAAAAAAAGACATTTATTTAACATTTACCTGAATTCTATCAATACTGCATAAAATTTAAACAGAGTTGAAGAAATTTGTACCATCAGAACATCAATGGTAACCGTCGTTTCGAAATAATGAATCATGTTTATTTAAGAGTATTTGGACTTAACTTCTAAAAGACCAGGAATTTTTGGCCCCTTATAAAATTTCTGGTGTCACAATATCTGGAGACCCACAAGGACCATCAAGAAACTAGATCTTACCTTTCAATATATGAGTAGAATGACATTAATCGGCTTTCCGTGAGCTTAGCAATCAGCTCCAAAGGAACGTCCTGAAATAATAAGCACGTCCATAAACCATAAAATCCGCAAGTCCAAAAACTAGTAAGTTTGTAGCTGTGAAACTGTATAACAAACAAAAGAGGAGGTATAAAGGAATTTTAAAATGTGACCCCTCGTAAAAATCCCATTATAAAATTAAATTTGACTTCCGAGCAAACAATACAAAAAACGTATCTCTTTTCAGACAATTTCTTTTCAGAAATACCTTAAAGCTGCCCCTGTGTTTTCTAGCTATACCCTTTATATAGCTGGTAAGCTACCTGTGCAACCCTGAGAAAACAATCGCTTAAAAACAACATTGTGATTGCTCTTTCAAATGTCACATTTTGATTAGATCTCTATGTATATTCATGGCTGGCTAAGGAGACTTTCTTGCCCCATCTTCTAGCTTCTATCTTAGAAAATTCTTTAAAAACTTCCATCTTCTACCTTAACAAACTGGTAAACACAATAACCAACTGATCAGAGCGATGCTCACGATCACTATCCATGCAAAATAAAAGCTATTGCGAAATCAAAATACTGAGCTTAAAATATAAAAGCTGATATGTTCTTGGAAAATGTTTAATTATTAGGTTCATACAAATCAAATTCTCAACCAAAAAATAATAATATAAGATAACATTTACTTCGAAGGCTATCACCAGCTCCAATAGAATCGAATTCGCTCCACGTGTTAAGTACAAAAAAAATTAAAAAAAAAACAGAAAAAAACAAATTAACAGAAAAGGCGAAACGAAAAGCAACAATCAAAAACCTTAAAAATTAACTAAAACCGAAATGTATCATGCATGAAATGGTCCGTATAAAAATTTCAGGAATTCGATAAAATAGAGACTACACAAACAATAAAAAATAAGCTTTATACAATAAATGGAAAAAGGGAGGGGAAATATAATTATTTAACATGTAGTTTAGGCAAGATAAATATAAAGTTTTTTGATAAACCAGTATTACAAGCTAAAAGAAAGGCCGAATTCTAGTTTTAAATCTTAATAGTAAAAGAAACAATTAGAAATAATTGATAACTGAAAAAAGGCTTGCTTCAAAAACTAAACTGAAAAATAGAACTCAAGGCTTGAAAAAAAAACAGGGCTGAGAATACATCATAAGGAGCAACACAAATAAAGAAAACTAAAAAAGAAAATGCCAATATAAAAGTTGGCAATAATTATTGTCATTCCCGATCAATCGAAAAGGAGATGAAGGAGCCCAATGAAGAACGGTTAAGGTACTCCAAGACAAAGTGGATGAAAGTCTTTTAGAACCTCTCGGTAAAAGCAAGGATTGCCGAGTGAGTTGGAATTATGGAGGAAGTTAAGGAGGGGAGACGGGGCCTAGAAAGGATGTAAAACATCAGGGAAAATGTCCTCAGTGTGGGAGTTGTAAATGTTGGATTTTGAAAAATTCAAGCAAATACTATCCCTCCTTTCTTCTAAGGTGGTAAGGCGTGTGCCTTTAAGGAGGAGGAAATACGGGATTTTACTCTCTTTGTAAACGAGCTTGAGCAAATGGTTCTGGACCGACTCAAATTTTTTGCTAAGTTCACTAGAAAGACGTGTATGCTAGATTCGACATGCTTACTCCAGCAACAGCCTAACAAAAAAAAAGTTAACTCGAAGGGAATGCATTACTGGACAACTAAACTTATTCAAGAGTTTAAACAAGTGCAGTTTAAACAATGCAATAGATTGTTTGACAATATTCAAAACCTGTACATGATTATTTGAAATTGTGACATCAAGACGTTTATCTCGTCTCATTAACAATTCCGATGGGATAGAGTTTTGAAAACCGGAAGTAGATTTCAAGAAATTTATAGAAATTATATATTTATGAATTTTTCTTTAAGTTTTGTTTTTCATATTTAGATTCTTAGCTTCATCCAAAACATGGGTTAGGATTTCATGGGGGGCACTTTTAATATACCTATGGCAAAACTGAATGATTGACATATTTTTCATCTTCGGGAACTATTTTCTTTAACCATTACTAGGAATAAAAGTGTTCCCAGAAAAGATCCTTGAGGTATTCCACAGTAAATAGGAAGAGGTTAAAGAATATATTTTTGTATTTTACTAATTGTGACCTATTTGAGAAGAATGAAATTAAAATGTTTACTCAGAGAGGGCCAAGTTCAAAGTTATTCAGTAATAAGCAAGACAGGATTTTATGGTCAACCAAACTGATTGACCGGTTGATTTCTGGAGGTCAAATAAGACAAGGTTTAGCCAGACCTTTGGTTTGTATAGTAATGTTGGCCGAGGGTCAAGGTTTGGCTAACCTTGGTCTGTTTGACTAGCCTATAGTTAACCTATAGGGTGACTAACCTTGAGTTGGTTTGGTTGACTAACCTATAGTCAACCAAACCAAAAGCTTTCTGGAGGTCAAATAAGACAAGGTTTAGCCAGACCAAGGTTTTGACTATTTAAGATAGTATGTACCAAGTGCACAAGGTGATGGGTGTTGGAAGTTTTTCTTAAGTTACCAAATAGTTGGACATCACTACGTGGGCAAACTTTAACCTTGGCCAATTACAAAGGAAACCTTTATAAAGTTTCAAAACAACTGGTGTAATGAGGCGTACATTGAAAAAACTCAATATGAAAATTTCTTTGTGACAAGTGTTACAGAACAATGTTTCCAGCAACCTGGGAACTTAATACATCGACTTGTTTGAAAACATTTGCTAAACATTAAGCAATTTTATCTGAAAACAATTTTTTAAACCAATTAATATCCAAGGGACAAGTTCTTGATTTTCTAAGCTTTTGGATTGTAATTATAACATTGGAGGGAGAAATTAGGAGGAAGGAGGCATTGGGAGAAAAAGTTGGACATGGGCCAGTGAATGGGAGAAGACTTTGATAATAGAGCGAAATACATGTTCGACATTGGTAGTCTTAGTCAAGTGTTCAGGGAGGTGAAAATTAATTTCAGAAGGGTTTTTTGCCACATATCACTTTAATTTTCCTGAAATATCGCTGAAGGTTATTAGAATAGAGATTCTAACATTGTTTTTATAATACAGAGCAGCTAATCTTCTATTATTTTTTTTATCAGGAGCTTTTTTAGACTTTTATCCTGTGTTGCACGGCTGTTTGAAAAAGTTTATCATTTTTCTTATAAGTGTTTTAAATTCTTCATTAGAATAAGGTTTATTATTTGAGGACATTTTCAATTTTTTTTTCTCGAAAATATGATTCATAATTACTCGTCAAAAAATCTTGGAGAAACAAAGCCTTGAGGTCAACATATACACATATGTTTGATACACAGGGGACAACTTTTCCGTGGTAATTCAAGAGCAAATTCTGTAAAGTCCTGAGTCGGTTAGAGGTCAATAAATGATTTCAGTAATTGTGAATAATTGTTTGACTTTAACAGCCGGAGATAGAAATAGGCTATAAAGATAACTGCTCACACCATGGGAGGGGTCATAAAAGAGACGGGCTTACAAAAACTTGATAGGTTGGTACATATTAAATCGAGAATAGCTGGCCTTTGGTTGTCAGGACAGCCTTGCCTTTGGTACAATTTTTTTAAGTTAAAAGTCTAACAGGTAAGATCAAGTTTTAAGTCGTTTGCGTTACCTAAACATTTGGTATTTTGGTACTACATAGTCTGTAATTTTTCAATAAAATTTGTTTTGTCTGTATTTCTCTGGTTAGGTGAATAACAAAAATATAACAGGATAATTAGGTTAAAAGGACGCGGAAAGACTTTAGGTCAAATGAACATCCATATTATTTCATAAAAGGGAGTTAAATATGGAATCAACATTCCAGTTGGATAATAAATCGTTATAGATGAAGAAAAGATTTCCGCCACCCTGCTTACTCAGGGGGTAGTTTTTGGGCCTTAGTTAAATAAACTGGGAAAAAGTTACAATTTGTGACATTTGTGAGGCTTGAGCTTGTACTTCGGTAACAGTGATTATAACTAATCTATATATTTTTGACAGAGTCTAATTCAGCTACTTTTCCAAAGTTAAGGCTCTTGGCGTTGCTTCACAAAAGTTTTGGGAATTTAATACGGGCAGTAAAAGCACCATTTTTACACTTAGCTTTCTTGGAATAGCAATTGAAGCAGTATGGTTAGTGGGATTGATGGCGGTGGCCAGAATAGGACAGTCAGAACATGGAATAAGGAACTTTGTCTATTTCGAGATAACAATTAGAGTCAGCTTGGGTTGTAGAGTGTTTTTTTTGGGGGGGGGGGGGGGAGCTACACTGGGCCTGAGGAGAAAATGCGACACTGATAAATTTTTGGGGTTAAATAATGATCATGACAGGGGTCAACAGGGGCTTGGTGACAATTCTACATAAAGAAGACAAAGGTTCAAAAGAGGAAGGATCTAGTTGTTGATAAGGGTCCCTTATAAGATCTCAGGAGAACTAATCGCATCAGTTATGGGGTAACTCAAGTCAACAAAATCCTTTCAAACCTGGGTCATATGCACAGGAATATATATGAACAGGCATTAGCAGAGGGAAACAGGTTTCAAGAAGCTTCAAAGCGTGCTTTTTTTAGGCATGGTCTTTCAAACAAATACTTGAGTGGTTTCCCCAGCCCTTCCTTGTGTGTATATATTTTCTGGCCTAGATGTATATAGGCCTCTTCCAAGGGAGGCACGGGAGACACGAATTTGGACAGTCCATTCCTTTAGCATGAATTTTTCCAAAAAAGGGGAGCGATGGGTCCTGTACCTACAGTGATCCTTGTAGGTTCAAATATCATGTCCTTATGCATTCTATTATGTTTTCTCCCAGAATTTACCAGAGGGATTGTAAAGGGGTTGCTCTCCCAAGATGATTCCACCATGGAAGATCCGTCAAGATTCGTCTGGGGAAAAAAATTCACCCCTTGCATAGCTATGCTTCTAATAGTTATTCTTCTTGTGCCTAACAGGCCATTAGGCCTCCAAAGAAAAAAAAATTAACAGCCTTTTTAATGGTTTCAGCAAAATTTACAGTCAACAAGATACCCTGTTCAATAGAACCAAAAAAAAAACTTACATCTTTCAAAAATGTTTGCTGCATTTATAAAAAAACCATTTTTGAGTAAAATCTTTGAATCTAACAGCCATAGTCTGAGAGCTACTCTTGATTTGTGGACGAGTTCATATTTCTTCATATAATTTTCGTCACCACTAACATTAAGACTAGAAAAGAAAAATATAAACATTTGATTGTTCACCATTTTTTTTTTTTTTTTTTTTTTTTTTTTTTTTTTTTTTTTTTTTTTTTTTTTTTTTTTTTTTTTTTTATATAATTAGCCAACAACAAGTGCAAAGTAAATAGTCCTTGTCAATCCCCATAACCCTTATTTGATTCCGGAGTAAACTTTCTGTTGATAAATTGTTGGACTATTTGGTACTGTTGGTCTCTTTTCATATAGTTGTGGCAACAAACTATAGGTAAAGAGTAACCCATATCAACAACAATATATGCATCATTAAGATCGGATTTCATGGTAATTCGTAATATATAAGATTAATTGAAATTTGAAAAATTTATTAAAATCTATGAGCCAAAGAAACTTTGTACAATTTATAATTTACATTAAGTATAGCACCTCCTCCAGAGTACATACCACTGAAGTTAATTAATTGTTTGTTATTATTTGTGTTCCAAGACAACAGGTAACACTAAATTATAAGCAGCTTATATTAATACAACCAGGCTCGTTACTAGCCAAAGTGTTGGGGAGGGGGAGGAGGAATTTCATCAGCTGGCTGGTCATTTTTACAGACTGTTTTTGGCAAAAACTAGCATAATGGCCGTTTCGAATACCAATACGTAAAATCACCGCATAAGTCGGTAAAACTGCTGCATTTACCAACCAAGATTCAGACTTCGGTAAATATCATGTCCCCATTTTAATGCACTTTATTTAACCAAATGGAAAATTGTGGCACCATCTGTAAAATCACAGTAGGAGTCGGGAAAACTGCTGAATTTACCGACCATGTTCGAAATTTCTGTAGATGACATTTCAGTATTTTCGTGGTCTTTATTGAACCGAACAAAGAAGTTTAGCGACGTACGTGACTCCATACGTGACGGCCCTGACCACAACTAACCATTACATTACTAAACACTTTTATGTGTTAAAAGTAACGCAATGGCTAAATTTGTTGTTACTGTATCTGCCATTTTAGGGTGTCTGCCGTTTGTAATAACAAATAATTAACAACCACTGATGACACTTCAGTTCTTCAACACATTCATAGTTCTGGCCAATACTTGGTTCAATACCACAATCTATGCTCAAGGGCATTGTATCAGTATATTGAATTACTGATACTCTTGCCTGAAACTCGTCTCTACCATTATCCAAAATTTGGCCGCGTCATTTGCCAGTACCATCCAAAACTGTTCACCATATCACCATACACATTTCAAATATGCCAACAAACGAACGACGTCATTACATATTTTTATATGATGTCATTATACAAACCAGAGTCATGTTATAAAAAGTATATTTATTTATTATTACCACATCATGGAAAGCTTTCGCTTGCATGCAAAAGCATTAGTAGTATACATACTACTGTGACTACTATTACTACTGACAACTCACTGCAACACCAAGCCACCTGAATACTACACAGCTAAACACGCTCCACCTCCATCACAATTAATTTAAAACCGTCCTCTTTACACCCTCCCAAGAAGTCAAGAGTTTCCTTAAATCCTTCCATACGACCTCCTCCCATCCCATTTGAGGACGGCCAGCTTATTGTTTGGTCAAAAAGGACAATCTTTGGCAATCCGTCATCTCTAGAACATGTTCCAGTCATCTCACCCTTTCTGTCATTATAGCCCAAGACAGCAGGATAGAACTACATTTGTCATACAGCTTACTGTTTGAAATACAGTTCATCAGACAAAAACCAAAACAATCCTTAGGCTATTCCTCTGGAAAACGGGTCTAGGCGTTTACCCCCCTCCCCCCCAGAAAATTCCCCCATGCCCCCCCTGGGTAATTCCAGATGTTCATTGAAATGGAAATTGAAAGTTCTACTCCCCTATCTAAGCTAGAAGCAATCCTATAGTGTTGCCTATAGTAAAGAGCTATAACAGTTCAATGTATTAATTTAATTTATTTGTTTATTTTTAAGCTGCTACACCAAGTTTAGATCTAAAAGGTTAAAGAATATGTAGTGTACCTAAAAACAATATAGGATATTATGCCAAAATAAAAGAACTAGCTATTTTAAGGGGTTTCTTTTTTTAATACTGTTTAAAGAACATGTAGTTTAACAACAACAAAATATTGGGTATTATGCCAAAATGAAAGAACTATCTTTTTAAGGGGCCAGTTTTTTCGTTTTTATTTTTGAAATATAATTTAAAGAACATGTAGTCTAACAACAAAAATATTGGGCATTAGTAGAGGGTATTATCATGGTTGCAGCAGTAGCTCCAACTTAGTAAAGAGCAAACCACAGCCCATAGTAACCATTAAGTTAAAAATCGCATTTAGAAAAAAGCTACCTAGTGAAAAAAAATTGCCATCTGACACTGATTCAGAAATGGTAGCTATTATTTCGGTTCGTCTTAAAAGTAAAAGTTTATTACGAAAAGAAATTTATGGTGATTTCGAAAAAAAAGCCTGAAACCCCTCGAAAATGGCGTCAGATCAAAATGAAAAGTGCACCATTGGAATCAGCATGGTCGAAAGCCTTGAATAGGGAAATTACAGTCCCCCTCCTTGAACAACAAAGAAAATCGCTTTTTTGCATCAGTAGCACTGATCTGTCTCCCTTTTTTTCTTTTTTTTTCTAGCAGGGCTAAAGGGTGGCCAGAGCATCATAGAGAGATGTGTGTAATAGCTCATTCGAAACGAAATTAGATTTGTAAGTGCCCTTTCTAAGTGACCAAAAATATTGGAGGGCAAATAGCCCCCCCCCTCCCTACAGGCCCCCTCCCCCCAACTAGTCCTATAACAATTTTGAGATAGCCATTTTGTTTAACATAGTTCAAAGGTCCAATATATACGGTTTGATGACGATATGGCCCTCCATAGTCCCTGGGAAAGGGCTGTATGTGGTATCGGGCGTATCGATATCACGCGTATTGGTATCGTGCGTATTGGTATCGCATGTACCGTATCGGGAATATCGGTATCCACTGTTTTTTTTTAGTCATTTTCTAGGCTCATTTTATTAAAGCATGTCCCGGCAAGGTATAATGATTGCAATGGCAACTGCAACCTAGTAAAGAGCAAACCACAGCCCATAGTAACCAAAAGTTAAAAAACGCGTTTTGAAAAAAAAAACTTCCTAGTGAAAAAAAATTGCCATCTTACACTGATTCAGAAATGGTAGCTATTATTTCGGTTTGTCTTAAAAGTAAAAGTTTATTACAAAAAGAAATTTATGGTGATTTCGAAAACAAGCCTGAAACCCCTCGAAAATGGCGTCAGATCAAAATGAACAGTGCACCATTGGAATCAACAAGGTCAAAAACTATGTACAGGTAAATTACAGTCCCCCTTCTTGAACAACAAAGAAATCACTTTTTTGCATTGGCAGCACTGATCTGTCTCCCTTTTTTTCTAGCAGGGCTAGGGGGTGGCCAGAGCATCATAGAGAGATATGTAATAGCTCATTCGAAACGGAATTAAATTTGTAAGTACCCTTTTCAAGTGACCAAAAAGATCGGAGGGCAGCTAGACCCCTTCCCCCAAAGTCATCCAATCAAAATTTCAAGATAGCTATTTTTTTTCAACATAGTTCAAGGTTCCAATATCTATCGTTTTAGTGATGATATGACCCTCCATAGTCCCTGAGGAAAGGGTTGTACGCTGTATTGGTATCTGACGTATCGATATCTCGCGTATCAGCATGGGTATAAAGTTATTGGGTGTTTTGGTATCCTCATTTTTAGTAGCTCATATAAAAGATATTGTTCATATGTACGTTGTTCTTTCCAATAAATTTCACAATCAGCCAGTTCCAAATCATGGTTAGAGAGATAGCTGCAACCTAGTAAAGAGCAAACCACATACCATAGCAACCAAAAGTTAAAAAACCTTTTTAGAAAAAGCTACTTAGTGAAAAAAAAATTGCCATCTGACACTGATTCAGGAAGGGTGACTATTATTTCAGTTAGTCTTAAAAGTAAAAGATTATTGCAAAAACAAATTTATGGTGATTCCAAAAAAAGCCTGAAATCCCTCCAAAATGGCGTCAGATTAAAATGAAAAGGGTACCATTGGAATCAGAATGGTCAAAAACCTTTTAAGGGAAATAACAGGCCCCCTCCTTGAACAACCAAGAAAATCGCTTTTTTGCATTGGCAGCACTGATATGTCTCCTATTTTTTATTCTTCTTTTTTTCTAGCAGGGCTAGGGGGGTGGCCAGACTATCATAGAGAGATGTGTAATAGCTCATTCGAAAGGGAATTAAATTTGTTAGTGCCCTTTTTAACTGACCAAACAGACTGGAGGGCAACTAGCCCCCCTCCCTAAAAGCCCCTTCCCCCAAAGTCATCCAGTCAACATTTTGAGATAGCCATTTTGTTCATAATAGTTCAAACTTCTCTGTTGATTCTTTCAAAAGAAGGCTAAACAGTCATCTGAAACCTCAATAAAAAAAAAAACTATTAACAACAAATGCTTAATTTTACATGGCACCATGAATTTCGAAAAAAAAATCATAAATATTTACTTATCTCATTCTTGAGGGCACACTGCTTCAAAGCCTATTTGAAACATTCCCATTACATTTTACTACTATTTCCTTTGCTGCTTGAGTAGCCTCCCTATTATAAAATGTTACCGTTTGTTATGTGAAGCATGGGGGCAAAGTGAAGCAGTGTACCTTTAGGAATGAGACAAGTATTTATAATTCTTTTAAAGTATTTTTAGAGTGTTTCCTTCAAATGTTTCACTGTTCTTAAGGTTAACTGTTCTATTCACCCAGCTCAAGGGTTGGCATAATGTTACTAAACTTCAGATTCAAGTACTATAAGGGGGTGTAGCTAGAATATGAATTTTGAAATTGCTGTATTGTAAATTAATGGATGGAAAGCTGTATGAATGGGGAAATTGTTATATAAAAAAAAAACATTGTTTTTAGGAATAAAGTAAATAAAATGTATTAGGAGAGAAAAAAATTAGGTAGGTGAGGAATTAGAAAGATAGAAAGCTATGGAATGCTGAGTGAGAGGTAAGACAGATAATTGGTAATGTAAAGGAAATGATATTGAAATAGTGATGAATTGGGTTACAAATAAGCAGGGAGTCTTAAGGTAAAAAAAAAGAAAGAAATGTGATTGATTTTTTATTTTCAGGAATAAAACAACAAAAAACCAGCACTCGGTTTGATCCTATCCATTACATGAAGCATCACCAACCCATCATCAAGAAAACAAAAAAGAAGAAGAGACCAGGAAAGGAGTTAAATCCAGGATATTTCAGTATAAACCAAATAACGCTGGATAAAAGAAAAGGAAGAAGAAGAATTTAAAATATGTATTAAAAAAGGATTTTACTGTTAAATAGAAGAAGAAGGATTTTGTGTATTCTTAATATTAGTCTATTTTTGAAAAAAATAAGGGGGTGTAAACTTAAACTGGTAACAGTCTTGTATATTGTCTCTTCTGAACTAAAAACTATAATAACAAAAGATTTGGCTAGTATTCATGCAACTCTCAGTTTTAAAACTGTTTCTTAATAGCCTAGGATAATACTCCCAGTACTCAGAAGTGCCTAATCTTGGAAAAATATTTTGACTAAAATGCATTTTTTACTAACATAGACAGTAGGTTCCTAACTTTGGATGTGATGCAGATAGTTGGGGTTGACTGATGGTTGGGACTGTGCTAGTTAGGATTGGCTGACTACAATCTTGGGAGACTGTTTTCCTTTTTTAATATTTAAAATTTGACAAAAGCTATTCTTACATAATAGCCGTTTTAGACATAGTTATTTTGCTTTACAGCAGTTCCTTTGGGTTGAATGTGTTCATGATAGAGTCTGTCTATGATTCAGACACTTTGTTCTAACTTTATAGTAGGGCTAGCAGTTCTACTTTATTAGTATGCTTTCTTTAGAAGTGGTTGACCACTAGGCCCTAAAGCAGCACCTTAGACAAATTCAGACAGGAGCAATTCTCCAGCATTTTTATTGGGGGGCCCAGAGGGGTCCATATCTGGATAGTCAAAGGGAATGGGATGTATAATATTTTTCTCCACATTATTGGGGGGCAACTGCCCCCTTGCCACCCCCAAACGACGCCCCTGAATTCAGACAAATCCAATAATGAAACAATCCCCTTGCTAGGTACTTTAATAGAATTTAAAGTGATTTAAATGTTGGAGTGGTGACTAGGTATTCTAATTACTGAGTATATTACCCTAAGTTACAGGTGCTGCTGCCATGGCAATGTTGTCCAGGCTTCTCCTGCCTAATGAAGCCAGATCTAGCCCTAGGCTATATACAGTACTTTGCTGATTCTGCTACTTGCATTATTTTATGTAGCTATTTCTTATTAATAGTTGATGCATATGGCAAAATAGCACTAACTCAAAAAAATCAACAAACTTTAGCCTATAGCCTAGGACCATATCTGGCACAGTTAGGCAAGGGAAAAGCTAGGGTTTTGAGTTTAGAGGGGGGATATAAAGAAGGTGACAAAGAAATTGTCTAGTGTGCCAACAAATTAAAACACCAAAGACACCACAAAGTTCCAAGGCATGGAACTTTTTCAAATGCATATGCACTGCATGCTGATATCTTAGAACTTGGGGGGGGGGGGGGGGTCCTACCTCCTCTTAGCTGTGCTCCTGATCTTGGGGGTTACAACTATTATGGTGGCAGCCAGTATGATAGGCCTAGGTTATATGTGGAAACAAGGTAGATTTACAGTTTAGGCCAACAACACAATTTAGCTAGAACGAGAATTGATACATCATTTGATGTCTTATGCTATTTCATGGTTCAACAACTGTTTCTGGAGCAAATTTCATTTTAAATCCTTAATGGGAAACTGAAAGGTAAAACATGTTTAAAAAAAAAATGTCTTGTGAGAAAAAAAAATGTCATTTGCAGCTGATTAAGGAATGGTAATTAATATTTTCCTTAGTCTCAATAATAAAATGTTATTTGGAAAACAAATTGACAGGATTTTTTGAAAAGAGCCCAAAATCCTCTAAAATGACATTCAGAGAAAAACTGACATTGTTTTTGAGGGGTTTTTTGCTCCTTTCTTTTATAAATTTCTGAAAAACAGTTTTCAAATAACCATTTTTCTATTAGGACCAGGGACAAATCTCCAGCATTTTATTGGGGGAGGGGGGGGGGCAAGAGGAATCCATATCTAGATAGTCAAGGGGCATGGGATATATAATAATTTTTTCTCAACATTATTCAGGGGACAACTGCCCCACTTGCTTCCCCCAAACAACACCCTGATTAGGACTAAGGAAAATAATAATTACTATTCCTGAATCAGCTACAAATGGCAATTTTTTCTCACTAACCAAGTTTTTTGAAAACATACTTTTAAACTTTTGGGTACTATGGGCTGTTTTGAGCCTTTTAAGCTCTTTAAGGGCTCAAAATGTTTTTCTTCAGAAACAATAATTCAATTATGAAAGAGCATACAAAATGGATTAAGTGATAAATTCACAGGTAAAATTCTTGTTTAGCTACTTTTGCTATCTTGGTAAGGGGTTACTAAGATAGCATCTTTGCTATCTTGGTAAGGGGTTAGGAAAATGAAATTTTCAGGAATTAATTTATTGACTAAAGTATATACTGGGAAGGAATTTTAAAGTAAATACATCCACTCCTCCTCCCACTAGAGGAACTGACCTTTGATGACCTTTGTCATCAATTATGAAAATATTTGTGTTATAGAAGGGAAATCTTGCAAAATAGATCTTCTGCTTAAATGAAGCATAAGAAAAATATTTTCAGCTTCACAACATTGCTCAATCTCAGTTACAAGCTTTTAAAGATCTGCAAATATATTTACTAAATTTAGAAAAACCCATTAATGTGGCTTAAAACTCCACTCAAGTAACAGGAATTGTATTTTCAAAGCTAAAACCAGAGAAAAGAAACTGAAAATTAAGGTATAATGTTGTTTAGTGAAAACCTGTCAATTAGGCAAATTTCTAAAACTTAGAGATCAGAAGAAGGTTAAGATAGTAGATTGGCAATACCTTCCTAGAGTAGCCTATGTTTTTGGCTCTGGATCCATTACTGAAAGTTTCATTTTCCTAAGCTAGCCCATTTCCAAAAAAAAGCAAAAAGAAGCTAAACAAGAATTCTGCCAATTCACTTTCATCCTAGCTAAATAGACAAATTTTTGCAGTTCATATTATTGACTTAAAAATAAAGTGAATATACCACTTGATGCCATTTTTTATCCTCTTTACAAATATAATAATCATTTTGTTGCAAATGAATTTCACCCCCACTCCATTATATACCAGTTCAGGGTATATATTTGCACATAATGGGTGGGGGGTAAAGTTTAAGCTTACCTCTGATTTGCATCAGAAATAAACTATACTCCCACCCTGCCCTAATGTGCAAATATATACCCTGAATTGATATATATAAAGAGGTGGGGTGAAATACATTTGCAACAAAAATGATTATTATATTTGGAAAGAGCATAAAAAAAGGCATCAAGTAGAATGTTTACTTTATTCATAAGTCAATAATATGAACTGCAAATTATGTTGCTGTAAAGTGCAAATTTACTGGAAACAGTTCTGAGTGAGAAATTGAATAGTAAACCTACTAGCCTATTAATTAGTTAATATATTGTTCAGTTGAAAAGAGGACTGGCACAACACTTACAGTAAAATTCTACTTTAGCTACTTTTGACTATCTTGGAAAAAGGTTAGGTTAGGAAAATGAAACTTTCAGGGATGGGTCTACAGGCTAAAGTATGGGTAAATTTGCAGGTGGCACAATAATTTAGCTAGGATGAAAGTGGAAATGTCATTTGATGTCTTTTTTTTATGCTGTTTCATAATACAATAGTTGCTTCTGTTGGAAATTGCATTTTGAGCCCCTAAAGGGGCCCCAAAGGCATTTCATTTTGTAACCACACAAAGAAGTTACCAACACTAGTTAAGTCATTGAAAAGTGGTTAAAAACATATCATTAGTTTATAAATAAGTTTTTCAAGAGTAATATATTCCAAAAATACTTATTTATAACAATTCAAACCTTATTTATTAGGTAATTCAATTCAAACCATTTTCCTAGTGTTTCAAATTTTTCAATGCCATCAACAAAAAATAGAGCTGAATTTTGTGATTTGAAACTTTGTTGTGACAGTTCAGGGTATATATTTGCACATTAGGGGGGTGGGGGTGTAAAGTTCAAGGTAAATTTGCAGTGGGCCATATAATTTAGCTAGGATGAAAGTGAAAACATCATTTGATGCTTTTTAGGCTATGCTCTTTCATAATTCATATAAAATGCCTTTGGAGCCCCTTTAAGGGCTCAATATGCAATTTGCAACAGAACCAATTGCTGTATTATGAAATAGCATAAAAAAGGGATGAAATGAAGTTTTCACTTTCATCCTAGCTAAATTATTGTGCCACCTGCAAATTTACCATACATTAGCCTGTAGACCCATCCCTGAAAGTTTCATTTTCCTAACCTAACCCTTTCCAAGATAGAAAAAAGTAGCTAAAGTAGAATTTTACCAAGGTAGGTACTTCAAAATACCTTCCTGGGACATAATTTAGCCTGGAGACCTATCCCAGAAAGTTTCATTTTGTTAACCTAACCCCATTAAAAGATAGCCAAAAGTAGCTAAAGTAGAATTTTACCCCCTCTTACTCTTAGATCCACCTTTCCCAAAGAGTTAAATGGTAAAAATATAACGTAGGCTGAGCTAAGTTATGAAATTAGGTTAGACCAGTTATAACAGGCTATACCAACATTATTATTTCTCGTAAGAGATCTAGCCTTTCAGAGATATATGTATCTCCTCCCAAACTACTTCTGGAAGCCACTGCAAGACTGAATGATATTTCAGAATTTTCTGACGGCATTTTACATTGAGGTAGTTTATTGCAAATTCAACGGAAACACGTTTTTACTTTTTGAATTTGAACTTAGTGTAGCGTCAAAATCAAAATTCCGAAAAAGAATAAAAGCAACTAGGCGAAAATCAAAGGATCCCCCCCGATCCACTTTCAGTTCTCTAGAAAAGAGGTCTCCAAAGGCCCACGGGGCTATCTCATTCTGCCCCTGTAGACCTTTAGTCACCAGAAAAAAGACTGCATTATTTGATTTCATAGACTAATTAAAATCAATGTTTTGATATAGTGTTATCTAGTGGAAGAGTTGGCTTCCCCGTAAAGCATGACTGGCACAGCTACTGGAGAGGATAAATCCAATAGACTGGAAAAAAACATTTTCTGATTATAACTGGGACTGGACTAACTTCAGTTAATTGACTATTGATCGAAGAAAGAATACGAGTGACATATAGAAAGGTTGGACAAGTGAAGCAAATGTGTATTAGAAACACATTATGCAAGCAATGTTTCTAAGGTTATTTCTTAAACCACAACGGTCAGCCATAATAAAAATAAAGTAAAAAAAAAAATACTCAATAATATCCAACGGGAGCAGTCAGCATTTTTGGACCTTATGCTAATTTTGGCTTTATTGGATCTCTTGTTGGTTTGTTTTTCAAGTTGACACTCCGCGTTGTTTCGATTTTATTTGTCTTTCTACATTTTTTGGCATATTCCTTGAAAAAAAATTGGCTCGTGCTGAAGAATAAAGGCGGGTGTCCTCCCAAAAAAATTCGCTTTGTTTTTTTCAGTATTTTCGTTGGCCTTAAATCATTTTTGATCATTTTTTCTTTTCGTTTTGTTTTTCCAATGTTCCTCCAAAGTTTTAATCACCAGCAAGCTTTGTGTGTTATATATACGCTGGTGAAGATAGTAAATTTAATAGGGTCACATAGGCTCAACCATTATCAGTTTAGAGACAGGTTGAAAGGCACAAATACAGAACCGTAAGATTTACCATAATATACAGCAATAAAATGTGTAAGTTGTAAGACAATTATTAGCAGAAAATATGAATTAAGGAAAGAAAACACATAACTTTCTAGAAAATAAAGACAACTCATGGACGTTAGTATCGATGAAGAGTTGATATGGATCTGAACCTTAAGCTACAAGAAAAGAAATTCTAGTTTCTGATCTGTATACTGACCTAAAGGCTTTCAGATCTTAGCCTGTCTTTTTTTTGGAACAAGTACATACAGGCCAACTACTTGAGGTACTTTCAGCAGTGCAAGGTCTTCATGACTAACGCAAATAAATAAGTTCCCCACACTATTCACACTTGAGATCACAAAAAAACTCCAGACAGTGTTTCAAGAGCAGTTTTCTGACTAGGATTCAAAGGCAAAAGAAGTGAGGCTATTTCAAAAACCATTTGAAGCAGTGGCCAGTTGCTGAGATGAACTGCAGGTGGTGGTTATTGACTTGCAAGCAAATGCCGTCCTAAAGGACAAGTTCAAAAAAGGACTTTTGAGTTTTCACTAGTTTTTGCCCAAAGAAGACTTTCCTAATGTCAAAACTTTTGCGTCACGGTCCTTATCAATCTTTGGAACAACATGCTTGTGCAAACAGACATTTTAAAGGTAAAATGCAAGAAACACAATTCGAGAACTATCTCGTCTGATGACAATCTAAGTCACTTTTAATGTTAGGGACATCAAGTTCAAAACCAGAAAAATCTACTATTTTGGCATCCAGGAAGTAGTTTAACCATTACCCTTAATACAGGTAATCATGTGCAATGCATCGATGCATTATTAAATAATCTCAAATATAATGTTAAATAATATTAATTTTATGAGTATAATAACATAAAATATATGATTAAAACAAAATTGATGTTTTGATGTTTTTCTTATTTAAACCTTTGGCGTGAAGTTGGCCCTCAAACTACATTTTGAAAGTTAATGCGGCCCTCTGGCAAATAGTTTTAGGCCCTTGCTCTAGAAATTATTTTGTTTCTTCTTCGCATGAAATATACATGTGGCTAAAAGGCTGTTTAATTATATATAGTGGTTTTATATCAGTAGGGCCATTTCATAAAACCTCAGGGGGGGCAAATATCAATTTTGGGCCCCCGTCCAGACTCAAAATGTAATTACTCTGTTTGGTAGACTACTCTTCAAGTTAGTCTTCGAATACACATTAAAGTAAAGTAATATAGTTAGATTTTGTCTTTTGTAACCTGGTAAGGGACCAAAAAATTGTCACAAGATGGAATATTTACCACACAAATTAAAAAACTGGAAGTTACGTGCAGTTACTAAAGCTATGGATTCCTCCTTGGCTTCATTTTTGCGAAGTCGTCCACAAGCTTTTCAAAATCAAGCTCCTTCACTGCAGCCTTTTCAGAGATCATAAGGAACAAATACGAAAGTCGCTCGTTTTCCACTGTTTTTCGAAGATAATCCTTCACAAATGTCAACACAGAGAAAAATTGATCATTTGAGCATGTTGTGAGCGGGAGTCTAAGGACTACCTCACGACCTCAAGAACCTCAGAACAAGCTTCTTTCAATCCTCCTAGGCTTTCGAAAAGATTTAAAGCGTTTGCCAGTTTCTGTAGAAGCTGCAACACATATGCACGAGCTATCAAAGCTTGACTCTTCAGTACTATAACATCGATAACAGCCTTATCAAATTATGTGTCGATCTCGAGAAATAAATCTGTGTTCATGAAGTTTTCGGATTTGGGGTTAAAGCATCGTGTGGCTTCTAGTACTGGCATTTGGACAGAAAAAAACGCTCATCAAACTCATTTACCACTATGTCCAAAACCTCGTAGAACTCTCTTCGCATTTTCTCTTCTGTTCTTTTGCTCTCAGATTCAGTGCTGTGCTTTCCAAGTGTTGATAACGTCAAATAGTCCCTGAGTCTTCTGGATTTCTTCTGAACTCGTTTTGATTTTGCTGGTATGGTTGAAGCAAGAGCGCTTGTTTCCGACAGATCAGCTCTGACATTAATAGCCATCTCTTTATGCTTGCCGTATAGGACTCGAAAATGCTCGACATCATGCATTGTCTTCAGTCGGTTCTTTGTTGTGGTAATTAAAGTGCAGGCGTCTGAAATGATCAGATCTGGGGCCTGCAGTTGTTCTGGAAAACGTTGATCACTGCAAAAACTTCGTGAATGACATACAAACTGAATATGAAGGGAAAAGACTCTAGTTTATTCTCAAGACCTGTAGCTTCTGCCACTTCCTCCTGTCAGAATATTTTTGAACAACTGACAAAACTGCGAGTATGCAGTCATATCTTACCAGAATTTTAGCCACCGATCTATACCAGTATGACCAATGTGTCACAACTGCCCTTTCATGCGTTAGCACGGGCACGTTGACAGTTTTCTGAGCCTCAACAAACAACTGATATCGAGTGTTACTGTTGGAGACAAAACTATATACTGTTTGCAAAACTGAAAATACTGACGAAATTCTGTGTATGCTGTGCATACAATCTCCAATAACAAGCTTAAGTCTATGGGAAGGACAGTGGGTGTACACCACTTGCAGTGCTTTTTCCCGGAGACAGGCCTGAGCTCCTGAAAAACGTCCGCTCATTACACTTGGCCCGTCATAGCACTGTCCGAAAAAATTTTGACCAGTCAAGGCCGATACCCTTTATTTCGTTGTGGATAAAGTTGGCCACACTCTCAGCGTCAACCTTGCGCATGTGGTAGCAACTTATGGGTCTTTCTTTGATTTTCATATCCTGAACATAGCGCACTAAGATCGCAAGTTGTTATTGTTTTTTTAGAGGTCTTTTGTTTCGTCAGCAAGAACGGCTAAAAATTTTGCTTCTCTGACTTCTTTCCGATAGAATTTTTAATTTTATTTCCTATGACCTCACTGTATTTGTTTTGGTACTCATATGACAAGTAATGGCCATAGGCCTTACGTAACTTTTCCATCAGCGAAATTCCCTCGATTGGAATTTCGATGTGAGATGCGAGACTGACCATCTCAACGAAATTCCTTCGATTGGCACTGGACTCTCCTCATTATGGCCACGGAACGCAAGAACTTGCCATCCAAGTAAGGCCTATTTTTCTTAGCAGAGCCTTTAAATACCGTCTGGTCTCTAATATTTCCTTTTCCCGTTATTTGGAGAGGCAAGAGGCAACAGATTCGCCCTTCTCCGTCTCAATAGCTTTAAATTTGGTCCAGGAATTGGTTCATGCGTTATGCTGGTCACTGCTTTCGTGCTGCCTTACCAGCACTGAAATGCCTTTTTACTTTTTCAATCCTACGTCGATGAAAGCTCTTGCACCATGTCTTTCGCCTGATCTTAGCGATGATCCGGTGAAGTGTCGGCGACAGCAGCGGAATACCGAGTCCTGTTCTTTTGAATATTTGAGCCATAGATATGCCAAGAAATAAGAGCTGTTGAATTTTCTTGTGCGATTCCTGATGGTAGTGACAGGATAGTCAGTAAGAACTGGTTGACAGGGTTTATCATATAAGTTCATGGATGTATCTGTACTGCTTATGCTGGAAGCCGTTCCCTCCGTTTGTGGTTGGCACAGATATGTCTCCCCTGTGTCTCTCAAAAGGAAGACGCTACAGTATGCAGTGCATTAAATACAAAATGAGAAACGACAATCCAAGACTCTTGTCTGGATACCCCTTTTCCCAGATGTTGCAAATGACTTTACAGGCTGACCGGGAAAAACAAATTATTGGAGACAGTATAATGTTACAGGCCGAGTCCGACAAAAACATGCCAAAGGAGATATTTTTCAAATGGGTGACTTTGTTGCAAATCTTTGAGTGTCTTCAATTTTCCAGTGACCTGGTTTTTGGTTTCTCAGGAATAAATCGAAAGCAACAAAAAAATTTAGAATAGGAAGAATAAACTAAAAGCTTCAAAGTTGAAAATTTGGCCCCTCAAAAAATCTGGTGGGGGCATGGCCCCCCAACACACACACACACAAATGTCGCCACTGTTTTATATTGGTCTGTTGGGACAAAATCCAAAAGCTCATTATATCTAGCCCAACTCACAATGTTCTTATGACCTATTAGAACCTGGCTTTTTAAACCCGCCAGACATTGATGTTGATACCCCCTTATGTCTCTATATAAATAAGATTGCTTCCTGGGGCATCCAATTAAATGATCACTAGATAAAAAGTCACATGAGCGTGGTCAAGAACCACTCAGCTCTGAGCTCAATAGATTGTGAGAGCTGCAATCCTGCATAATCAAATCCCTAGGAAATCCATTTTTTAGAAAAGCATTAGTTGTTATCATTTTTCATGAGGTTCCTATTAATAGCACCTCCTCACAAGCTTATCTCCATTTCACTCCAAAATTAATTTTGCATGTTTACCATAGGTAGGGGAAAACGTCAATACCTAGGTTTTTCATCTTTTGTTTCTAAACCAGGAGTATCTTCTTTCTAATTCTAAACTATTTTTTTCTATCTAAACCTTTCATATTCCCTCTTAATTCAGAGTTTACATTAGGTGTTTTACGGACAATATTTCGATTAAATCGACCAGTTGAAAGTCCAGTTTTCCTTTGTTATTCGGAAAAAAACAGTTTTCGCGTATTTACATTGAATGATTGAATTTCCACTGGGTCCATAAAACGTCAAATAGTAAAACAGCATTTGTCCAACAAGTTATACGCTTTTCCCTTTTGTGCCTTCCATTTTCAGTAAACAATCCGTAAAGCATAAATCTTAAATATCTATTCACAGTAATGACTAGCACTTTTTACTTTAAGCAAAGGATCTACAAATGATATCAAGTTTTCATCAAATCATGGATAATTGGAGAAAAAAGCCAAGATAGATAGTATGAGAGAGAGGAACAGCTGGCATAGGCCTCTATATATAGTTTAAATAGCCACTAGTCCGTTGATTTTTGAATTAAAACCAAGTTGCCATGAATCCATGGCTAATTGGAGCAAAGGCCAAGACAGATCAGTGGCGGATCCAGAGGGGGGAGGGGGACGTGGCCCCCCTTACGTAGTCTGAAGTAGTGTAATTTACTTAAATAACGTAAGTTTGCGCTAATTAAACTGGGTCCTAAAACAATTTAATCACATCAGCCTGTTTTGCGCCCCCCTCCCCTAAAAAAAAATCCTGAACTCGCCCCTGAGACAGATAGTCTGAGTGAGAGGCAAAGCTTACATAAGCCTATATATATATATATATATATATATATATATATATATATATATATATATATATATATATATATATATATATATATATATATATATATATATATATATATATATATATATATATATATATATATATAATATATATATATATATATATATATATATATATATATATATATATATATATATATATATATATATATATATATATATATATATATATATATATATATATATATATATATATATATATATATATATATATATATATATATATATATATATATATATATATATATATATATATATATATATATATATATATTATATATATATATATATATATATATATATATATATATATATATATATATATATATATATATATATAGTTGGGATATATCGAATTATATATACTGATTCCCAGCAAATTTGAAGCACAGACTTGTACTTCCCTGTACCATGTACGGAAAAACAAGATACAATCAAATTTGTGGTAATACCAATTGCAAGCAAGGACTCTTGGCCAAATTACTTAAACATTTTTCGTCATTATGAGTAGGGGGAGAACTTATACTCCTGTACGAGATTTAATATCCTTGGTAAAAGCCTGTACGAGATTTAATGTCCTTGGTAAAAGTGTTATTTCTAGACCAATCAGAGGACTAGAATCCGTGTACGAACAAGATCACGAGCCTCTTTCTAGGTCAATCACCGGTTGGAATACTGGGATAACAAGGTGACATCAGAGCAGACTCCTGGAAAATTTAATAGCATGGATTTACGTATTTTCTCTTACATCACAATTCCATCTTGAGACTTTGCTTATATTGTTCGTGTTTTGAGGCTAAAGTAACATTATGGAGGAAACATCGAATGCAATGGATTTAGAAGTTTTTGCTATGCAAATTTATAACGTGAGTTCTGTTTATAAATAATTAATTGAGATATTTACTTTATAATTTTTTTTTTACCAAAACATATTATTGACTAATGTGGATACAGCACACGATACATTTTTTCAGGGTATATATTTACAAATTAGATAGGGGTGGGGTTGCATGAAGTCTATGTTAAGTATAAAACCGGTTAGCATTTTTTTTATCTGATCGCATATATTTTCTACTAGGCTAGCTTTTGAAACTGTCTTTTGGTATGAATTTTAGGCCTAGATGATGTGTGTATGTTAACAATCTTTTTCTATTTAAATTTAAGCCTATATGCTGGAACTGGGTTATCATGCCTTTATTTCTAGAGCTTTATAACATTTCGATGGTTTTATAATGAGGAGGAGGGTATAAGAATTAGCTCGTTTCAAAGATAAAATTCCGCCAAAAGTTGTAAAAAATGATTCTTTTTAAGGAAACTATAATATAATTTCTTTTTAAGAATAATTTTCACATTACTGTCTTTTGATATAAATTTTGGCCTGTAAACTGTCTTAACGAGATTTTTCTGTCTAATTACAGTGGGAATGTACTTTCACGCATATATTTATTAAAATTTTGAGGGTTTTATAATGAGGAGGGAGAGGGTATAAGAATTAGCTCGTTTCAAAGATAAAAATTCCGTCAAAAGTTGTAAAAATGATTTTTTTAAGGAAACTGTAATATAATTTTTTTTAAGGATAATTTTGATGTTACTATCGTTCTATATAAATTTAGGCTTATAAACTGTCTTAACGAGATTTTTTTGTCTAATTATAGTGGGAATGTGCTTTCATGCATATATTTATTAACATTTCGAGGGTTTTATAATGAGGGGGGGATAAGAATTAGCTAGTTTCAAAGATAAAATTCAGCCAAGAGTTGTAAAAATGTTTTTTTTTTTTTAAGGAAACTATAATCTAATTTCTTTTTAAGGATAATTTTGAAGAATGCGTCCCTACCCCCCGAGAAAAAAGGTTCTAATTGAAGATGAGAATCCCTTACGTCCCTCTGTAATTAACTACATTGGGCCTGCGATGGCATATGCGCAAGGAGAGAGAACGCAAGGGCCCTTATGCAAGAAGACGAAATGGCTACGGGCGTGACGATGTTGCAAAAAACGAATGTAAGTTTAAAACTTTATCAATATTTTCACTAAAGATTTTTTCTCCCCAAAAGGAACAGCACAGTTCACTATTCTAATATCCTATTTGAGGTAAAGTCTTATGACCATTTAAATCGGAGAATGTAATATTATGATAATAAGATGAGAGATGATAATGAAACAGGCTGTATATTATCTCAGATCTGCCATGGTTCGATGTTTTCATCCTTAACTGTAAACATGTGTGTAATCTGACTAGTTTACAGTCCATAGTTTCAAAGGAAAACATATGAGGCATTAATTTAATTGACACTGGGAGAAACTAAATGTAATTTAAAACGACGTTAAAAAGTCAGTAGTTCAATTTTGCTTGAGACTTACAAATTATTTTAATTTTTTTGTCGTTCAGGTAATTGATTTCTTAGAAAACTGTTTCCGTTCTGATGCAAAAAAGGTACTTTTCAAGTATTTATATTCAATGATTGTTATTCCATGAAACCTTGATATTTACACACTTTATTTTATCGCTAAAATGAAAATAGGAAGACGCTCCCTTTGCAATAGCTGGAAAGAACATGGGCTTAATTTAAGCATTTTTTGGGGGGGGGGCAGTAGGGGGATGAGGTGGAGTGAGGGACATTGTTTATAGCCCAGAATTGAAATGTCTCTTTTACACTTTTCATTCAGCAATTTAACCTTGAGATAGTAAACAAATTAGAGAATCGATATATGATGATTAAGCTATCACTTTGTAAATACAGTAGTAGCTGTGATTGAAAGGCCTTGTTACCTCTCATAACCGTCAATGTCTCAACAAAGGACTATTGACTCCTTTACTTTTAATCCAATTTTCGACCTTCTTAAAAAATAGGGTATTCCATGAAACTTTGATATATACACACTTTTATTTTATCGCTATATTGAAAATAGGAAGACGCCCCTTTGCAATAGTTGGAAAGAACATGGGTGCAATTTAAGCATTTTTGTTTGGGGGAGGGCAGTAGAGGGATGAGGGGAGAGGGGGACATTGTTTATAGCCTAGAATTGAAATATCTTTTTTACACTTTTCATTCAGCCATTTAACCTTGAGATAGTAAACAAATTGGGGAATCGATATATGATAATTAAGCTATCGCTTTGTAAATACAGTAGTAGCTGTGATTGAAAGGCCTTAATACCTCTCATAACCGTCAATGTCTCGACAAAGGACTATTGACTTTACTTTTAATCCAATTTTCGACCTTCTTAAGAAAATAGGGTGTTTTATACACGTTGAAATTAGTGGTTGTTTTTGTTTATAGGTTAGAGCTTTTCATCGCTACTCCCACCCACACCTGAAGAAATAAGTCACGTATCATATGATCCCATTGATGAAATGATTCAAATTGATGCACCTGGGCAATTTCGTGACATTGTTGAAACACCATCACATAACGGTGAAGGATATGATGAATTTTTAGAGGGGTGTTATGATGGTAGTGATAATTCAAATGGTACACCTTATAACATTATCACCGACACGGAATGGACAGATAATTTTTTGGGACAATATTTCATTGGTGATAGTAATTCTTTAGATGTAGGCAATAGTACAGTTCAACAAGACAATGCAGTTAGTTCAGAGGGTGATCTACCATGGTTGAGCCCGAATACCATACAAATCTTAGACAATGTTATTCGTGAGTTAAATGAGAATCCTTCCCCCTCGGATTTAATGAATATAGTCCCGGTTCAATCAAATTTAATTGAACAAGAAAATGAATTCGATTGGATGGATTTGCATAGCCTAGCGCACTAGAGGCTATGTTAAGTGAACTGGGAGATTTTACTCCACACTCCAGCCCAATTGTCAAACAAAGTGGGGGAGGGGGTTTTGGTAATGTCACAAAATTCTCATCGCTACCAGAATTTCAGCAAACAAATTCAATTCTGAATACAATAGACGTTTTCACAGCAAAACTTGGCGATCCCTTTAATACACTGATAGCGGGGAATTTTATAACCAACCCCATAGATGATATTCATGAATATGCAGAGAAAATTCGTGCACTTCTAAAAAACCAAATTCAACTATGGGGAGACGGGACAGTATCAAAGCCTCAATTGTTTTAAAAATATTTTATTTAAATGAAAGGCATGGTGAGGTCTATGATAACTATGTGCACACCAAAATGTTGGTGATGTATCCTCATTTAGAAAATCATGAGAATATTTTCATGGATTGGGTCAGCACTGTGGTCACGGATCTCGACATTTATAATGAGAATGGTAGTGGTTCGGTGGTTTTATTTGTTGAAAATTTAGAGAAGGGGCAGGAGGGGCAGGGCCAGGGTCTATATTTCTAAAATATAATCCTGATTTAGAAGGATGCAAGGGCGTTCAACGAATCTGTTTCGAAACAGGCCAAAAATGTTTCATGTACGCATTTCTCATATTGGCTTTCCAACCTCTAGCATGTGAAGCCACAAAGAAAAATTTGGACCACCGGGCCGTGCAAGGACAAGAAGGGTCTGATTTTTCCCCAGTAGATTTCTCTTGTTTAACAAAAAAATTTCCTGTTGCACTCAAGGCGATAGATATTTTTGAACGGGCCAACGCGTATTTAAGTATTGGTGTTACAGTGCTGCAATATGAAATGGAATTTCAAGAGGGTGTGCGTTCTCATAAAAAGGGTGTAATATTTCCAGTAAGGGTCCTATACATTGAATCTGTGTGAAACAATGGGTTTGGTTGTTGTACACACCGCCTAGTGAACCTAGTTCAATTGGCCATTTCAATCCCAGTACGGATATTAGTAGAGTTCTGGGAGGGGGTAAGAAGAAGGGGTATGTTACTACTGCCCAATGTGTTTGTCTAGATTTTGGACCGAATTAAATCTACAAAATCACATGAAACACCACAAAAGACATGGCTATCAATCGGTTGAGACAGTTGGAGGTGACCTGGCAATTTTACGATTTAGAAATATTCAGAATACACTTATGCAAAGTGATAAAGTAAGTTTAGACTGTGAATCTAAGCTTATGGATGTGAATGACCCACAATTTCCAAATCGTATCAAAGAACATCAAGCCATCGCGGTTTCCTATTCCCATGCACAGAGAGACAACACTAACACTATGCGATTGTTAGAAATAGTTGACACATTGGACGAGAATGATTTCATGATCAAATCATTGACTAAATTAATTGTCACTGCGAATGGGGCCATTTCCCGTTTGAGAAACACACACTACCCAATGATACTATCAGCAGAGGATCGCCTGGCCATTGAAAATAAGAAAATATGCTGGGTATGTAAGGGGGAATTTGAAGAGGCGACTAATGGGAAAGGGACTAGGGAAAAAAGACTAAGGGGGAGAGAAGGGAAAAGTTAGGGATCATGATCAATTGGGGCAGGAAACATCCTCAGGGGTAGTAATTTTCGTGGCGTAGCACACCAATCGTTCAATGTGAATGCAAGCCAGCAGTTTTTTACACCGGTTTTCATTCACAATTCAAATTACGATTAGAAATTTATTTTACCGGCTTTGGCACGTATGAACAGGGAAGGAGGGGGGGGGGGGTAGATAGTCCATGAGGAAATAACCCATTTACCTACAATATTATACCCAAATCTGCTGAGAAGCTGTTGCTTTTAGAATCCAAATGGCAGGCAGTGGATAATGGCCATACGTGCTGGAATAAAATCTGTTTTTTCAGATTCATATAGTTTTTTTCCCCAAGGCTCTGAGTCAACTAATTCAAGTGCAGAAAAGTGACAATTTCGATTGTTACCCTCTGCTCAAACAGTGCTTTCCAAACATTGAAATTTATGACTTACTGACTTTTAAAGGCATATATGCGTATGACTATTACAGCTCTGGCACAAGGTTACGTGAGGGGAAACTCCCCTCCCCCATTTTAGCATTCTATAATTCACTTACCGATAGTGTATTCACTGTCGAGAACTATGAATTTGCTAAGAGAGTGTGGGATAAGGGTGGTTGCAAAAAATGGTTGGGATTATTATAGAATGTACTTGGCAAGCGATGTGATAACTCTTTTGGACATCGTCTGCAGGAACACTGACCAAATTTATTCGGAATTCGGGCTAGACATTGGCTATTATTTTTCAACACCGCACCTCGTCATGGACTTAATTCTAAAAATCAATAGGGAGGAAATAGTTTGATCACCAATGCGGATCAACACCTATTTGTTGAAAGATCTATGAGGGGGGATATGTGTTTTTCATGGGGATCGCATCCTAACAACAGATCCAACTGGGCAGAACACTGCTGTTGGTGTAAAGTCCAATGCTGTTTTTCTTGACATGAACTCACTGTACCCCTCGGCGATGTCTCACTATAGTTTACCGTGTTGCAATTACAAATGGATTGAAAATCCTTGCGTCCTAGATCTCCCTGGCATTCATACTGTCGAGGAAAATGGTCCCCAAGGATGTTTTTTAAAATCGACGGACACATACCATTGGAACTCCACGGCACTGTAAAAGATTTTGTTTTTCCGTGCGTAAATAGACCGGTGACCAGTGAGTCTTTGAGCCCATGCAATCGGTCTTTGGTCGAGGATATGGGCATGTATTGGACCCCCTCCAAGCAGAAATTGATTGCAGATTTAGACCCGGAACAGAATAATGTTGTCTACCACGTCCTATTCCGGTGGATGGTGACAAATGTTTTCAGGGTCACAAAAATACACAGAGTCCTGCAATTCGATCAGAATCCCTACTTGAAAACGTTTATTGACACCTTTGTCAGTAAATTCTCACTGGCAAAAAGTTCAAAAAGAAATGTATCAACTCATTTTAAATTCAGCTTTTGGAATAATGTGTGAAAGCGTACGAAACAGATCACGTTGCGACGTAGTTACATACCCCAAAGAATGTGCACGAATTATCGCCGACCCCAACTTTACAAATTCACGAGCATAGACACGAATATGGTTCTGCTACACAGAAAAAAAGAGAAATGTTGTTCTGAATAAAAATATCGCGGGGGGGGATTTCAATACTTGAAATTTCCAAGAAACTCATGTTGCCGTTCTTTTACAATGTTTGAAAGGTACAATGGCCGAGGGAGGGGGAGGTTCAAGTTTACTATGGGGACACAGATTCTCTGTTTTTAAAAGTTAAAGCCGAAATTTTATTGGATGATTTTGAAATTGGTGTGCACATTGGCCCGCGAATGGATTACATGAATTGGAATGAGAGCATCTACCCCGAGTTGGTGAAACGCCAGGCCCCCAATCAACTATTAATGTTAAAGTCAGAGACGGGGAGCGATTTAATATCCAATGGGGTGTTCCCCGGTCCAAAAGTATACTGTGCGGAAACACACGGCAAGCAAAAAACAGGCCTGCAAAGGGGTACCTACACATCGAGTTGAATGTATGGACTATCGAAACCAACTCGGTCTGGATAAATTAACTTAAATTTAAATAAAAAAATAGTACTTGATGGGTGGGTGGGGGACAATTTTTCAATATAGTCTTCATACCTTTGCCATCGTCATCGTCATCGTCATTCAACTTTTACTGCAGCTATTGTATACAGTTTGTTTCCCACCGCAGCGGGCCGCCCTTTCTGGCCCCACCCGCGGCCGCCGGCCTTCGCCCAGGGGGTGGGGGTCCCGCCGGCGGCCGGCCCGGCCTTCGGCCCCGGAGGGGTTGGGGGGCTTGGGGGGGGATTCTCATCTTTCAAATGTTGTAAATAGTATTTTCTCATATTTTTCTATTCTTACTCTACAAATGTGTTCACCTGTGCTGCTATTGCTGTTCTTGCTGTATTTGAAGTTGTTGTTTTTTTTATAATAAATGAAAAATATTGTTCTTGTTGTTGTTCTGTTATTGTTGCTATTTTTGTTGTACAAAAAGTGTTGTAAATTAAAGAAAAAAATATGTTTTTGTTGTTGCCATTGAATAACGTACTAGGTAAATCTAAGGGAAAATTATTATTATTTATTCATTAGACAAGTATGGTTTACAGCAAGTTGTATTCCAAATATTGTCAGCAGCAGCAGCAGTATGTATCAATTTAAAATACCGTTTGGGTTGTTTCTCTGTGGTCCGTGAATGTCGGGAAAACGAAACTTTTAGCTAAAATAATTAAAATTGTAATAAAGTGTTTTTGGAAGAACCAAAGAAAATTTACTATTGCTATATTATTTGGCAGGAGTCCTCTGACCGATTAAAAGATATTGCCACTGCCACGTCCATGCCAATACAATTCATACGGGGACTTGACGTTTTCAATAGTATTGAGTCAAACTCATGGCTGATTATTGATGATTTAGCTGAATCGATTGGACAGTTCTCACAGGAAATGCTACAAGCTGTTCGCTCTGATCATGAACACATTTCCATGACCCTAATTATACACAATCTCTTTCATCAGAGCAAGTGTATGGGGACCCTTGCTTTGAGCGGCACCATCTATATTATCTACCGAGTTGTTCGTGACTCAAGTTCTCTAATAAATCTCAATAAACAAATATATCCAGGAGCTCCCAAATTTCTACTTTCAGCGTACAGTCAGGCGACAAATAAGGCCTACGGTTACATTTTGCTAGATCTTTATCAGAATATACCCGAGGATTTGCGTGTAGTCACAGATATTTTCGACAAAGAAATTACTGTCTATATTCCAGTGAACAGTAGAAAGGCTATTAGTTTCCATCATGACGCTGAAGAAACTAAACGAAAATAGACACTTAATTTCCGTTCTAAGCGCTTCAAAATCCCCACTCAGGAAGGCCATACTCAAACATAATTTTGACAAAGAATTTATTTATCTAATATCGGAACTTTGTTTAAATTTAACTGATGTCAATGTACACTTGCCAGAAGGTACTAGACAACAGTCAAAGCAACATCGTTCCACTGTACGTGCCTTGGCTTGCAAAAACAAAGAAAAAAATCTTAAAAGAAAACGTCTCCTTCAAGCGGGCGGTAGCTTTTTTACACTTTTACTACCAATAATAGCAGGACTTGTACACAGTTTTATCTAGATGGCTAAATTCTATAAACTGACTCCAATAGAACTCGTCCTTACACCAGTTGAACACTTTGAAGATAATCTAAGCAAATTCGTTAATGATGAAAATATTGCCGATGATAAAAAGCTAGTTTTACTTCAAGATGCACTGCTTCGTGTGACAAACATAGACCTTATCGTGAGAGACCCGCCGTCGTCACAGATCCCCACCCCCCAAACAGGAAACATCTCCTCAAGATTCTCAGCAGCAACAACAGCAGCAGCACAATCAAAGGAGAAGGAATTGAATTCAATAGTGACATCAATTGGAAACCTATTGCCATTGACCTATGGAGAACAGAGTAAAAGAGTATTAAAATATCTCATGTTGGAAAGTGGTGGTAATGATTATCAAGCTCCGGTCGATAGAACTGAGAAACGAATTATAATTCAGGGAAAACGTTATAATCTACTTGATTTAGTTTATGATATGGTTACAAATCATAAAGGACTCTTATCATTTGACAATAATCTATACAACTTTCTAAATACTTCAAACTTCCCCAATAGTCTTATTGGCAATAAGCAAAGTCTAAAGAAATTAGGGGAATATAGTAGAGGTGTCCATGAGCGTAGGCAGCATATTGTCTGGGGGGCAGTCGATAGTGTGATGGAGGGCCTTTTATTAACTGCTATTCCAAGCATCTGCTTTTTCAGCCATATCTAATGTAAATTTGAAGGTATAGGGGGGCAGCTGCCCCCTTGCCCCCTCCCTACGCCCACGGAGGTGTCAGTGCTCTAACAACACCACAATTTAAAAAAGAAGAAGAAGATTTTAAATCAATCTTGGAAAATACTAACACTCCTACCAGAAGCAGCAGCAACGATTTGATAGCACCAATTATGACGGCTAGACAAAAGCGAGGACGTATTGATATCAACTCACCGTCACAAGCACCACCCTCCAGTGTGCAAAAGGGGAGTGCACATTACACTACGTGTTTGCGTTCAAAATGGATGAAGTTTTAAAACATGTCTATGAAAATATTGGTGAAGTGGGAAGTCTAAGTTCCCCCAAAAACACTTTCTAAAGTTACCTCTGACGTAGGTGGCAGCACTTTAAAAAATGCAAAAGAGTATCCAGAAAATGAACCGAGTTCCACTCTGCATCGGAATCGTAGGCTTCGTGGCAAACAATATCGACAAACTAAAGCCTTTTTTCCCTCTGCATATAATGCAAACAGATCGTTTAACTCTACATGTGATTCAAAGACGTAACAATACACCCTACAAATATATTCTAGTGGCAATCAGTGTCTTTAGTTGCTATGCATATGCCATTCCATTGCGATCAAAGAGAGATGTTGAAGTTGCTCAGGCTTTAGAAAGTATTCTTGAACAAGATTGCTATAGAAAAATTCAAAGTGACCGCGGTAGCGAATTTGTTAATCCTCATGTGCAAAATTTTCTATTGAAATATAATACAAAGCTATATCATAGTCACAGTCCGATAAAGGCTGCATTGGCTGAACGATTGAAAAGAACGATTCGTCTATTAATTTCAAGATATTGCACGCTGAAAAATTCTGTTGCTTTTATTCATGATTTGGAAAAAATCATGCAAATATATGACCAACGACCACGTCGATCTCTGTCCAGTGTTAGTCCTCAGGAAGTTCATTACATTGAAATACATTTGACACTTTTCTTAAGCAATATTCCAGTGAAAAACAAAATGTGAAGAAGAAATTCAATGTTGGCGATACTGTTCGAATTAAAAGAACCAGCAAATATTTTTGAAAAGGGGAATTATTAATGGAGCACTGAACTTTCTAAAGTTTCCAAAATCCTAGACACCAATCCCACAACATATCGGCTGCTAGACACCAAAGATGATGAGATCCTCGGCGGTTCTATGAATATGAATTACAAAAGTTAGAAACAGTAGTGAATTTTATCAAATTGAAAAGAAATTAAAGAGCCGTACTTACAGGGGCAAGAGACAGTTGCTTGTTCGTTGGCTAGGATACAACTCTGATTTTGATTCTTGGGTTGCAGTTGAAGACACTAACAATGCCCAATGATTTCTATGTGACATTCATGTCCTATGTCTCGGACCCTCTCTACAATGATTTGAATAAAACAAGTGATTTTTGGACGAAACTCTCTCCCACTATCAAATTCGACGGCGCGTATGAAGTGGCTCTTGTCGACTCTGTTTTCAAAAATACCTATGATATCCTGAGAAAAGTTCGCAAATATGATATAAAAATTAGACCCTATGATTGGCCGCCGCCACCCGATAGTGAACAGCCTAAAATTCAAATGATCAATTGGATGGATTATCCATATGTTGAATTACCATACGAATAAGTAATCTGTATGAATGATTTATGTCGTTCTATCAATCAAAGAATTTACGCTCGTAAAAAAGAGTCTTTCATTTCATCTATTCAAAGGCAGAGGGCGAGATCTACATTAGTTCCCCCATTATCGATGAAAAGGATATTCTCAATGATAATCCGAAAGATGTTCTTGACTTTAAACTCAATATAATCAATGGTAAAAGTGCCGGAAACACTAATGCATTTTTGCTGCTGATTACCCGCCTGCCTTCTCCATGGACTTTTGTATATTTCTCTATGCTTCATTTGTTGAAACATCCAGAGTTGGCAATAGCAATGTCCCCCGCCTAAGAGTTCTTGAACGAAAAATCAATCAAGATCATATTCATCATTACAATATAAAGCATCTTCAGTATATCCCCGTAAACACTTCCTATTTGGAACTCTGCCAGTTTACACTAAGAACTGAATTAGGTGATCCCCTAGCAATGTCAAAAGGATTGGCTGTTATTACATGCCATTTTCGACCCATCGTTGTCAGCGTTCAAAAACAAGATGTCTAATAGAAAAGTGGTATTCAGTTGTCCTGTTATTGACTTTTATATTAATACTCTTGGCCCAAGACAACTGGGCAATGGAATGGACTATTACAAAGGTCGTTCATCAATGTCTGGCTATGGTCTTGGCAGTTTGTTTGCCAAGCTGTTTCGCTCTGCACTACCTCTGGCTAGAAAATATATTGTACCGGCTGCGACAGATTTTGTATCCTCTACACTATACGATTGGAGCGCTGGCAAGGATTTTAAAAAAAAGTGCTTCGGAAAATCTTAGGTCCAGTGCACGAACCCTTGGCGAGCAATTGAAATCTCGACAAAATGGAAAAGGTTTAAAAAGGTCAAGAAACAGTGCACCACTCATCAGTCTCTACTCAGGTCAGAAACGAAAGACATCACCCCTGTCAAGAAAAGAAGGAGAAAGACGATACGTACAGTAAACAGAAGAAGAAGCCCCAGGAAGAGAATTGTTAGATCGAAACTGGATTTCTTTTCATAGACAGAACAATGGCATATTTACCGCATAAGGATTCCCAGCCTTCAATCACTTCATCTTTAAATCTATTCAATGCAGAAAATGTTGATGTGAGTGTAAAACATGGATACTATGAACAATTTTATTCAAAAGCAACCCCTTTCCAATAACATCCACTTTCAAAGTTATTCCAATGAAGACTACTTTATTGGTATGTATTCGACATTTATAGATTTACATATGAAAGTCAAGAATTTCGACAATGGAATGCCAGTTCGTGCTGATGGAATATCCTATGAAAATTGTATATTACATAATTTATTTCGTCAAATCAGTGTCTATATAAATGGCACTTTGGTGAGCACAAGCAACAATCTCTCGAATTATACAAGCTATATGCTGTTCATGTTGATGACACCCACGTCATACAAGGAATTGAGAGGCACCTCCAAAGGATACGAATATATTACACATACTAATAGTACAGATGCCCATAAAAATGCTACAACTAATGAATTACATCTAGTTGGAAAAATATATCAGGAAATATTTAATATACCCCAATGGCTATCACCAAATATTAAAGTGGATATAAAATTGACGCTTGCTCCATCCAATTTCATTTTACGAAAGGAACTTCCTGCCAATCCTGATGTGACTTTCCCTCTCACCTCGGCAATACTACATGTACGAAAGCAGCAGGTTATGAGTTCTGTTGCTTTGGCAGTGGAAAAACTGAGAGCCAGTGGAAATAATATTAAACTACTTGTTCCTCATACAATCACCAATCAACGTCATATTGCCACAGGCTCACGCACCTTCACCGACTCATCCTTTATCAATGGTGAAATTCCGTCAAAATTGGCATTGACACTTGTAAAAAGCGCTAGCGCAATAGGATCGTGGACTGGCTGCCTACATAAATTTGAGTGTTTGGGCTTTCATCTCTTGTCTGTAAAGAAAATGGAATCCCACTCTACAATCTATCTTTTAATAAATCCTATAGGACATTGTATGAGTTGACAATGCAATCCCTAGATCATGATTCACAACTATTTGAAAATGGTATAACCGAAGAAATGTTCGCTAAAACACATGGTCTCACTGTACTAGACCTGTCTGGCACTCAAGATATGAGTATAGTACGACGGGGGTGTGTGTTTAGAGTTTACATTTGCCGACCCATTACCTGAGAGTATTGCACTAATCTCATTAAATCAATTTGAAACCTACTGGGGAATCACTCTCGAAGGCAATGTTCTACTAGACCTTGCACCATGAACACAAGTCAAACAATCAAAGTATTTAATATGGACCCCTATATGTCCAAATACAGATCCTATTGTCTACCCTCGGACTTCCTTGGAAAAATTCAAAGTGCAAACAATACCTAATCATTGTTAATAGCAGTCTGTCGACTGTGAATACTGGTCATTGGTTGTGCATCTTTCAAAAATAAGACGATTGATTTTTTTGATCCTCTCGGCCTACCCTATACATTCTACACTCCACGCATCAGCAACTATATTGAAAGCAGTGGGAAACCTATTATTGAAAATCGGAAGAGAGTGCAGGATCTGACGACTAAAAGTTGCGGTTTCCATGCACTACTATATTTCGTTTTCAGATGTCGCGGCTATACTTACAAGCAGTTTCTCAACATTTACGTAGACAATTCACGTCTGAACGACTTTATGGTGGAAAATATCCTCTCAGACTTGTATAACAAAGATTTTAGTGCCCTACGAGTAAAGTGCTTAAAAATTGTACGTGAATTTGTTTATTAATAAAACAAAATGCACACAACAACAATGTCTTTATTCCACACTTTAGATTTCTTCTTCGGTGTATAGGCAACTGTCGAGAACCACTAATGCTGGTAAATCATTTGAATTCACTGTATATTGATCTTGATTGACTGCAAATTCAGGGTCACATTTTCTACAGTAAAATGCAACTTCACTCTTGTCGTATGTCTTTGTATAGTCAATGATACTATTTGCATTCATATTGTGAAATTCACGTCTTTCAATTTGTCTATTTGAAGCAATATCACATACAGTGTTTTCAAGGGGTGAGTCACATTCGGTAACTGCCAAATAAAAATCACTCGGTTTATAGTCATAATAGCAGTGTCGTCACAACGATGGTGTAGAAACCAAATTGTCTTGTTACCCCAACAGTTGAATCTTAGACCTGATCCTTCCTCCCAAAATAATTTAAAACCACGACGATACCAATCTCGTAGAAATAAACTAAAATCACGTTTAGGGTTCTTTCCAATCCTACCAGGATAGGTATTCTCCCACTGATCACATTTGTCATAGTGACAATTGGAGCATAGCTGCCCTCTAGGGTGAGAGTCACAAATCTCTTCAAGACATGAATTACAGCCTTTAATTTGTACTGTATATCCTCTATGTAATTTACATGGATTGCATAATTTGTACTTTTCATTATATTCATCAATAATTGTACAATTCTCACATGATGACCAAATGCCAAGAGTATACATACATAGTGGACATGTATAGAACATTATTTTTTGGTTTCGATGTCAACTCTCTCAGAGCTAAAACTAAACTGATCCACGTTCGATAAATTCAGAGGGGGATGGGAGAGGAGTAACTTTGTGACGTTACATAACCTCTTTCGAAGGGGTAACCATCTACATAGAATCTATGGCAATGTTTTCAAAAGTATATCCATGACATTATTCTGCTTTGTTTCAATTAATATATCAATAAATTGAGTAAAAGTATTTGAGTCACGTCATAAAAGCTTCATATAATAGTCCAATGGGGGAGAATCAGTTTTCATTATATTGTCAAGTGTTCCCTGAGAAAATATCTTCCGTTGAAGAGATAACTCGTCATCCAGAATCAAATGTTTTTCCATAATCACAAGATTCGACCTAATTCTCTCTTTCTCAAATTTATTTTATTTTTCAATCCTAACACTCTCACTGCTGACTAACCTAGACTAACCACGATTCGTTCTACTTCAATAATATTCGATAACCTAAAAAATCCAACAAAAAGAAAGGGGATATTTTCGATTTTGAAACAATTTTATTGTGCGTGATCATAACTGCAACAATAATATATATTACATATATACAATTACCGATATAACTTATTGTTCTCTATATGCTTCACTATTGCATTTAAAGCATTTTGAAGTCTATTCACATGTGCTATATCAACTTTTGCAGAGAAGCATAATTGATCTTCCAATTTAATTTTACTCAATGATAACACGTATCTTGCATATACTTCATCCCATTCAAGACAAAGCCGTGATCCTCTCGTGATTTCTACAGCAATGTTTGGTGCTCTTGTATCATTCCTGCTGCCATCAACTCCACTATCAACTTCTAATAGTGTAAACATTCCACTCATTATTGTAAATATATCTCAATGAATAAATAAACGAGTAAAGTCAAACTGTCCTCACTCCTTGAATTTTATTCTCACACTAATATCAACTATACTGAAAATCCTTCCTTATATCAGTTGCGTCACTTCCTGTTAGTATTTCTGACTCCCTGATTGGCCTAGAAAGAGGCACGTGATCTTGTTCGTACACGGATTCTAGTCCTCTGATTGGTCTAGAAATAACACTTTTACCAGGGACATTAAATCTCGTACAGGCTTTTACCAAGGACATTAAATCTTTTATAGGTTTTTACCAAGGGCATCAAATCTCTTACAGGAGTATAAGATCTCCCCGTACTAATATGGAGCGCCTCTTATTCTACGTGTACTTATTGTTTCCTCTCCCACATTTATTCTAAGCGATAAGCAAAATATGTGACATTTTCGGCTCTAAGAAAGTAACAACTTTAGGTAATAGTATTGAAGATGTAACTAAATGTATTACATGGGAGACAAAAATAGAAATTAGTATCAAAGAATAGTCGTGTTGTTCGTGCTTGCGATTTTGCGAAGGAGATTGGCATGGCCAAATTAACAATCTGTATAATCCTGCACAATGAAGGTGTTTTTGAAATGAATAAAAAAACTAACTGAATTGACATTGACTTATTCGTTCATGATCAGATGAAAAAAAAACTAAATGTGAAAATACCCACTGTACATACGCCTATAATTATCGAAAACAGTTAGCTAAAATGTTTGGAAAAAAAACTGTAATAACCCAATAAAAAAAGAAAGAAAAAGTAATTTACGATCATTTACAAAAATAAAAGACAAATTAAAAACCAAAAGTAAAGACAAAAATTACGGAACCTTTTCCAAATCCTCTCACAAAAGCTCAGCTAAAGCTGACACAAAAAGGTATTCATCAAACAGTTTGAGAACTCTACTGTCGAAATTTCAAATTCCCATCTGCAAGAACATGAAGTATGTGTATTTTTTACCAGAAAAAAAGATCACAGATGTGTGTTTATTTATTTTATCATTTATTTACTTATTTTATTTTTATTTTTTCCCAGGAGTGACAGCATAGAACAAATAATCCTAGAATATCTGGATAAAACTCATTCAAGCATAAATTTAAAGCTCTATTGCCCTTTTTAAGCTACTGGAAAGATTGGAGGGCAACTAGCTCCTCCACGCCCCTTTTTTTATTTGCGAGAAGAATTTTTATGGCGGGGGATTTCCGGCATGATTTTGAAAACAATCCGAAAAAAGTCTTTTTCAAATGAAAGTGTCCCAAGAACAATTTTTCAGCCGGAATCGTCGGCAAGAAATTTTCCGGGGAAACTTTCAGCTAGAACGGAATTGTCTGGGGATTTTTTCTGGCGGTAGTTGTGTTACTTGGAAGGAAATTTCCATGGAGGGAGTTTCTGTGGGAGGAAGGAATTTTTCATGGAAGCGCAGCCAAATTTCCCGGCATTATTTAAAAACGATTAAAAATTAAATTTATAAAAACAATTTTCTTCAACTGAAAGTAAGAAACAACATCAAAACTTCAAAGAAACAGAAATGATTATGTATATGAGGGGGATCGCTCCCTCCTCAGTATCTCACTCTTTTCGCTAAAGTTTGACTTTTTGTCCCACTTCTTTAAAAATTACTCCTTAAATACAAGGGCAGTTTAATTAAAACAATAAAAAACTTTTTTTTTCTTCTAAAAAACTTTGGAATCAAGCACAACGTGCCTCAAACGTGACCTATGGCTATAGAATACTTGTGCTATGGCTATGGCTACTGCAAATAATGAAAAATATATCACATAATAGAATATTACAGCCCTTGACTGCATAAAAAGGAAGAAAAAACACCAAACACACCTAGGAAATTGGGAAATTCAAGAACAAAAAATTAATTTGTATTATCAAGATATAGAAAATTATTTTATATATTACTTCTTGATGGATTAGTTTTGCCGTACGGCCTTCAAAAAATCCCGTACACCATTTTGTGTCTTACGGATTTCCCGGCATTACTTAAAAAAAGATCAGAAATCAAATAAAAAAACTAGTTTTTTCAACTGAAAGTGAGGAGCAACATTAAAACTTAAGACGAACAGAAATTTGTCCATGTATGAAAGGGGCTGCTCCCTCCTCAACACCTCACTCTTACATTAAGGTTTTTGATTACTTTTAAAAGTAGAGTTGGACAAAAAGCCAACATTTAGCGTAAAGAGCGAGGTAGAGGGGACAGCCCCTTTCATATGCAGAATAATTTCTGTTCGTTTTAATTTTTAATGTCGCTCGTTACTTTCAATAAAAAAAAAAAACTTTTTTATTTCATTAATGCTATGAATGCATGTTTTGCTACGGACTTTTAAAATTGTTAATAAACGATAGATTGCGAATGAACAACAATTATATTTATGTTGGTCATTGTTGAACTTTTGTAAAGCGATGAAGCTAAGGCTCTAATAACTTTCGTTTTTGTTTTTGATTTCTACTTTGTCTTTATTTTCGATCTTACAAGGAAAATAATGGTACTTGATTTTATTCATGAGCAAAGCTGTATCCAGGATTTTTGTTGGGGGGGGGGGGGTAATTTTTTTCAAACCAGTAAAAAACCTTGCAAAACCCATCAAAAGTTTGTTCATTTATGCTACTTTTTATGATTCGGTCAAATATTTTGGGGGAGAGGGTTCAAACTGGGTAGCTTCCCCCTCCTGGATACAGCCCTGTTCATAAGTCTTAATTTTACTCGATAAATTTCTCCCCCCCCCCCCAAATTACGATGACAACTTCTCAGACTGATTGAACACGGACTGAGTTTCAGCTTCAAGCCCTAACTTCACAACTACTCAATTCAAAATTATCTTTTTTTTCATTAATTTTTCGAAATGAGCTAGTTTTTTTATTGGTTTAGCTTATTTCAGTTTTTCCTTCTATTTCGCTGAGAGCGGCTATTGGCTATACAGCTGAAATATTCGCTTATTTTATTTCACCTGCTGTTTTCGAAAAAAATCTACATTCCAGTATCTTATTTTTTTTTACACATGACAAAAAGATGGTATGATTTTGTTTTAGTTAATATGCGTTAAAAATCACAAATAAAGCAATCTACAGGTGCCATGGGTGCCCATATGGGGGCAGGGGGGGATCTTTTCCCCCCTGGCTGAATGATGTTGCCTTATTTTTATATTTTTGTTCTGAGATTTCCATTATATAGCATTAAAAGTAGCAATTAGACGAAGTTTGCCCCCCCCCCCTGGAATTCAGCTTATGGGCGCCCATGACAGGTGCTACAAATTTGAAACATTATTTTACTGCCATAAAGCCAAAGGAATAATAATATTTTCTGAGCATTGAACTCTTCATGACATTAGCAGATCTTGCGAAATATAGCTACAGGCTATCTCATCATTAATTATATCAGTTAACACATACATTTTTTTTTAGATTAACGTATAAATAGCTAAATCAGCATGTAAATTGTCGAAGTAAATTAAATCCATTTTTTTTCTTTTAATGCAGCAATGGCTAAGATATTTCAGCGGTTGATAGTCGTGCTCTGAAAATATTCAATTTGTCTTTTTGAGCAAACGTTAAACTAATCTACCTGCCTTTGTTTTGATTGTTTCACCGATTTTAAAGGAAAGTTACAATTTTTCTGAGAGGAGTGGGGATACAAATGTATTTTTTTTCGGGGGGCTTACAAAAAAAAATACATAAAAAACTTTGTTCATATTCACTTTTGTTACGTTTTTACGAATCGGAAAAACATTTCAAGGGGGGGGGGGCAAACTCTCTAAACCCCTGTCCTAGATACGGACTTGCAATTTTTGTACTATATTTGTCACGTAACGAATCAAATTACTAGGATCTCCTTGTATATTTTTGGAAGAAATGTGTTCAGATTATTCCATTAAAAAAATTTTCATCCTGCAGCACGCGAATTAAAATTTATATTGTCCCTTTTAATTTATTTTTTATCGCGTAACAGAGGAATTGTCTAATATTATTCCTAGTTACTTGTTTGACTGACTTTATAATAAACTGCATGAAAAATATGGTTCATGCCCGCTCTCAAGGGCTATAACGAAAAAAGGGTCAAGATGCCTAGGCCACGTTTTACGGGTGGACAAATTTCTTTGACGATGTGAAGGAGAGGCCGGTTTTATTCTGAGATTGAGCCACATCTCACCCCTTATCAAGAAAAATTAAAAAATACACTGCGTCTAGTGGAGGGTCTTTCCACCCTCCACTAGAACCTGCAATGGCTGTTCCGCTGTTGAACTAAATTGATAATACAGAAATTCTTTGAAATAATAAACAGGAGCAAAAATCAAAAGCAAGAGTAGAACCTGAGTAGAGCCTGAGTAGAGCCTGAGTAGAGCCTGAGTAGAGCCTGAGTAGAGCCTGAGACCCTTCTTGGATGGCTATAGATTATATTTCGTCAATAAAAGACATAGAATGTGATTTTTATTTAATTTTTTCCAAAGCTAGTTAAACTTGATTTCTTATTTAGAATTAAATATAAAGCAATGAGTTTTTATATTTGAAAATAAGGAATGATATTAAAACTTAAAACGAACAGAAATTATTCCATATATGAAAGGGGCTGTCCCCTCCACAGCGCCTCACTCTTTACGCTACAGTTTGGTTCTTTGTCACAACTCCACTTTTTAAAACAATAAAAACTTTAGCATAAAGAGCGAGGCGTTGAGGAGAGGACAGCCCGTTTCATATACGGAATAATTTCTGTTCGTTTTAAGTTTTCAATGTCGCTCCATACTTTAAGTTAAAAAAAAAACTTGTTTTTTATTGTTTAATTTCTGCACGTTTTTCAAATAAGAGGTTCAAATTTGGCTCACAGTACATGAAAAATTAAAACAAAATTTTCATATAGTTTTGGCAGATTCATTCCGTATATGAAGGGTACAAAAAAGGGTAAAACAGCCGCGCATATTGCTTCTCCATTACAGTCTATTCAAAGCGTCCACCCAAGAAGTTCACACACTCTCCCAAGAAGTTTCAATTTCCTTTAAATCTTTTCTAACGACCTCTTTCCACCCCGTTCGGGAACGACAACTGCTTTTCTTATGGCCCTGCATGGGTGTTCGCAAAGGACGATCTTTGACAATCTGTCACCCTTCTACCACAAAACTTTCCTAGTCACCAAAACCTTTCTCGCATTATAGCCATAAAAAGCAGGATCAGAAATATTTTGTACAGCTTAGTTTGAAACATGGTCCGTCAAACTGGTAAACGGGTACCAAAAGCAATCCGTAGACAATCCTTCTAGAAAACATCAAACACTTCGTTTTCCGAAGCATCCAAGTTTCAGAACCATGCTTTATCATTTTATCACTGTGGCTCCGAATATTCTTATCATGGTTGACAGACTTTTTTTTCCTGTTCTTCTAAACTTTTTTCCATTATGAAAAAACACCCTGAACCTTCGCCATTCTACTTTTAACGTCTTCGCTCCATCCACCATCTTTACTAATAATACTACTATGGTATCTTAATGCCGCGTTTTCAGGCTCAGCGGGTTCGAACACGGGTTGTTCTCGTCTAGTTTTAAGTTTCTAGTTTTTCGTCTAGTTCTGTCTAGTTTCACCGGGTTTGAAGCTTCAACCCCGTGTTCGATACGCTAGATCTATGGCCGGGTCTATGGCCAGTAAATGAAAACGAAGAAAAAAAAAAAAACGAATATTTCGCCTGTATCAAACAAGGCGTCTTCAGCATAGACAAAAAAATAAAGTAAAACTAAAAAATATACATAAAACTAAAATAGACTCACATAAATATATAATATACAATTGCTTCAAATTTGCAATTTGGAGCTACCTTCGTGAAACCACCTCACACAAGTAACTGGATTAAACATTTTAAAATAACAAATGAACAAGGAATAACTTATTGCGACATAACTTTATGCAAAGCTTTTGATGCTGCTATTCGCTTAGGTTTATTATTTGAATTAAATAAAAAAAACAAGTTTTTTTAACTGAAAGTAAGGAACGACGTTAAAACTTAAAACGAACAGAAATTATTCCGTATGTGAAGGGGGCTGTCCCCTCCTCAACGCCTCGCTCTTTACGCTAAAGTTTTTTTATTGTTTTAAAAAAAATAGAGTTGTGAGAAAGTCAAACTTTAGCGTAAAGAGCGAGGCGTTGAGGAGGGGACAGCCCCCTTCACATACGGAATAATTTATGTTCGTTTTAAGTTTTAACGTCGTTCCTTACTTTCAGTTAAAAAAACTTGTTTTTTTTATTTAATTTTTGAACGTTTTTGAATTAATGCAGGTTTTGATTTTGGCTCACCGTACATGAATAATTAAAACAAAATTTGCATATTATATTTGGTTAAATGGCTTTCTCGAAACTTGTTTAATTTTATTTACGAACGTTTTTATTAGTAATAAATATACGTAACTTAGAATTAACTTACGTAACGAACTTCTATATTCATAAATTTTTAACACGTATGTTAGGGGGTTCGCCCCCTAGTCAATACCCTGCTCTTTAAACTATAGTTCGAATTTTTTTTTTCCAGTTCTTTAAAAATGACCTTCTAATCACAATCAGTTGATCAGTTGAAAAACTTGTTTTTTTTTATTTAATTCCTGATCTTTTTCTTTAATAATGCTGGGAAATCCGGCGCCCCCTTCATAAATGTCCCTTCCCCCATGAAAACTTCCTTCATGGAAAGATCCTTCCATATAGCCCCCGACCCTCTCCTTCCCCCACCTACCAGAAAAAATCTCCTCTGAAAAAGTCTGTATACTTCCCAATAACCAATACTATATGTTAACATTGAGTAAAGTTCATAACTTTCAGCCCTCCCCCTGGGGATTTTGGGGGATCAAGTCATCCTAAAAGACATTTTTATCATATTTTCGACCATGCTGAACAAAATGGCTATCTCAAAATTTTGATCGGGTGACTTTGGAAAAAAATGAGCGTGGGAGGGGGCCTAGTTGCCCTCCATTTTTTTTTTGGTCACTTAAAAAGGGCACTAGAACTTTTAATTTCCGTTCCAATGAGCCCTCCCACGATATTCTAGGACCACTGGGTCGATACGATCACCCCTGGGAAAAAAAAAAACAAACAAACAAACAAACAAACAAATAAACACGCATCCGTGATCTTTCTTCTGGCAAAAAATGGAAAATTCCACATTTTTGTAGATAGGAGCTTGAAACCTCTACAGTAGGGTTCTCTGATACGCTAAATATGATGGTGTGATTTTCATTAAGGTTCTATAACTTTTAGGGGGTCTTTTCCCCTTTTTTCGAAATCAGCAGCCAAATTTTCTCAGGCACGTAACTTTTGATGGGTAAGATTAAACTTAATGAAACTTATATATTTGAAATCAGAATTAAAATCTGATTCTTTTGATGTATATTGGTATCAAAATCCCGTTTTTTAGAGTTTCGGTTACCATTGAGCCGGGTCGCTCCTTACTTACAGTTCGTTACCACGAACTGTTTGACTAACCCCTGGGAACAAATTTTAAAGACTCTATCAACTAATGATAGCCTATGACTGTTCCTTTTTTATCTTGTTTTTCTAACTCTATAGTAAATTTAATATTTTTGTCAAAGCTGTTTAAATGGTCAAGAAACACATTTAAGAAATCCAATCCATGCTTCCAAAAGCATAAAACATCGTCCATAAACCTACCCCAGAAACAAGGAGACAGATGAAAACACTGGATAGCCGATATTTCTATAAAATCCAATAATAAATTAGCCAGGATTAGACTTAAAGGAGCGCCCATGGCTAAATCGAAGACTTGTTGATAAAATTCTCCTCTAAAACCGAAACAAAAGGAATACTTGTTTACCAACGAGACCAATTTCGTAATAACTTCGACGTCCAGAGTCCGAAGTTCTCTTTTTAATAGTTGAAAATGATTGAAAGGCTTGACATTTTTATAGTAAAGATCGATGTGGGTAGAATGTATTATTATTATTATTTTTTTTTTTTTTAGACCAGGGCACTTCGTATCGAAGGAGTTGTCGATACCGTAAGAAGTTATTGAATTAACATAAGTTGGGCTCAACATACATACAAAGGAACAGTCATAGGCTATCATTAGTTGATAGTCTTTAAAATTTGTTCCCAGGGGTTAGTTCAAATAATAAACCTAAGCAGAGCAAAGCATTTTGCTCTGTATTTTACCACTTGATTTTACCACTGCAAGTCTTCAGACTAAATATCTTCATCCAGGACTGCTAAACTGACAGGTCTTCAACTTGGGCATCTCCCAAATGAAGCTCAGTGACATCAGTCATTGCCTGTGACCTCCATTCTACGTCTGTTTTCTGGAGGCAACACTATTCTCTTAGAACAGGAAATCTCGCATATAGTAGCCTTAGAGTTTTGCTTCAAATTTCTTGCATTTCTTCGTTCAACCAGACAAAATGTCATAAAATTTGTCTTCAAACTTTAAACAGTCTTGGATCTGCTTGATTAGGACTATATAGTGTTTTCGACAAGACTGTTAAAAGAGATCAATATTATCACTTGGCTCTTGAGCATCTGCAAGTTCTTGCATTGAATCGGTTGCATCTATTCCCGTATGTTTGGTCTAAAGGCAGGTGCTCACTTGAAGGGTAAGGATCCAGTTCGGTGAACAAACCAACACTGCGAATATAGTCAAGTTTCTTGAAGTTAGATGCGACATCATTCACAAGTTTGCTGGCACTTGCCCTTAGGGTGTGAAGAAGTCGAAGCTCAGATAGAAAAACTATGTGGAATTCGTTAGAGATGCCGAGAGAGTAGTCTATGAATTCAAGGTATGGCTTAGTTGACATGCTTTGTAATGTTGACAAGATAAGGTCATTGGTTGCAATTGGGCCGCCAAACGTATTTGCTATGAAATACTGAGTAAGAGCAACCCGACGATCAATAAGCTTCTTTATGCAGGCATGAAGGGACAACCAGTGGATCTGTCCTGGTGCAAGAATTGAGACAGCTTTGCATTGAAAGAACTCCTTAAATTTCGCATACTTATCTCATCTGGAAGTGCTTCTGGAAAACTGGGCATAGATATTTCACGCCAAGTCTTCTAGTGTCTTTGGAAGTCACAAGCATGCATACGATGAACATAAGTGAATAAGATGGTATGAGCATTTCACATTCAAGATATGGGCCACCATGGCTTTCATTGGTGTTGAAGCAGATCTATTGGCTCCAAAATGACGTTAGTAGTATCTGCACAAAAGCCAACAATATTTTGCCAGGGAATTGATTTTTTTTCCCAATTATTTGTTTGATGCAGTTAGTCAGACCCTCACCCGACCCATCACTATACTTCACCATGTTCAATACTTCGACATCAAGGTTTAGATCTTTCTCACTAAAAAAAACACTACAATGATAGCTAGTTGTTTATCATTAGTACAATCAGTGGTTTCAGCAATTATCACGAAGAAAAAATCAGTTTTTGAGCAACTCAACTAACTGGTTGTGTAGTACCAAAGAAAAATTATGTCACAAAATATTTGTAGCTTTCTGTTTACCCAGAGTAACCCCTGCTAGGGCCTGGTCTTCTGGAAATAATTTTCTTAGGAGAGGGCTCAAGCTGTCTGCAAGACGTAATGGCAGATTATGTTCTGCCGAAAATATGCAGAAGTGCTGTTCAATTTCTTTGGAATTACTGCCTACAGTCAGAAGTGTTTCAATGCTGCCATGGCCAACCTTTGCCTCAATTTCATTGCTTGCTTTTATATGCTACTTGGTCAGAGCATGCTGGGTCAACTTTGATTTCCCTCAATATTCATACTTCAAACAGAACCTACAGTATGGTAAATATGTATTTTTCTTTGACTGTTTGACACTTTTATCTATCCATTTTTTAAACATTGATAATTGAAGCAAATTGTGAACAAACTTTTGGTCAAATTTTTTCTTTTGGGATTTCTTAAAATCATTAATTTACCCCCGATATCCCTGAAAATCCTTACTTTACCCCAGATTTTCCTTTTCCCCTAGATTCAAAATAAGTGTCCCTAAAAGAAGTGATTTCTCCCTAAAATAGGGTAATCTCCCGAGAAGTGGAAGCCCTGGATAGGAGCCACTGTATTAATTACATAGGCAATAGCTTCTAATTGCTTAGCAGGATTATATATATTAGAATTAGAAATGCCTTAAATGAGAATTAGGAGAAGAATAGCGTGATATGAGGAAGAGGATGTGTTGACCAAATTTTTCACCATTAGATTAATAATAGGGAATTACCTGAATCATCAGACCCCTTTAGTCCTCAGTTTTTTATTGATTATGCACCACCATTTGAATTCAACGGATAGAAAGGTCTTATCCCTGTACGATATACCAGATAACTAGATTAATTGTTATGCACGAGATTCCATTGGAGTGACAAAATAAGGGAGTGAGGCAAGTAGTTTGTTCTGAATGGCGTCAGGATTAAAGCGGGGCTTTGGCCCATCTCTATTCATATGGATTATTTTGATGACTTTGTCCTAAGGAGCAGGGGAATGGCTATGTGAGAACACGGGCTCAGATGGGATGAAAGCTAAAGGGTCTCACACTTAGATTATGTAAAAGACTTGCGCGTCCTAGAGACAACTTTTGATGAAGTGAATGAATTACTGTGTTGCAGGTTTTGAGAATTCAGTGTAGAAGAACAGGTTTGGAAATTAACGTTTGGAGGACTAAGTTGCTTAGACTAAGAATTAGTGAGGGTGAAGATGTGAGGCTGGGTGGCGAGAAAATCGATCAAGTGGATAGCTTTACCTACCTGGGTTGCACTATTAGTAAAGATGTTGGATGCAGTAAGAAATTACTACAGAAGGAAAAGAAACCAAGATCGATGGTGTTTTTTCGAAGTTGTAAAATGTTGAAAATGCTCGCAGTTGAAAAAAGTCTTTCAACTAAGATTAAAATCGTGGAAGCCACAGTAATGACAGTGGTCAAGCATGGGTTTGAAACATGGTCTCTTTGGAAAGTTGAAGGCAAAATATGTGGATAAAAGATAGTAAAAAATTAGGATAGTAAAGATTGGGACGATAGTCCTTTTTGGCTATCGATCCGGAACCCAAAAAAAAGCAGGATGCCCCCAAATGCTGTGGAAAGAGGTCATAAGAAAGGATTTAAAGGAAGTCGGAACTTTCTGGAAGGCGAAAGAAAAAAAAGAAAGTAACTATTAATGAATTTGGGCGGAGGGGAAATATGTGCAGCTGGGTTTACTTAAGGTGGCTAGTGTTGTGATGAGTTGTTAGTAATATCTGCATAACACAAAACTAAATAGGGGAGTAGAACAACTATAAAAATAGGTTTAGGATATCTATTACCTCGATTAGGATCCAAGCGCTGGTACAAGATATTTTTTTCGGACTTTAAGACAGGGCAAAAGTAATTTTAGTGTCAACCTCTCCACTTCCGATCTATTTTCGTGCGTGTGATAAGAAGATATAATCAATTTTGAATAAAAAAAACTAAAAAATAGGAATAAATTTATATGTATTACGAGCGCCAACTGACTTGACTTGACTTAGGGCTCTTGCCACGTTGGGGGATGGGCTTAAATTTCAGTCCATAGGCTCCATTTCCAATGCCAGACGTACCATCTCTCCAACTATTTATGTGAGTGAGAAGAGGATATAAATCATTTTTTTTAACTTCTATTCATCTTGACCACCAAATAAGATACAAGTGAGTGAACTAAACCAATTAATAGATCGTTAATATGACGAGGTAGGATTTAAACCTATTTTACGAAAAATATCCCGTAACGAATTTTGGTGGACTGCCACAACCCTAATTGTAGAGCATATAAAAGGGTTTTATTTCCCCTTGCCAAGGGGCCCTTGTGGGGAATAGTGCCGTGTGTTCATTTTGTGTTCGTTTCATTATTATCTTATCCCACCAACAAATATAGCCCCTCCCCCAAATATTTTACTGCGGATATGATGGCTTTCAATTCCTCATTGACAATTGGTGCTACTTTTTTTTCTGATTAAGTATATCTAAATAAGAAGTACAAAAATAGCTTTTGAAGTCAACTAAAGAAAAAAGTATCAAAGAAAAATATAATGTTAAAATAGAATTATAAAAAGTAGAAAAAAAGAAAAGGGAAGAAAGTAAAACAAGTCATGATCTGACATCAAATTACTCCAACAGCTACACCGCATTCCTAACATGAGTAATCATATTGAGCCGTGGCAAATACGATAAACAACAATAAAATAGAAAAATATCCTTTTAAATAATAACTGCACAAGTCACTTCTATCTATAGCACAACAAATCGCTATTGATCACACAGACTTATAATAAGGATATACCAGAAACAAGCAGGACATTACGGTCTATCACAATCACTGTTCACTGACAAGATTGTGCTAGTCACAAGAACCGATTTCCAGGTGATACCTTCGCGTGAGGTAATTTGCAGTGTCTGTCAAATGCTCTAAGCTCTTACGGAGTCCAAAAAGGTGTCTCGTAAATTGGCTAGCGGCTTTTTGCACACAATCTTCCTCATTTTCATCAAGAGTTGAGTCTCTCTCTATTTCTACACCAGAATCTTCTGTCTCCTGATCTGTTCCTAGAAAAAAGAATTGCAGATTAAGTTAGCCCCTTTTGATGCCTGTGAGATATTTTGACGTCGCATTTGCTCTTCAATATTGAAAAAATACCATTAGTAATATACTCATATTTATCTCAACATTTATCAATATTATCAGTATTCTGGGATTAGAAAACATCAATAAGTATTTCAGGCGTCTATATAAAAAAGCAGTATTATGAAAGATAATATTAATGTTATTATAATAATTATATAAAAAAATAATATTAAAAAATATTGATATATTGAATAACAGAATAAATAGAAAAGCTGTTACTTTACCTGTTATAATGACTTGACATAATTTTAATATTCAAGGGTTTTTTTTGTTGTTTTTTTTAGTGGTAAACAGGTTCCATATCAATAATATATCCAAATATGTTCAGAATATATCATTATAATCCAAACGGATTTTAAAACGGAATTCACATTGTTTTTTAGATGAGTTAGAAAGTGAAAGAGAGACTAGTGAGATAGAAAGCAAAAAGGATACCTTTTGCGGGCCTTTACCCCCTGGCAACATTTCCAGGGCCAAATCTTCCTTATATCAAATTTCATTTCATGCAACAAGAAGAGGCAGATACAGAGGCAGATACAGGGGAGGGATGAAAGGGCACCTAACTCATGAATGGTCAGAATTTGTACTAACTAGTATGGTGAAGGTGAGAATTACTGATGGAGGAGCACAAGCTTCATAAAGTACCCCTCCCTCTCCCTGAACATAAAAACTTTGTTTTTCCCTGAAGAACAGCAATGAGAAAAGAATTAATTTTCTTTAAAGAGATCGATTGTTAATGTTTTGAACGTTACAGTTTAACAAATAAAAGGATAAATGTCCTCCACTGGCCTCCAGAGTCATTGAAGGTGCATAGGGCGTCGATAAAATACTAAAGAACTCCATTAAACCAAAAATGAAGAAAAATAGAATCAAATTATCTACCAAGCACACAACTACCACAAATCAGTATCAATAAATAAATGAAACCCAAAACAAACAGATATTAAAATAAATAACAGTCAAACTCAAAACGAGCAGAAATTAATACGAGTAGGGTTCTAAACCCTATGCTTTCTAAAAGCCAGAATATAGTTTGTAGTTTACTGAAAAAATTAAATGAATTTACTGAAAAAAAAGTGCATTGTCAGTTTAACATACATATGCTGATATTTCTTCCTTAAAGTCTAAATATATTTTTGATTTCTTAAAGTTATAAAAGTGAAAACATTTAAAAACAATGTTTTTCAGTAAATTAAAAAATTATATTCTGGCTTTTAAAAAGCATGGGGTTTAGAACCCTACTCATATTAATTTCTGCTTGTTTTGAGTTTGACTGTTATTTATTTTAATTTCTGTTGGTTTTGGGTTTCATTTATTTATCGATCCTGATTTGTGGTACTTGTATGCTTGGTATATAATTTGATTCCATTTTTGTTCATTTTTGGTTTAATGGAGTTCTTTTATATTTTTTTAAAAAGTTATTTTGTGGAAAAAGCCTTTTTAATTAATTTCTGTTCGTTTTATATTGACATAGTGTTTTTCAGGAAGAAAGACTGCCCCTAATCTCTGGGGTTTGTCTCAGCCCCAAAAGCCTTGTTATATGATATTTAAACTATTTTGAATAGAATGGCTATCTCAAAATTTCTATTAGATGCATTTTCTATACATATGCTGATATTTATTCCTTAAAATCTTAATTAATCTTTGATTTCTTAAATTTATAAAAGTGAAAACATTTAAAAGAATTTTTTCCAGTAAAGTACAAATTATATTCTGGCTTTTAGAAAGCATAGGGTTTAGAACCATACTCAGTTTAATTTCTGCTCGTCTTGAGTTTGACTTATTTTAATTTTGTTTGTTTTGGCCCTCATTTATTTATTGATACTGATTTGTGGTAGTTGTATGCTTGGTAGATTATTTAATTATATTTTTGTTCGTTTTTGGTTTAAGAGTTCTTTACTTTTTTTTAAAAACTTATTTTGTGTAAAGTTTTTTTTGACTAAAAAATCCCCATCCGATCCGAAGTTTATACAACCATTCGTTTCATAAGAGCCTTATATGCCCGGGGCATAACTTACAACCCTTGCACCTGGGCTCTGGAGGGTTGTGTCCACCTTGAAGCCATTGTTATATGCTCTTTGGACTATTGTGAACAAAATGGCTGACTCACAATTCTAATTGGATGCGTTTAGGAAAAAAAACAGGTTGTCAGGGAGGGACGGGGGACTAGTTTGCCTTACATCAATTTTGATTCTTAAAAAGGAACTAGAAATATATATATTTCGAATCAAAGGAGTTTCTTCTTAAGTTCAAACAACCACACCTTCCATAAAAAGCTTATATACAGCGGGGATATAACTTACAACCCTGGTCCCCAGACTCTTGGGGTTGTGTCAACCCCAAAGGCCTTGCTTTGTGTTCTTTGGACTGCTTTTGAATAAATGGCTATCTCAAAACATCAGAAGCCTAATGTAGCACATCAAAAAATATAACTTTCTTAATATAATACCTTAATAGCTATAGTAGCTATAATATATAATTATCAGTTATTAATCTTATTTTAGAACAAACTTATCTTATCTTGTGTTTTTTTTTTTTAACAAAATATCTATTTTGCACTAACTTTTCGCTGACGACTCAAAACCCATTCTAATCCTTTCTTCCTACGACATGCTGATATTCTAATATCAGCTGATATTTAAATAAGCCATGCATTTTTGGCAATCGGGGGGGGGGGTCATCCTTAAATATCCAGACCTTTCAACTACGTTGAACCACATGGATATATCAAAACGTTGATCGGAAATGTTTAGGGAAAAGATGGGCGTGGGTGGAGGGGGGGGGTATTCTCCCTCTGATTACTTTCGATTATTAAAAAGGGCAATAGGCTTCTCATTTCCAAAAAAATTAGCCATTTTTGAAGTTTTTACGACAACGCTTTCTATAAAAACCTTCTACGCCCCAGGGCATAACTTACAACCTTAACACTGAGGGCTGTGAGGGGGGGGGGGGGGGGTTATCATGCTCAAAGACATAATTTTCGGACCCTTCAATTACCTTCAACAAAATGGCTATATCAAAATGTTGATCGGAAGTGTTTGGGGAAATGATGGACGTGAGGGGAGCGGGTGGCACGGGGGGGGGGGGGTATTCATCCTCCGATCACTTTTGACTATTAATAAGAGCACTAGTTCTCTTTATTTCCAATCGAATGAATCCTTTTTGAAGTTTATAAGACAACGCTTTCTGTAAGAACCTTACATGCCCCCAGGGCATAACTTTTAATCCTTGTCCTGAGGGCTGGGGGGGGGGGGGTGTTTCATCCTCAAAGACCTAATTTCCAGAACGGTTAATTACGTTGAACCTAATGGCTATCCCAAAATTTTGATTGGATGTGTTTGAGAAAATGGTGGGCATGACAAGGGGTTAGCTGTCCTTCAATCGCTTTTGACTATTAAAAAGAGCCCTAGCCCTCTCAATTTCCAACCAAATGAGCCATTTTTGAAGTTTCTAGGACAATATTTTCTGTAAAAAACCTTATATACCCCAAGGGTATAACTTACAACCCTTCCTCTGAGGACTGTGGGGGGAGTGTCATCCTCAGACATAATTTCCGGACCTTTTAATTACGTTGAACAAAATGCCTATTTCAAAATTTTGATTGGATGTGTTTGGGGAAATGATGAACGTGAGAGGGGGGTTAGTTGCTCTCCAATTACTTTCGAAAATTAAAAAGGGCACTAGCCCTTTCAACTTCCAATCGAATGAGCCCTTTTAGAAGTTTCTACGAAAACGCTTTCTATAAAAACCTTACATGCCCCCAGGGCATAACTTACCACCCTTGCCCTGAGGGCTCTGAGGGGGTTATCATCCTCAAAGACATAATTTCCGGAACTCTTAACTACGTTGAACAAAATGTCTATCTCAAAATTTTGATTAGATGTGTTTGGGGAAATGGTGGGCGTGGAAGGGGTGATAGTTGCCTTCAAATCACTTTCGGTTCTTAAAAAGAGCACAAGCCATTCCAATTTCCAACTGAATGAGCCCTTTTCGAAGTTTCTACGAAAACTCCTTCGATACGAAGTGCCCTGGTCTAAAGAAAAAAAAAATAATACATTGTGCCAACATCGTTCATTACTTAGGCAGCGCAATTGCGCTGCCTTTGAAAGGTCGCAAGCCCGTCGTACAAATTTACGGTAAGATCAAAACCCAGCCCTGTATTGCAAAGCAGAGACTACTACTGCGCTACCAAAAATAATTTAATAAGAGTTTAACAATATTCTAAATAAAATAGCAATAGTTTGGTCGGTTTATCGAAAAATAATAGTTTAATTAAAATTATAGTCAGTCTGAAGATGAAAACAAAAGATTTATGTATTATACTTTTTCTTTTTTTTCAACTCCTTTTTATCAAGTCATCGACTTTTCAGTCACTTTCTTTCCTTTTTTGTCAAAAATTCGTCAATTTCCACTTCCGATTATTCAATGACTTCCAAAATGTATCAGTATATGAACTTCTCAAGACACTGCAATAATATGAGATCAAAATCCTTCCCTTTTGTATTCCCCCTTGTTTAAATAAAACAACATAAACGAGTGATTGGGCACAGGAAAATATATAAAACAAACACTATCATACAAGAAACAGCGGAAAGAACATTTGCTCATGATCGTGGTAACTTAGGTTCCAAACTCAGATAAGACAATTTGTTTTCCTACATAAGACTATACTGTTTTGCCTTTAGTCTTACCAAGTCGACAATATAAAAAACAACTCAAATTAAATGAAAATAAACTGCTAACTTAAAAAAAAAAAACTCGAAAGAAAAAAAGTCTTTCTCAAACAAGACTAAAAAGTCTGAAATATTTTTTCGAGAATTTGTAGGAGTAAGTGGAAACGAGGGGCAAACAACGGATTGGGCTTTACTTAACTAGATTTCTTTTTAACTATATTTCCCTAACTTTGTTAACTTTTTTAGATTTATGTACTTTTCCTTGATAACGTCACATTTTTTTTACAAAAGCTAATTTGGTTTTAAAAGCCTATATTAACACTTATTTGACCACTAGTCAAGAAGTCAAGGCTGTATCCAGGTGGTAGGGGGTTTGATCCACCGCCCAAAATTTTTGCCCGACTCTTAAAAACAAAATGCATATGAATAATTTTTTGATGTGTTTCTTAAAGCTTTTATCGTAAACCCATACTAAATTCTGGATGTGCCCTTGCCCCAGTACTATCTACTTATACTATGCATTCGCATCTTTTACTTCCATCTTGTCTAATTTCAAAACATTATGCCATAAGTCTACAATCTGTTCGATTATAGCTTTTCTAAATACAATTACTTGGACTTGAAATAGTTGATAAGCTCGAATCATCAGATCACATACGGGACGCATTATTTTGCTGTACTCATTCTTATGTCTACAAGTATGACTAAAATGTTGGTCTGGCATTGTCGTACATTGCATTCTAAACTACCCCATTAATTATTCTACCCTGCTATCATGCGTATAATAATAATAATCCGAACTGCTTCAGGTGACACGTGGCTAGATTAACAATTGGTATCTATTGCAGAATACTTCCCGGGATGGGGTTAGAGTAACCCCGCCTGCAGCTAAAGAAAATTAAGATGTCAGAATTAATTATATAACTGAGCTTACACAGGTCGATTCAAATGAGATCTAACTAATAATTAGATTTTGCCATTCATATGGAGACCAACTAGCAATAAGATCTAATCAAAGTTTGGTTAAGTCTAGCTGTAATAGACACGTAGGAATTTAGGGAGGGGGAGGGAGATAGAGCCCAATAATAAAGAAGTTCGGCAGAGAAGGGGGTACTAATAAAAATTATTAAAATAATTTGAAAAATTATTAAATTATTTGAAAAAAGTGTCCAGAAATTCAGAAGTTTAGTGATTAACCTTGCTTGCATTGACTGTCTTTTCGGGATTGATGAGATTGCTATGACAGAGGAAAAGAGAAGTTACTAGTAGAAACATTTTGGAACTCGGAAGCCCTTTGTTATTTTGGTACTTATCGGTTAGCTGGAACCACTATAAAGATAATATATTATTTACATACTACTACTACTACTACTACTAACAACTCATCGCAGCACCAAGCCGCCTGAGGCCAACACAGCTACGCACGCTCCTCCTCCACCCCAATCTATTCAAAGCCTCCCTTTTTACATCCGCCCACGAAGTTCCCATTTCCTTTAAATCTTTCTTTATGACGTCCTCCCACCCCAGATGGGGACGACCTGCTTTCCGTTTAGCCCTAGATGGTTGGCCGAAAAGAACAATCTTCGGCAATTTGTCATCCTTCATCCGCACAACATGCCCTAACCACCTCAACCTTTCTTTCATTATAGACCTAGAAAGCGGTATTGAACCACATTTTTCGTATAGCCTATTGTTTGAAATACGGTCAGTCAGCCGGGTACCCACAACAATCCTTAAGCAATTTCTCTGGAAAACATCTAGCAAATCTTCATCCGCTTTTCGGAGCGTCCATGCTTCAGAGCCATATTTGACCACTGTCATCACTGTAGCTTCTAAGATTCTAATCTTGGTTTGCAGACTTATCTTCCTATTCTTCCAGACTTTTTTTAACTGTGAAAAAACACCCTGAGCCTTGGCTATTCTATTTTTAACATCTTCACTGCTCCCACCATCTTTACTAATAATACTACCAAGGTAAGTGAAGCTGCCCACCTGATCAATCTTTTCATTACCCAACGTCACCTTTTCATCTTCACTTATTCCTAGCCTTAGTGACTTAGTCTTCCTAACATTAATTTTCAAACCAATACTAGCACCCTGAACTCGCAAAACCTCTAAAACTTCATTCATTTTGCTCACACTTTCATCTAGGATACTTAAATCATCAGCATAATCCAAGTCTAGGAGACTTTTTCCTCCCCATTTGATTCCGTGGTCTCCCCATTGCCTTTCCTGTGCTCCTTAAAACAAAGTCCATCAAATAATCCATATAAAGGGGGATAGAACACAACCCTGCTTAACTCCTGATTTAATACAAAACCAGCTGCTAACCTCATTTCCTACCTTAACTGCAGCAGTGTTATTCTCGTACATAGCACTAATCGCTTTAATGTATTTGTCTGGTATACCATACAAGGATAAAACCTTTATTAAAGCTCCTCTATCAACATAATCGAACGCTTGCTCATAATCTATAAAACTGAGGACCAAAGGTGTTTGAAAACTCAGGCACTTCTCAATTATTAGCCTAAGAGTGAAAACAGAAAGACTGGCTGTCTGTTTTAAAGTACACTTTTTAACCTGGAAGCATAACACAGGAATCTTCCCTTTGGTCTTTGATGCCACTGTCTTGGGCCAAAAAGGAATCTGGTAAAATTCTGAAATAGTAATTTGCTTCAAACTATTGAAATAATATTTAAATAGCCCCAGTTTTCTTATTAACTTGCGTCATAAAGAAAGCTGGACTCACTGGTTTGATTAGGAAACTTAAAGAAACTTTCATGGTGAAAGGATCCAAACCTTCAAGCCCAGAAAGTTTAGGCATATCTTTTTTTTACAAGCAAAGACCTTGTTGGTCATTCAGGTTATGATTAGAGCAGAAACTTTGGCTCTGCACATGGAAAACTGTTAGAGAACTACTAGAGTAAATAACAGTAAAGCAGCAGTAACAGCAACAGTAACGACGGAATTAGAACAAAAAATTAAAACAAGCTTAATAGTCATGTTCCATGTCAAATATACCATTATGTGACAAGCGCTGCAGCGTTAGCTTGAATGAAAAGGATACGATACGTGATTCGATCCATAAATTTCAGATTTTCCTTAGTGAGTGATCAAAACATGCTTATCAAACAGTAAAATGTTCGTATTTCAACTATTTTAAACGTGTTTTCAAACAAAAAACAACAAATAATTGCAAACCAAATTCGAAAAATGTAGTTCAGTGGATAAATAGTGCTGAATTTCAGCTATTTGATGACAATTGTTCTCTTAGGTTATCGGATCCTGTCTGTGACCTTTACATTATCATGAGGGGGGCTGATTCCAAGGCATATTATTTAGGGAGGATTAGGGGGTTGGACCCGCCTCCCCCCAAATTGTTTTTCCAAATCGCAAAAAAACGTAACAAAAATGAATATAAACAAGATTTCGATGCGTTTTTTTGTAACCCCCCCCCCACCCCGCTGAAAAAATATTGGGTACGAGACTGGCTGATTCAGACAGAAATCTAAAATATTTGTGCTCATTTTCATTAAAGATGGAAATCACAACACAGCAAAGATTTAATTCCTTTGGCCAAATAGTAACCGAAACTCTAAAAAATGGTTATAATAACAATTGATGCGTCAAAAGAAATTTGTTTTTATGCTAATTCAAATTATATAATAATTATTAAGTTTAATATTACCCATTAAAAGCTATGAGCCTGAGAAAATTTGGCAACTTTTCGAAAAAGGGTGACAACATCCCCAAAAAGTCCAGGAATCTTAATAAAAATCACACTCATGAGCAAGCTTCTATCAACAAAATATGGAATTTGATTTTTTTTTTTTTCCAGAAGAAAGATCACGGATGTGTGTTTATTTATTTATATTGAGTGATCGTATCGGACTAGGGGTCCTAGAAAACTAAGAAAAGGCTCATTCAAACAGAAATCAAAACAACACAAACACAACAACAGTTCCATAAAACAACAGTTGGCGCAAATATGGCAAATATTTGCTTTTTGCTTTTTTTTTTGCTTTTTTAAAATAAATTTTCTCTATAAAAAAAATATATATATATACAATCAAGCAAATGATCTGTCGGCCCAGAACCTTGCTCTTTTCGCTAAAGTTTGACTGTTTGTCGCAATTTTTCAAGAAAGACTCTTGAAACACAAGGGCCGCGCAATTAGAATAGGAAGCTTTTTTAAGTGCTAAATACTTTAGCGTGAAGAGTAAGGTATCGAAGAGAGCCTTTATATACGGAATAATTACTGTTCATTTTGAGTTTTAATGTTGCTCCTTACTTTCAGCTGAAAAAACCTTGTTTCTTATTTAATTATTCTTCAGTAGTCATACCCCTGCACATTGACAAATTTTCTCCTATGCCTTTATATCTATTAAATAAAAAAAAAAAACAAGTTTTTTAAACTGAAAGTAAGGAGCGACATTAAAACTTAAAACGAACAGAAATTATTCTGTATATGAAAGGGGCTGTCCCCTCCTCAACGCCTCGCTCTTTACGCTAAAGTTTTTTATTGTTTTAAAAAATAAAGTTGTGAGACAGAGTCAAACTTTAGCGTAAAGAGCGAGGCGTTGAGGAGGGGACAGCCCCTTTCATATACAGAATAATTTCTGTTCGTTTTAAGTTTTAATGTCGCTCCTTACTTTCAGTTTAAAAACTTGTTTTTTTTTATTTAATTTCTGATCGTTTTTTAGTTAATGCAGCTTTTATTTGTATAAAAATTTTAATTTTCTTTTGCTAAATGGATGTCTTTACAAATTAACTTACGTAACTAACTTCTATATTCGTATATTTTTCTTCTGGCAAAAAATACAAAGTTGCAGATTTTTGCAGATATGAGCTTGAAACCTATGTAATAGGGTTTTCTGATACGCTGAATCTGACGGTGTGATTTTCATTAAAATTCTTTCACTTGTAGGGGATGTTTCCCCCTCTTTAAAAAATCGAGTAAATTTTCTCAGGCTCGTAGCCTTTGATGAGTAATACTAAAACTTAATAAAATTTATATATTTAGGATTAGCATTATAAACACATTCTTTTGATACATTTATTGACATCAAAATTTCGTTTTTTTAAAAGTTTCGATTACTATTGAGCCGTATCGCTTGTTTTTTTATTGTTTTTTTTTATTACGTATATGTTTATTACTTATATGAAGGGGTTCTCCCCTTAGTCAATACCACGCTCTTTACGTTAAAAGTTAAAAAAAATTTTGATTCACAAACCCCTGAATCACAAAGGCCGTTTAATTAGAATAGATAGCTCTTTTGAAAGCACTAAAAAAAACTGTAGCGTAAAGAGCGAGGTATTGACTTGGGGGAGAACCCCCTCACATACGTTATAATTTCTGTTCGTTTTAAGTTCTAATATTCCTTCTTACATTTCAGTTGAAAAAACTTGTTTTTTTTTTATTTAATTTCTGATCGTTTCTTAAATAATGCTTGGAAATCCGGCGCCCCCTTCATAGAAATGTCCCTTACCCCAAAGAAACATCCTCCACGGAAATATTCTCCAGAGTAACCCCCTCCTCTAGCCCCCCCCCCTCCAGAAAAAATCCTTCCTGAAAATGGTTGTATACTTCCCAATAACCAAAATAATGCTGGCAAGTCCGGCGCCCCCTTCATGGCAATTTCCCTTCCCCCACGAAAACTTCCTTCATGGAAAGATCCTTCCATATAGCCCCCGACCCTCTCCTTCCCCCACCTACCAGAAAAAATCTCCTCTGAAAAAGTCTGTATACTTCCCAATAACCAATACTATATGTTAACATTGAGTAAAGTTCATAACTTTCAGCCCTCCCCCTGGGGACTTTGGGGGATCAAGTCATCCTAAAAGACATTTTTATCATATTTTCGACCATGCTGAACAAAATGGCTATCTCAAAATTTTGATCGGGAGACTTTGGGAAAAAAATGAGCGTGGGAGGGGCCTAGTTGCCCTCCATTTTTTTGGTCACTTAAAAAGGGCACTAGAACTTTTAATTTCCGTTCCAATGAGCCCTCCCACGATATTCTAGGACCACTGGGTCGATACGATCACCCCTGGAAAAAAAAAAAAAAAAAAAAAAAAAAAAAAAAAAAAAAAAAAAACAAATAAACACGCATCCGTGATCTTTCTTCTGGCAAAAAATGGAAAATTCCACATTTTTGTAGATAGGAGCTTGAAACCTCTACAGTAGGTTCTCTGATACGCTGAATATGATGGTGTGATTTTCATTAAGGTTCTATAACTTTTAGGGGGTCTTTCCCCCTTTTTTTCGAAAATCAGCCAAATTTTCTCAGGCACGTAACTTTTGATGGGTAGCACTAAACTTGATGAAAGTTATATATTTGAAATCAGCATTGAAATCTGATTCTTTTGATATATCTATTGGTATCAAAAACCCGTTTTCTAGAGTTTCGGTTACCATTGAGCCGGGTCGCTCCTTACTTACAGTTCGTTACCACGAACTGTTTGATTATTTGAAAAAAACTACGTTTTCTAAAGAGTTAAAGAGGCTGAGTTACAAGGTCGAACCTTAAAACGTACAGGGATTAGGAGGCACAGTTGGGGGGCTGCCGCCCCCCAAACCCCCCGCTTTCGCAGCCTTTAAATAAAAAAAAAGTTTTTTAAACTGAAAGTAAGGAGCGACATTAAATCTTAAAACGAACAGAAATTATTCCGTATATGAAAGAGGCTGTGTCCTCCTCAACGCCTCGCTCTTTACGCTAAAGTTTTTATTGTTTAAAAAAAGAGTTGTGAGAAAGTCAAACTTTAGCGTAAAAGAGCGAGGCGTTGAGGAGGGCACAGCCTCTTTCATATACGTAACTTTCTTCTCTTTTGAATAATTTCTGTTCGTTTTAAGATTTAATGTCGCTCCTTACTTTCAGTTTAAAAACTTTTTTTTTATTTAAAGGCTGCGAAAGCGGGGGGTTTGGGGGGCGGCAGCCCCCAACTGTGCCTCCTAATCCCTGTACGTTTTAAGGTTCGACCTTGTAACTCAGCCTCTTTAACTCTTTAGAAAACGTAGTTTTTTTCAAATAATTTCTGCACGTTTTTGTACAGTTTATTACTTATTATTGCTCCTTGTAACTCAGCCTCTTTAACTCTTTAGAAAACGTAATTTTTTTTCAAATAATTTAAAAAAGAAACTGGGGTTTCTTTTTAAAGTTTGAATTCAGTATTAAAAAATTGGTCTGATGGTGAATCGAACCCGGGTTTTCCGCCTGAAAGTCTGGAGTGTAACCGCTAGACTATACAGACACAACAGTAATTGTTTTTTAGTATATGGAAGCTATTTTCGACGCAAGCAAATTCCCAAAAAACTTGATATTTGGTTTTTGGAAAACAGGGAAGGAGTGATCAGACTGAGCTGAAATTTCGAGGATAAGCTTCCAGGCCCTAGGAAAGATTATCCTCCAAATTTCAGCCCGATCAGACAACGTTAAAGGGGGGTTGTGGTCGGAAAAATTAACATGGGCTAATATAGGAAAACAAGGTTTTTCGTAAATGTAAATTCGGGGGATAATTTTTTCGGTCTGAAAATATCAAAAGGCCCTAACAGGTCGAATTCTGCTTCGAATGAGTCCTCATTCAACCGGATCCGTTGCCAACTGTGGCCTGTAGGCGTGGCTAAGAAAAAAAAAAGAAATGAATTTTAAGTGGCTACATTTGGTTTTTTGAAAACAGGGAAGGAGTGATCGGATTGAGCTGAAATTTCGAGGATAAGCTCCCGGGCCCTAGGAAAGCTTAACTTCTAAATTTCAGCCCAATCGGACAACGTTAAAGGGGGGCTGTGGTGGGAGGGTCCAAACTTCCGGCCCAGTTTACCCCATGAAGATAAAGTCGGAGGAGGATGAAATTTTGCAAGTTTCTTAGTTTGAGCTTGGGCTACAAAATGCGATTACCGCCGTCTCTCTGCGACCTCTAGGACCTGAAATCGCTTAACATTGTGGTGGGTCGCCTCTTTATAGAGGCACAACTGTGCCTCCTTGATGTAAATCTATGCAAAACAGGTTATTACATGTCGTTTATACAGTAGTGACAAGTTACGGCATTAAATAGCAGAGCATCAGCTACTGAGAGGGAGAAGGTATTAGTGGGAGAATAAGGAGACCAGTACGCCGTTTTTTCATTAGGGGAAGAGGATTGGGGGCTTTAGCTTCAAAACCGAATTCACTCACCCGAATGTTTTAACCCTTCATGAGAAGTTTTTCCAAATCAATGTGGTTTAGGGGTTTTCAGTCCTGATCTCCCTTTAGCTGGAGTTCTTCTTTTATTACAAAAGCAATAGTCTTTTAAAATAGACAGCCATTGTGATAAGAAGTGGAATTTTAGGAGGGGGGGGGGGAATTTTAGGCTTGATGGTGGCGGAGGCCTCCCTCATAGTTAGAAAAATCTCATGTTATTCTGTATTGTGAAAACACCTAAACGAGCCCTTGTTATCGAAACCGACTCTCCTGAGTGCAGGAGTCATGATAATACCTTAGCGTGGATAAAAGAGGTTTCAGGGGTGGGAGATCATCCCCCTATTCTATATTTCATATAATTCATTTTAATTTTTTTGTTTTTAGCTTTGCATGGATAAAGGTAGAGTTATTTAATATTATTACAAAACAAAGTGACAACACTGGTCTGGCCACTTCAAAAAAAAGAAAAAAAAATGGCTGTCTGAGAGGGTGGCAAAAAATGAGCTGATATATTAAAAATATACAAATACAATAAATCGTTCCTCTGATCACAAAAGAGCAAAATTAGCCAGTATCAAACAGTTCGTGGTAACGAACGAACTGTCAGTAAGGAGCGACCCGGCTCAATAGTATCCAAAAATTCTAAAAAACAGAAATTTTCATACCAATAGATACATAAAAAAAATCAGATTTTTAGCTGATTTCAAATATAGAAGTTTCATCAAGTTTAGTCCTACTCATCAAAAGTTAATCGCCTGAGAAATTTGCCTGATTTTCAAAAAAGAGGGAAACACCCCCTAAAAGTCATAGAACCTTGATGAAAATAACACCATCAGATTCAGCGTATCAGAGAATCCTACAGTAGAGATTTCAAGCTCCTATCTGCAAAAATGTAGAATTTTGCATTTTTTCGCAGAAGAAAGATCACGGATGCGTGTTTATTTGTTTTTTTTGTTTGCTTTTTTTTTTTTCCCCAGGGGTGATCGCATCCACCCAGTGGTCCTAGGATATCGCGGGAGGGCTCATTCGAACGGAAATTAAAAGTTTGGTACCCTTTTTAAGTGACCCAAAAAATGGAGGGCAACTAGGCCCCCTCCCACGCTCATTTTTTCCCAAAGTCAACCGATCAAAATTTTGAGATAGCCATTTTGTTCAGCATGGTCGAAAAATATAATAACTATGTCTTTGAGGATGACTGAATCCCCCACAGTTCCCGGTGGAAGGGCTGCAAGTTATGAACTTTGCCCAATGTTTGAATATAGTATTGGTTATTGGGAAGTATACAGACGTTATCAGGGGGATTTTTTCTGGTAGTAGAGGGTAGGGGTGGGGGTCGGGGGTTACGTGGGAGTATCTTTCCATGGAGGAAGATTTCATTGGAGAAAGGGCATTGCTATGAAGGGGGCGCCGGATTTCCCAACATTATTTAAATAAACGATCAGAAATTAAATAAAACAAAACAAGTTTTTCAACTGAAAGTAAGGAGCAACATCAAAAATTGAAACGAACAGAAATTATTACGTATAATATTGGGTTCGCCTCCTAGTCAATACCTCGCTCTTTACGCTAAAGGTTTTTTTTAATACTTTCATAAGAGCTATTTATTCTGATTAACGGCCTTTGTGATTAAGGGATAATTTTTCAAGAATTTGAGCAAAATTCGAACTTTAGCGTAAAGAGCGAGGTATTGACTAGGGGGCAAACCCCTAATATACGTATTAAAAATATACGAATATAGAAGTTCGTGACGTAAGTTAATTCATAAGTTACGTATATTTATTACTAATAAAAACGTTCGTAAATAAAATTTTGAGCAAGCCATTTAACCAAAAAAGTAAAATTGATATGCAAATTTCGGTTTAATTATTCATGTACGGTGAGCCAAAATCCAAACCTGCATTGATTAAAAAAAAACGTTCAGAAATTAAATAAAAAAAAAAGTTTTTTTTTAACTGAAAGTAAGGAGCAACATTAAAACGAACAGAAATTATTGTATAGGCCTATATGAAAGGGGCTGTCCCCTCCTCAACGTCTCGCTCTTTACGCTAAAGTTTGACTCTTTCTTACAACTCTTTTTTTTTTAAACAATAAAAACTTTAGCGTAAAGAGCGAGGCGTTGAGGAGGGGACAGCTCCGTTCATATACAGAATAATTTCTGTTCGTTTTAAGTTTTAATGTCGCTCCTTACTTTCAGTTAAAAAAAAAACTTGTTTTTTTTTTTATTTAATCAATAAAAACGCAAATTTTGTTTAAGGGGATTCAATACCTTTGAGTCATTTTACGAACCTTAGCGTCGTCTAACCGTTTCGAAGAAAAAGGGTCCATTAGGGAATTTCCCTAGGGATTAGCCAATGTCGAGATTTATTGAAAATCGGTGGTTTGACTGTGAAATTTGATTGAAAAGGCAATTTTATGTCCCCTGTGTTGTCAAGGGTTTCAAGTAAACTTGAAAGTACCATAAGGAACTCCCAAAGCTGCCAAATTGCTTAAATTATGTTTCTTTTGAACTTATTTTTAGCGTTCTTCTAGCAGGTATTTTACTGTATTTTTAGAGACTGCCCGTTCCTGAACTTTAAAAAGAAAATACAGCTCAGTTTAATCAAAAAAAAAAAAAAAAAAAAAAAAAAAAAAAAAAAAAAAAAAAAAAAAAAAAAAAAAAAAAAAAAAAAACAGATCGAAAAGATCACCCATTCAATTCTAAATAGTTTGGTTACACGACATTTCTTCTGCTCCATTGACAAAACATTTATATTGTTCAAGAACATCTATGTGTGTATCCATGTAACCATGGATAAAAGTATTTTCATAAATTTTGTCTGTTTTAAGCAAACTTACTGAGAATATTTGATTTTTACGAAAAATTAAGGTTAATTAAAAATAAATCATTAACTAATCATAAGTTTCTTTGCGATTACTTATCAATTGCAATCCTGTGATGTTATAATTGATATTGGTCAATAAAAGTAAATTAATTGTTCAATAGACAAGGCAATACCGTCTTCTACATACAGTTCCATTGTTATGAATAGCTCCAAAGGCGCGTGTTATACCCGACCCCTTTTTAGAACATTACAGGAAGGGCAAGTTATGCATCTGTATTCTATACTTTTTGTCTGTGACAAAACTAAGTCTTTGTTTTTTACCTATTTCAGAGTCCGTATCTGATATGGCAGTGCTGATGCTTGATGCGGACGACATAGGCATGGTTGTCATCGATGTCCCGACGGGCAAAGGTTTTCCTTTTCTGTGGTCGTGTTACTTCAGGGGCATTTTCTTCTTCATTTGGACTCGTTGCCCAAATAAGCTCAATTTTCATATTGTTTAAAGTCTGATAAAGGTTGTATAAATCTGCTGCTTGTAGGTTGCGAATAAACGAGCGAGACTTGCTAGCAATGTTTAGCTCTAGATCGGAGTCGCTTCCAACCTGGAAAAATTATTGAGTGCATAAAACATAATGTAATAGCTCAGATAATAACAGCTTATTACAAAAAAATATCAAATAAATTAGCTTATATAATAAAGATATATTCAGATACTGGAATAAAAATTTGAGTATATTCGAATGCCAGAGGATATACGAGTTTATTCGTGTTCTGGCCTGAAAAAGTGCCAGAAAAGAGGAAACAAAACCCATGTCTCAGATAAAAGTATAGTAAAATCGAACGATAAAATAAATGTCAAGGGACAAGTTCGTTGTGTAAAAGACCTTTCAAAGCAATACAATATGGCCAGAGGCAATAAATTGTGATAAAATGAAAATAATAAAAATTTATTTAATTTCCTAAGGAATTTATGAATTGTGATAAAACTAGTTCACAAAAAATAAAAAACATATTATAAAACCTGTAAAATAAACTAGCTCATGGAATTATGCTATATCGTATAACATAATATAAAATTTATCGGATAAAACAACAGTTTATAACATAAAAAAATGACCGTTATGCATCAAGGGCATATCTCATAAAGCAATGAATTATGATAAAATGATAAATAGAACTAATAAAATCTTAAACAAAATGTAGAGAAGAAAAAAATCAAAGAGGAAACAAAGTGAAAATACTAATATAAGACAATCATAATTTAGATGTGAAAAGCTTGAAGGTCCAACTATATCCACATTTCACATAAAAAAGGAAATATAATTTAGTTTAGAAAAATGACAACTCCTCATTATAATGAGATACAAATACTATATAGGAAGATCTATCAGACCACTTGATCGGGCATATTTTGTTTCAAAGAATGGATTGCATATATCCTATGGCAACAGGTGCGACATAAGGCCTGTCCAATGACCGCAGCTGATGTGCGACTAGGGCAAGCAGGACCACATCCAGGATTTTTTTCGAAGGAGGGGGGAGGGTTAAAAAATTAAAATACATCAAAAATTGTTTTTTATTGATTTTTTTTACGTTTTTACATGTCGGACAAACATTTCGGGGGGGGGGGGGGAGGAGTCAAACCCCCTAGCCCCATGGGCATGGCCTTTAAGACAAGGCTCGTTAATCTGGATGGGAGATGCTTAGCATCGATGCCAAAGTACCGATTCGTTCATATATCGTATCGTATTATTGCACTGAACTTTCAATACACAGAGATTTGTATCGTGTTTAGCTAATTTGTAGACTTCTACTGTGGAAAGAGGTATGTTGCAGTTTCTTAAATTTAAAATTATAAAAAAACGGTGTCAATATTGAGGATTCATCCCCCCCTGAAATTTTGATAATATCCTTTTGGGATTGGATGGGTATATCATCATAGAAAATACCTTTTTTTTTTTTGTATTCTCATGGAAAAACAGTAAAAAAAAAAAAACCCTAAATTTGCCCCCGTCTCCTTAGGTTTTGAAAAATATATTTAGCCTCCATACATAAGTTTTTTCATGAATTGGCAATACTGTTAGAATACTGAGATTTGTATCGTGTCGTAAGAACTTCCCGATTAACAGTCCAGACTCTCAAATTGAAAATCGGATAGGCAAATTCGATTTCAATTCACAGTTCTTACTTACTATATCGACCACAGTGTTGTCCTTGATCTATTGTTTCTCTATGTGCACTCGGAGATAATAACTTAGCCTGAAGGAGATAAACCACTATGCTGGTAATTTTAATTAAAGATTTAATAGATTGAGTTAGTTAGGTTAGGTATTTAATACAATGCGTTCTGGGCGGCCTGCCTTCCATAATTCTCTATAGTAGTTTCCATCATTTTGTTACTAAGGTATTATTTTTTTTCGTCATATTTTGGTATATTTCATCATGATTAACCTAACTTCACTTCTTGAGTGTGGTCGATATAATACGTAGGTACCCAATTCATAACCGACACCCCGATTCTCGTTTGGATTGCAATATCCCCAACCCTATCGCAATTTTAATACAAATTAAAACCGTATAGAATTTCCAATAGCTTATGATATCCATAATTTTGTTGCTAAGGTGTTGTTTTTTCGTCATATTTTGGTATATTGAACTGTGACTAACTTCAGTTCTTTGGTGTGGTTGCTATATCATGTAGCCTAAGTACCATAATTTCTATCATGATTTTGTAAATCTGCTTTCATTTTTTTGTTTTGGCTTTATTGTCTTAACTTATGTTCCTGGCCTCCTCCAGGCCACTCAGTGTGTCCCCAGGTGGCGTTAGGGGAACACCATGCGACCTTGTCCCTGGGGGTCTATAATAGAAACGGGGGCACCCTCACCCGGGGTCATAAATACAGGCGAAGGAGGAAGAAGTCCCCTCAAATGGACGCTCAAAAGGGCCCACTGGTTCGTCCACAAGTCCCATGAGTTACAACCTTCTCCCAGTAATGGGTAAAGGAAATTATAGCCTAGTAAACGACACAGCATTCGCACGGGATTCTGACTAATGGACAATTCTTCTGGGCTTGGTATGTTTTGACGGGCGTCTTTGGGCTGAAAAAACTCTTCCTAGCTAATTTATCTATTATGGGCTGCCTCCCAGTAATAGCATAATATTTGTAGGCATGAATATATAATGAGTCGGAGGTAATAGGCTTGAAATTGTTTGTGCAGGATTTCGACTCTTCTTGATAGAAGAGCATCACCAAGTGCTGAAAACCATGTTGTGACCAATATGGGCCCAGGATTGCACAAAGCCTCCATTCATGGAGGTCCCAGGGCCTTCTTGCTGTCCGGTTCTCAGCAGGCTTAAGCATTTTCGGTGTAGACTTGAGAAAAAATATGATCCCCGTCCTGCACTGGTATCCGGGATCATTGCTTTTCCTGAGGCGAAAATAATTTCAATGATTTAAAGAACACGAAAATTGGAACTTGGAATGTTACGACGTTAAAAAATGACCGTTGTATCGACATTTTGACTGACGAAATCAGACGATTTGAACTGGACTTATTAGGAGTTTTAGAAACTCATATCCCAGGGGTAGGAAGCATGAAATTAGGTGATATAGAATTTGTTCACTCAGGCAGGAAGGATGGGGTACATAGACAGGGTGTAGGGCTCATGATGCATAGGGAAGCTGCTAAATCTTGTTTAGGCTGAGAAGGTATTAATAATAGAATACTAATTGCTCATTTTATGACTAAAAAGTTCAGGGTATTAGTTATAGTAGTATATGCCCCTGTAGAACCGACTGACGGAGATACTAGTGACTCAGATGAATTTTACTTACAGTTGCAGGACCAAATAGACAGGGTCCCAGGTAGAAATATGATGTTTTTACTAGGAGATTTTAAACGCTTAGGTCGGTAGAAATAGGGATAGATGGTATCCTAGCCTAGGTAAATTTGGCGTCGGAAAAGAAAACAGTAATGGATACAGACTTTTGCAATTTTGTAGGTATAACAATCTAGTTATAACCAATACGGTGTTTGGTCATAAAATGGCTCATAAGTTAACATGGTATTCACGTGATGGTGAGACAGCAAACCTTATTGATTATGTTATAGTAAACCGAAGACTGGCAGGATCAATACAAGATACTAGGATATACAGGAGTGCTGTTATTGATGTTATAAGTAAAGATCATCATCTAGTAGTGTCAAGGGTTAATTTAAAGCTGAAATATCGGAAGGGTAACTATCCCGGGAAGTTATGATTTTGGTAGACTCTAGGATGAGAATTTGAGAGAAACTTTCCAGGAACAATTTGATGCTAAGCTTGAGAGTTTAAAATTTGATAATGTGGAAGATAGTTGGAATAATTTTAGAAAAATATTTGTGAAGTTGCTGAAGGTGTCTTAGGGAAGAAAGTTAGAACTGCAGCTAAGAATATTAGTGAAAAAGCTTTATGTTTAATAGAAAGGAGAAAGGACTTGTACAATAATTATCTGAGTAATAGATCATATGAAAACAAAAGGAATGTAAAGAAAGTGGAGAAAGCATTAAAATATGAACTAAGGAGGTGTGAAGTGGAGGCCATGGATAAAATTGCCGAGGATCTGGAAAATACAGCTAGACGGCATAATAGTAAAATATTGTACTGGCATGTTGATAAATTGAGAGGGAGTAGTCAATCCGGACTTGGCCCAGTTGAAGATAGGAATGGGGCCACAATTAGCGATAAAGAAACAACTAAAGAGAGATGGGCTGAACATTTTGAGAATTTGCTTAACCGAGATACAGTTGCAGGAAAAGATATAGAGGAAAATGAAAAACTTTGTGATACCTTGGATGTGAAAGAAGATTTATTTTGTGAGAAAGAATTAGCGACATACTAAAAGGATTAAAAATAATAAGGCTCCAGGTGCTGACAAGGTGGTAAATGAGTTTCTTAAATATGGTGGCTCTGAGGTTAGAAATAAGTTACTGAAGATTATGAACATGATTTTTGAAAGAGGGGAATTACCTAACGATTTTAGAAAAACCTAATAATCAAGCCACTTTATAAGAAAGGTGATAAAAGTGAGTGTGGTAATTATTGAGGCATTAGTCTGGTTTCTGTAGGTAGTAAATCACTTAGTAATATGATACTTTTTAGACTGAGAGATGCCATAGACAAAGTTTTTAAGATGAACATTGCGGTTTTAGAAAAGGTAGAGGATGTGTCGACCAAATTTTCACTCTTAGGCTAATAATCGAGAAGTGCCTGAGTTGTCAAACACCTTTGGTCCTCAGTTTTATAGATTATGAGCAAGCTCTCGATTCTGTGATAAAAGAGCGTTAGTAAAGGTTTGATCATTGTATGGTATACCAGACAATTACATTAAAGTGATTAGTGCTATGTACGAGAATAACACTGCTGCGGTTAAGGTAGGAAATGAGGTTAGCAGCTGGTTTTGTATTAAATCAGTAGTTAAGCAGGGTTGTGTTCTATCCCTCTTTATATGAATTATTTTGATGGACTTTGTCTTAAGGAGCACAGGAAAGGCAATGGGAGACCACGGAATCAAATGGGGAGGAAAAAGTCTCCTGGATTTAGGTTATGCTGATGGTTTAAGCATCCTAGATGAAAGTGCGAGCAAAATGAATGTAGTTTTAGAGGTTTTGCGAGTTCAGTGTGCAGGAATATGTTTGAAAATTAATGTTAAGAAGACTAAGTCACTAAGGCTAGGAATAAGTGAAGATGAAAAGGTGACGTTGCGTAATGAAAAGATTGATCAGGTGGGCAGCTTCACTTACCTTGGTAGTATTATTAGTAAAGATGGGTGGGGGTAGTGAAAATGTTAAAAGTAGAATAGCCAAGGCTATGGATGTTTTTTCACAGTTAAAAAAAAAGTTTGGAAGATAAGTCTGCAAACCAAGATTAGAATATTATAGAACCTACAGTGATGACAGTGGTCAAATATGGCTTTGAAGCATAGCATGGGCGCTCCGAAAAGCGGATGAAGATTTGCTAGATGGTTTCCAGAAAAATTGCTTAATGATCGTTCTGGGTACCCGGCTGACTGACCGTATTTCAAACAATAGGCTATACGAAAGATGTGGTTCAATACCGCTCTCTAGGGCTATAATGAAAGAAAGGTTGAGGTGGCTAGGGCATGTTTTGCGGATGAAGGATGACAGATTGCCGAAGATTGTTCTTTTTGGCCAACCGTCTAGGGCTAAACGGAAAGCAGGTCGTCCTCGTCTGGGGTGGGAGGACGTCATAAAAAGAAAGATTTAAAAGAAATGGGAACTTCGTGGGCGGGTGTAGACAGGGAGGCTTTGAATAGATTGGGATGGAGGAGGAGCGTGCTTAGCTGTGTTGGCCTCAGGCGGCTTGGTGCTGCGGCGAGTTGTTAGTAGCAGTAGTAGTTTAGCTAATTTTTGTAGACTTCTACTGTGGAAAGAGGTATGTTGCAGTTTCTTAAATTTAAAGTTATAAAAAAACGGTGTCAAGTGAGGATTCACCCCCCCCCCCCCCCCCTATTTTTGAACCTCTCCCCTTGAATTTTGATATCATCCTTTTGGGATTGGAGGGGTATGTCATCATAGAAAAAACCTTTTTTCTGTATTTTCACGGAAAAAAAGTAAAAAATAAAAAAAAAAAACGCTAAATTTGCCCCCTCCTTAGATTTTGAAAATATATTTAGCCCTCATACATAAGTTTTCATGAATTGGTAGTACCGTTAGAATACTGACATATTCTTGTGTTGTTACAATCACAAGAGTTGGATCTTCGCCAATTTAACATGGAAAAACATGAACTAAAACTAATAGTGCAACGAACAGTGATGTGTCTAGCGACTTCATTATAAAACAGAATATTACAAAGAAAATCGGGTAATTGGTAGCATTACAGCATTTTTTTCAAAGGAAAATTATAAGCCTACACCAAGTAACCATAAATTAGGCTGACTCAAGGCCATATCCAGGATTTTTCCGAGGGGGTTTTACTAAAAAAAATTGGGGGGTAGTGGGTTACACAAAAAAAAAATGCATACAAAAAATTTTTACATCCATTTTTGTTACGTTTTTACGAGTCAGACAAAAATTTCGGCGGGGGGGGGGAGGTCAAACAGGGTAATCCCCCCGGAATACGGCCCTGGGCTGACTTTTGGTTAGGCTGACTAGTAACTTTTGGCTGGTGGACCTGCTGGCAACAGAATTCTGTTGTTGTAAGTTGGTTTTTATTTATCCCCCCTTAAATTTTAAACTGCTGAAAGGATATAGCAATTGGTTCTAGGCGAATACCCCCCCCCCCCGCGGAAAATCCCCCCCCCTGCGGAAAATACCCCCCCCCCCCCAAAAAAAAAAAAAAAAAAAAAAAAACTCCGTGGAAAATAAGGCTTTCCAAATTTGAGAATTTTATGAGTTTCATTTTTTTTAATTTCCATAGGGGGATGGAATTTTCGTACTTGTGTATTACACGCCACTCCCTCAAGTTTACGCTGTGTGAAATTCGAGAACACATCGGTATTTTTGTTAGTTTCTTCGTAACTTTAGAAATAAATTTGCGCTATAGATTTGCACATTAGGAGGGGGGGGGGGGTAAGCATAGCGGGTCTGCATGCAAAATGTGTGTTACAATTATTCTGCATAGTAGATAGATAGACAAATAAGTGTATTTTAAAGCCAGATATACGGCCATGAACACAATAAAATAAAACAAATGACTATAGTGAATGGAGGGGGGGGGGGGGGGGGGTTTAACCCTAAATAATTTCTGAGACCATATTGGCTAATCATGATAAAACAAAAAATCGCAAAGAAAGGAAGAAAACGAGGACAATTAACAGCCAGTGAAAAAGTTGAAAAATTATGCAAATATTTCGGTCAAGACCTCCGCTTGACCGTCCTCAGTGCAGAATAAAACTGATAAAAATATAAAAACCAAACCTTAAAATATTAACACCAAACTAAAATTGGACGACCATTTCCTAGTAACGGTGAAAAGGTAACTGAATAAAAAACACAAGTCTAAATGGCATTTCAAAATTTCATTTTGTGTAAAGCACTCTTAAGGCTGATCGCTTTCCAGTTTTGACAATTATCGGAGACTCATATTCGATTGCACAATATAACTTTGTGGATGTATGTAAAAAACGATCAGAATTAATAATTTTGTCATAAATGGGACTTAGAAAAATTTCTTCAGTGTCCCTATTGAGAGCTACCTTTTGATGAATGTGCTTTTTAATTTCAACTGCCTCCCTGAAAACCTGCGTGAGACCCTTAACGGGGGCAACAATGGAGGTTTCGTTAAACAAAATGAAATGGTGTGGACTCTCGTAAACATGTTGCGCCAAGGCGGAATCAAAAACCTCAGGCCTTTGGCGTAACCTCATGGCCTTGTCGATTGAGGGAACTTATGTTCAGGTAACCTCTCCCCCAATTGCTGTTGGGTTCTACCAACATAAAAGCAGCCACAAGAACAAGGAATTCTATAAACACCACTACCCAGAATGGGGCTGGTTTTATCTTTGCCGTTATTAAAGAAGTTCTGTGTAATATTTGAATTCTTAAAGGCGACATTAAGTTTATGTTTTTTAAGGATTCTTTTCAATTTGTCACTCAATTTGGGAATGTAGGGTAGAACAGTGCAAAGTTTCTTATCATCCACCAATGGGACGGTATCTGTTGGGGTTTGTGGATTTGATGCATTCTTTTCAGCCTTTTTTCTTCTTTTGTCTATAATGGTCTCAAGTAATTTTATAGGGTAGCCATTGCAAAATAAAATGTCCTTAATATAGTTCAATTCTGAGTCTATGTGAGGTTCTGAGCATATTCTTATTACTCGGTCAACCAAAGAAATAACAACTCCTCTTTTTATGCAGGGAGAGTGGTTGGAGGAAAAATGCAAATACCTATCGTTATGCGAAGTGAAGATGTTTAAAAGTAGAATAGCCAAGGCTCAGGATGTTTTGTCAACAGTTAAAAAAAGTTTGGAAAAATAAGAAGATAAGTCTGCAAACCAAGATTAGAATATTAGAAGCTACAGTGATGACAGTGGTCAAATATGGCTCTGAAGCATAGCATGGGCGCTCCGAAAAGCGGATGAAGATTTACTAGATGGTTTCCAGAAAGATTGCTTAAGGATTGTTTCTGGGTACCCGGCTGACTGACCGTATTTCAAACAATAGGCTATACGAAAAATGTGGTTCAATACCGCTCTCTGGGGCTATAATGAAAGAAAGGTTAATGTGGCTAGGGCACGTTGTGCGGATGAAGGATGACAGATTGCCGAAGATTATTCTTTTTCGGCCAACCGTCTAGGGCTAAACGGAAAGCAGGTCGTCCTCGTCTGGGGTGGGAGGACGTCATAAAGAAAGACTTAAAAGAAATGGGAATTTCGTGGGCGGGTGTAAAAAGGGAGGCTTTGAATAGATTGGGATGAAGGGAGGAGCGTGCGTAGCTGTGTTGGCCTCAGGCGGTTTGGTGCTGCGGCGAGTTGTTAGTAGCAGTAGTAGTTTAGCTAATTGTAGACTTCTACTGTGGAAAGAGGTATGTTGCAGTTTTCTTAATTTAAAGTTATAAAAAACGGTGTCAATTGAGGATTCACCCCCCCTCCCAATTTTTGAACCTCTTCCCTTGATTTTTGATAAAAATCCTTTTGGGATTGGAGGGGTATGTCATCATAGAAAAAACCTTTTTTCTGTATTTTTCACGGAAAAAAAGTAAAAAGACGCTAAATTTGCCCCCTCCTTAGATTTTGAAAAATATATTTAGCCCTCATACACAAGTTTCGTGTATTGGTAGTACCGTTAGAATACTGACATATTCTTGTGTTTGTTACAATCACAAGAGTTGGATATTCGCCAATTTAAACATGGAAAAACATGGACTAAAACTAATAGTGCAACGAACAGTTGATGTGTCTAGGGACTTCATTATAAAACAGAATATTCCAAAGAAATCTGGTAATTGGTAGGATTAGGCCTACAACATTTTTCCTTAAAGGTAAATTATAGGCCTACACCAAGTAAGCATAAATTAGGCTGACTCAAGGCCGTACCCAGGATTTTTTTCGGAGGTTTTACTAAAACAAATTTGGGGGGAGGGTGTTACACAAAAAAAAAAAAACTAAAAAATGCATAAAAAAATTTGTTTATATCCATTTTTGTTACGTTTTTACGAGTCAGACAAAAATTAGGGGGGGGGGGGTTCAAACCGGGTACCCCCCCCCCCCTGGATACGACCCTGGGCTGACTTTTGGTTAGGCTGACTAGTGACTTTCGGATTGTGGGCCTGCTGGCAACAGAATTCTGTTGTTGTAAGTTTTTTTTTTATTTATCCTCCCTTAAATTTTAAATTGTTGAAATGATATAGCAGTTGGTTCTAGGCGAATACCCCCCCCCCAAAAAAAAAAAAAACCGCGGAAAATAAGGCTTTCCAAATTTGAGAATTTTATTTGAGTTTCATTTTTTTTTATTTCCGTAGGGGATGAAATTTTCGTACTTGTGTTTTACACGCCACTCAAGTTTACGCTGTGTGAAATTCCAGAACACACCGGTATTTTTGTTAGTTTTCTGTTCTTTTCTTCTTCGTTACTTTAGAAATAAATTTGCGCTTTAGATTTGCACATTAGGAGAGGGGGTAAGCATAGCGGGTCTGCACGCAAAATGTGTTTGGTACAATTATTCGGTATATTAGATAGATAGACAAATAAGTGTATTTTAAAGCCAGATATACGGTCATGAACACAGTAAAATAACACAAAATGAATATAGTGAATGGGGGGATGTTTTAACCCCTCCCCCCCCACGGAAAGTAAACCCCGTGGAAAATACCCTCCCCCCCCCATTTGGAAATTAAGGTTTCTAAATTTGGAACTTTTTATTTGAGTTTTTTTTTTTAATTTCGTTGAAAAGTGCTAATGAACGGGAAAAAGTGGAATTTACGCACCAAAGTTTGTAAAAACGTGTCTAAAAAAAAACGTGTCTTAAAAAAAAGTGTCTTAAAAAAAAAACACAAATCCATCTGTGTTGAAAAGGCTTCCATATGATTTTCTGCAATTTTTGGGAGTAGCGGGTGCCAAATTAAAAAAAAAAAAAAATTGAAGAAGAAAAACAATTTAGGCAAACAATCATCAAAGGATAGCCAAACCTTCTTAAACTTTTTGGTGCCATATGTTTTTAGCTTAATTTTGATGATTGTTTGCCTAATTTTTTTTTCTTCTTCAATATCCGTCATTTTTTTTTTAATTTCGCATTCGCTAATGCCAAAAATTGCAGAAGTTCATATGGAAGAATTTTCAACACAAATGGATTTGTGTTTTTTTTTTGAAGTTTTTAAGACATTTCTGGTGTGTAAATTCCTCTTTTTCCCGTTCATTAGCCCTTTTCAACGAAATTAAAAAAAAAACTCAAATAAAAGTTTCAAATTTAGAAACCTTATTTTCCGCAGGGGGGAGGGTATTTTCCAAGGAGAGGGTATTTGTCGCGGGGGTTACTTTTCGAAGGAGGGGGGGGGGGGGGGGGGGGGGGGGTATTTTTCATGGGGAGGGAATTTTAGGGGGGTTAAACACCCCCTCCTCCCCATTGACTATATTCATGTATGTTATTTTACTGTGTTCATGGCCGTATATTTGGCTTTAAAATACACTTTTTTGTCTATCTATCTAATATGCAGAATAACTACTAAACAGATTTTGCATGCAGACCGGTTATGCTTACACCCCCCTCCTAATGTTCAAATCTATGGCGAAAATTTATTTCTAAAGTAACGAAGAAACTAACAAAAAACCGGTGTGTTCTCGAATTTTACACAGCATAAACTTGAGTGAGTGGCGCATAATACACAAGTACCGAAATTCCATCCCAGAACGGAAATTGAAAAAATAAAACTCAAATAAAATTCTCAAATTTGGAAAGCTTTATTTTCCACGGGGGGGGGGGGGTATTTTCCGTGGGGGGTATTTTTCCGTGGGTGGGGGGTATTTTCCAGGGGGTATTTTCCGCGGGGGGTATTTTTCCGCAGGGGGTATTTTCCGGGGGGAGTAATTTCCACGGGGAGGGGGGTAAATGCCGGCCACCATAGCAGTTAAGGTTGAACAAAATCACAACCGATAGATGGTCATTCTTCTATTTAACATTAGCTCCAGTTTTCACACTTAAAAGTTTCCCATACTCTTTGGACCGACCTTGTCCGCAACATTTTTAACAGTGTTAAAAATAATGCTTCAAGGTATATTCCCTGATAAGATAACATGTCAAGGTAATTCAGGTAGAAGATGCAGTAGCTAAGAGCAATGCCAAAAAAAATAGCAATACCACACATATTTATTGTCGTGTGTGCCAGGTTTACTGAGAGTAAAAAAAAAAACCTACAAAGGCTTACAAGCATCTGAGACTATAATTTGCAAAAGGTGGTGGTTTATTATTGTTCTCTAGTTTCTGACCGCAGACTGAATAAAGCAACTTGAAATTGCATAATTACTAGTAAACCAGGAAGGAAGTTGAGTTCATGGTTGTGCTCCCATGTTCAAATGTACTTCTTTGCTCCACCTTCGTGTGTACGCAATACTAAATTTTTATGTGTAGCTGGCACATACGTGGAATTGCATGGTTACTTTAGGAAATTTCCTCCGATAATTGTGTTCAATTTAAAAAAAATCAGAAAGATTTTCATTTTTGAAAACAAACTTTTTCTCGAAATTATTGATACTGAGGTAGTGGCACCCTCCCGACTGTACAAATATTAAGTGTTGGATTGATAATTACCCGTCATAGGCTAACTGGGGGGAGTCCACTGGGAAGGGGACCGGACAGTCAGCCATAAAGAAAAACCGCCTTCTTGAAGAACTTGACAATTAATGCCTAAAAATTCCCTTTTTTTTGCATTTTTGATTTCCTGAACTGAATGTCCAACTGAATGTCCAAATTGAATTGGATAATATTGGGGCTATAATATGGTACAATGCGAATCCATACTCCAAATGCAATTTGAGCGGCGACAAAACTCAAAGCAAAGTGAAATCATTCTTTAAAACAGATTGCGATAACGATCTTGACGGTAAGAGCGACCAATTCCAGCGACGTTCGATGGATTTCCCAATTCCAATACTTACTATATCCCCTAACAAACGAAGGTTTGCAAGCATTATCTACATAGAAAGGATTTTCATTTTAGATTGAATCCAAATATCATATGTAAAAAGTTTTACGCTTCACATACTTAAATTCATGCTTAAAGATACTATTTAAGTTATTAGAATAAGTAAACTTGCATTTCTAAGATGCCCTGCGAAGCGTAAACAACGGGTTTACCCCTTATGGTGAGAAACTCATGACGACAGGACTCGTCATACCAAATGCGAACGTCATGAAAAGGATTCATGAATCATGTTCCAACAGTTTGTGGAAGCGAATGGGGAATATTAATAATGCTAAGAACTCCCAGAAATAAAGTATTTTGGACGGGCCTGATGCTCAAAACGAATAAAAATGAAATGAAGAAAATAAATTCCTCAAATGAAAGTAAAGGATGACATCAAAACTCAAACGGAAAGAAATTATTCTGTAAAAGAAAACCTAACAAATAAAAAAACAAGCGAATTATTTGTACAATATCGTTCTATTTTTTAATTTCATTGTTATGTTACTAAACTTAATAAAAGGTGTATCGGACGAAAGGAAACAGTGACATGATAATTAAAACAAATGTAAACTTTTACCTATCTGAAGAGGCCGCTCTTCCCTCAACCTTCTGCTCTGTGCGCTAATATTTACTCATGTATTACTGACAATTTTTTAGTACAACAAATGTAGCCCGTTCACAAAAATAGTGACAAAAGTAAATTTTCATCGATTAGCCCCTCCCTCCATTCTTTAGGTATTTTGAAAAATATTGTTTGTCCTATCCTCATTCCTTGTATTAAGGACACCCTGGACGGTCAATCATTTTGATCAAAAGCTTCTGTCAATCGATCGATTAAAGCATGATTAACCGTATAGGAATCGATTGAGTCATTCAAACTTTCTATGAATCACCGTCAACGCTTGACTCAAGCGTCAAAACAGGTTCCTAGACCGTCAACCATGCTTTAATCAATCGATTGACAGAAGCTTTTGATCAAAATGATTGACCGTCTAGGGTGTCCTTTAAAGCATTTATTCTTGAAGTACTAGGGAGGTAATTCAAACTTAAGCGTGAAAAGTGGATTTATGAGGGCAGCCCCCTCAAATACAATATAAAATTGTTTGTTTTGCTTTCTTTCTTGGAGTGTGTTTCCAGGTTTTTCTAAAACTGAGTAAGTTTTCTCAGGCTCGTAACTTTTGATGAGTTGTTTTATACTTTTTGAATTTGATTCATTTTGAACTAACCTTCAAACCTGATTCTTTTAAAGAATCTAATGTTTGGAATTTTAGTTTTTAGCTTTTAAAATACCCTTTTTTAACTGTTTACTTGTCTAAAAATTTTCTAACAGAGGATTAGGGGAAGGTTCTGAATTTTAAGGTTTTTTTCTAGATTTTCAAGATGAATTCTTCTATAAAACCTTTATTTATAGGAAACACGGTTTTTTTGGGGTTAAAACAATTCTTTTAAGGCTGCAAGGCCCCTTCCCAAGGCCGTACCCAGGGGAGAGGGGGTTAGAGGGGTTTGAACCCCTCTGAAATGTTTGTCTGACTCGTAAAAACATAATAAAAATGGACATAAACAAACTTTTTATACGTTTTTTGAGTTTTTTTTTGTGTACCCCCCCCCCCAAAAAAAAAAAATTGAGTATCCCCCCCCCCCCCCCAAAAAAAAAAAAATTCTGGGTACGGCATAGCCCCTCCCCCTGGAAAAACACTTTCTCATCTTTAAGCAGTTTTTGACATAGCTGCAGAGCACTTTGTATAATTATATAATGTTTCAAATTAATGAAATAAGTTAAATGAAGCTTAAGAATGAATTGTCTATATCAAAAGTTTGTTTTGAATGAACTGTATGCACATTAAAAAAAAGAAAAAAACCGGAAAACTGAAAAATACCTTTCGGTAATGATAAATCGATTGGCTTTAAGCTTTAAGGTTTAATTTTAGGTTTAAGTTACTATTAGCACGAGTTGCTCCTTAATTTCAGTTCGTTGCCACAAGCTGAATTAGTGTCACCATTATTGATTACCAGTACATGAAGCCTACGGAAAACGGATTTGGGTTATGACTACTTTTCACTAATGTAAACAAAAAAGGCTTGAAAATGTGAAAGTTTGAAAAATAGAATGCCTACTTGCGTTAGCTTTACCTAAAGCAGGTGGTTTGATACAATAGGAAGTCTATTTGACAGATCGGCAATACTAAAGATGATTCAAAAATAGATTTTATTTCCTATGAAGCATTAATGGTGTGGTAATCAATTATCGTCGACTTTTCCTTCAAAATGCTCGTTTAATGCCTGCAAAAAAAGCTGAACAACACCAACTGCAATTCCAATTAGTTCAGTAATTCAATTTCTGTACCTGACCTTAATTCTGTGCATAAGATATATTCTCTACATAATTTTGGGTTACGTCATCTTCTTTATAATAATAATAATAATTTATTTATTACCCACTATGAATAAAAAGAAGTGGAGTACGTCAGGGAACAAAAAAAAAAAAAAAAGCAAACTCGCACACTTAACAATTATTTACATAAAATGACGTAAATTACGGTGCGCAGTAACACCTGCAGACAACGACAGCTTTCCCGCAAGCATAGTCACATTTTCCCGTAAATCAGGAAGGCAATATATATATATATATATATATATATATATATATATATATATAATATATATATATATATATATATATATATATATATATATATATATATATATATATATATATATATATATATATATATATATATATATATATATATATATATATATATATATATATATATATATATATATATATATATATATATATATATATATATATATATATATATATATATATATATATATATATATATATATATATATATATATATATATATATATATATATATATATATATATATATATATATATTATTACATATCTATATACAATAATATAACAGTTTAAAAGTACCAAAAACATTTTTTTTTAAACTGAAAGTATGGATCAACATTAAAAGTTAAAATGAACATAAATTATTCTGTATGAGGGGAACTGCCCCACCTCAACCCCAATAACCAATACTATATGTTAACGTTGGGCAAAGTTCATAACTTTCAGCCCTCCCCCCGGGGACTTCGGGGATTAAGTCATCCTAAAAGAGATAGTTATCATATTTTCGACCATGCTGAACAAAATGGCTATCTCAAAATTTTCATCGGGTGACTATGGAAAAAAATGTGCGTTGGAGGGGGCCTAGTTGCCCTCCATTTTTTTGGTCACTTAAAAGGGCACTAGAACTTTTAATTTCTATTCCAATGAGCCCACCCACGATATTCTAGGACCATTGGGTCGATACGATCACCCCTGAAAAAAAAAACAAAAAACGAATAAATACGCATCCGTGATCTTTTTTCTGGCAAAAAAATGCAAAATTCCACATTTTTTTAGATAGGAGCTTGAAACCTCTACAGTAGAGTTCTCGGATCCGCTGAATATGATGGTGTGATTTTCATTGAGGTTCTATAACTTTTAGGGGGTCTTTTCCCCTTTTTTCGAAAATCAGCCAAATTTTCTCAGGCGCGTAACTTTTGATGGGTTAGACTAAACTTGATGAAACTTATATATTTGAAATCAGCATTAAAATCTGATTCTTTTAATGTATCAGTCGGTATCAAAATAGAGTTTTTTAGAGTTTCGGTTACCATTGAGCCGGGTCGCTCCTTACTTACAGTTCGTTACCACGAACTGTTTGATTAAGGTACTTACGTGTTATAGCGACCACGCCAAAGAAGTGAAGTTAGGTTAATCATAATGAAATATACCAAAATACGATGAAAATATAATACTTTAGTAACAAAATTACAGAAACTATAACAAATAATTATGGAAAGCAGGCCGCGCAGAACACATTACATTAAATACTTAACCTAACCAACTCTATATATTTAAATATGTAATTAAAATGTACTTGCCTAGATACCATTTATCTCACTCTAAGCTGATTACCCCCGAGTGGACACAAAAAACTGGTTTCGTTACAGATCAAGAATAAAGTGTGGTTGCTATAACACGCAATTACCGACATTAATAAAGACTAATATGGAAACGGTAAGCCGGCCAAATGTAAATGAAAGTAAAATTACCTTTCCGTCCATAAGTTTTCGAGGTACCAGAATATTCTCGTTCATATTCGCTACCGCTTTGACGAATTTGTCCATCACTGAGACAATACTTTTGTTGTGAAAATTCAACAGCTGATGATTCGAATGACATCTTTTTTTTCTAGTACACCCTCCACGACTGGAAATAATATTTAAGATCAAAATCAGACCTCAAAGGCGGTTTAAAGATATACCGAATCTTCCCCTGAAAGTGGAACCTGCAAAAGAGCATTCTCGAAAGTCAGCTTTGACAGTTGTGGCGGTTCTGCCCGGCACAGATACAAAAACGTATTTCAGGAAGGGGAGGGGGGAATGGCAAAATGCATAGTTAGGCAAGCTACTCGAAAAATATATGAAAGGACTCAAATGTAGATCAGAAAATGTAATAATGAAACTATAAAGGCTTGATTAAAAAACGTCAAGATATTGAGGGGGGCTGGAAAGCTCCTCCTTTCCTGTACACTTGCTTAGCAGCTATATTAAAAAATATGTAGCTAATGAAAAAGACAAATAATTAGGAAAAATACTAAATACAAACAAAATACCAATTTTACATATGCATATATTTCTCAGATATGTACTCAGATGTATTTTTCTCAGATATGTACTCAGATGTATTTTGTATTTTTTCTCAGATATATTTTCTCAGATAAACTTTGAAATAACAAAAAACCTCAGGAGCTCAGCATAACCTTGAGCGGATGTTGCGCAATGAAATGCACAGAAATAAACTGATTTTTTCGCTTAAAAGCTTGTACTCTATCTCTCTGTGTGTATTTTTTTCTCTTTTAGGGATAAGGACTTCCTTTCCGATAGGAAACAATTAATTCTTAGTCAATTTACTGAACTATTTAAAGTTACTTATTTTCAATTATCTTTGGAATTGGATCAAATGCCAGCCATGGATAAGTGAATTCTGCGGACAATGAAGGATGAAACAGCCAAAAATCAACACAAAAATACTCCTAACATTTTATTTCTATCAAATATTTACAATATTGTTGTCTTTATTATAGTCTTAGCATTTAAATGATGTCATATTCGGTTTAAATCCAACACCACATTTCCAAAAAAAATACTTGAAATATAATAAAAAAGAATTAAATAAACCTTTAAATGAATAAAATCTTCAGATGAAATAAATTACGTGAACTCAGCAATAGTGTGAATTGAGCAATATTTAACTGAAATTGAACGTAAATTTTTTTTAATACATTCACTTAAGTGCAAAACTAATGAATAAAAAGAATTTTCAAATGAAGCGATATTAATTTAAATTAAAAACCTATTTACAAAAAGTACCAGAAATATAAAAAAGAATATCTCTGAACATATCATTTTTCGTTTCAATGGAATAAATTCTGCAAGGCTGGCAGCGATAGTTGGCTAAGTAATACTTAAGTGAAACGTAAATTCAGAATGAACCTTTTTGAAACAACAACAAAAAAAAAAAAAAAAAAAAGAAAAAAAAAATGATAAGAAGAGAAAAATGTAGGAAATATACAATATAATGGAGAAAATTATTTGCTAGACACAAATTCAATAAACTTGGATAAATACAATTTTTAGATGGAATAACTTACGTCGGCTCATCAGCAATGCTGACCTGAGCACTATTTGACAATAATATGGAACGTAATTGGTAGCATTGGAAGGTAATTGGCAATATTTGAAAATAATATGGAACTTAATTGGCAATATTGGAACGTAATTGGTAATAACTGACTTGGAAATATTTGACAATAATATCGAACGTCATTTGTCAGAAATGTACTTGAAAAGCGACAAAGAAACGCAAAAAATTTCAGACTTTAATCCCAATGCATTTGAAGGCATTATTTGAAGCACTGGCGGATCCAGGGGGCTGGACCCTGGACTCCCTAATTTTTCTGGCGTCCTCTTTCCCTGTTTTTTTCTTTTTCCACTCTTTTAATAAAGAGTGGTAGTAAATAATAAAAGTAAAAATAATAAAAGTTAAAGTTGCTAGTCGCAAAGTTGTATACAAATATAAGAAAGTAAAGTTAAAAAGTAAAGTAAAAATAAAGTTAAACTTAAGTAAATAAAAACAGTAAAGTTATAAAACCAGCTGTTTATACATTTACTATCTTCTTGTCATGATATAAATTAATATTTACATAAGCATGAATATGCGAAGGTCACCACGACGACAATTACAAAGGAAGTCAAAAATCCAAACATTCTCATTAGTTGGCCGGGAAACACCTTGGCAAGGCATTAAATAACGAAATATAACTAGCGCCATTTCAGGCAATCAGATTTCTGATTGGTTGAAAATATTCTATAATAAATTCTGATTGGCTCAAATTAGCACAACCTAAATTTCGGTACTAGTAAAATCCCATTATCAATGGGCCTTTAGGTTAAAGCCAAAATGGATGATGTTCAACTCTTGGCTGTGGGTTTTGTTATTTCATTTTACTTCACCGACTATCCTCAGCAAAATGTTCTACAGTGTGTTTTTTTTATGTAAAATAAAATTCCGGCTATGCCCTTGATCGTCACTGCTGAATATCAATGCGTCAGGTGGAGTTTCTATTTGTATGTGGATCAAGTGACACTCCTAAGGTGAATAAACTTTTCACGGCTAAAGATTTAGAAAATTTCGAAGAAAAAAACAGGAAATCAAACAACTGAACCTTTTTTTTTTAATCGAAGTCGCAGAAATTGAAGCTGCAAGAATCTAAAAACTTGGAAACCTGACAAGGGCTTTTTCTTGTTACTACGTGAGAAGAAACAGACAGAATAAAGAGAAATCCAGTATTGAGAACCGGTTTGCCAAATTTGAGTTAAGCACGAAGAATGACATACTAAAAAAAAAAATTCAATGACCCAGCAGTCTTGCAGAATCTGTTTGATTCCTACCCCGTGGGTTTATTCTTTCTCAAAGAGGAATTTTCAGTAGGGCGGGGCGACAAACATTCTATCAATGTTGATACTCCAGAAATACAAGTTTAAAACAGAAAAGGTTTAGATGTACACTGGAGAAAATCTCGGTACTATCCCATTATGCGGGCCTCTCTAAAAAGTCAAGTTTGGTTAATGCTAATGAAATAAAATAGGATGAATTTATAGTAGTTTGGAAGGGCTATATATTTGCACATTAGGGGGGGGGGGAGTACAGCATTGCACATATCAAATATGTAACCTAAACTAGGTACTTTCCCCCCTCCCTAAACCCCAAAAAACCACAGTTTAATATCGCATACGCAATGCCAACCTTGCTATCATTGCCTGCTCTATAACAGTTAAGACGTCAAAAAACGGGTTTTATCATTGCCTACTCTATAGTGATCAACCCGAGAGGCCCGCATAATGGGATAGTACCAAAATTTCCTTCTCGCTTTGTTGTTTAGTCAAATTAAAATGGCAAAGTAGCATCGATATATAAATTCTGGTGGTAAGTCGGATTGACAGCAACAACCTATCAATCCTTCCTGGAAATTTTCAGAAACAAAAATAATCATTTGATACTTTTCTAAAGAAAACTAAGAGTAGCCTACTTCATTCTACCGGAGCATATAACAGGAAGCTTTTTTTTAACATAATTTTATCGACCGGGAAAACAAAGCAAACCGAACATTCGCACACACGAATTTTTATCGATTTCTGCTCTTGCCTAAGCCTAGCTTTAAACCACCTTACAGCAATATCTACTCCTTATTTCGAATATCATCGTCTGAACTTCTACCTTGCCAATTCCAACAGTAAGCCCAAGGATTTTAGGCTCCTTTATAATTTCACCTATCTAATTTGTGAAATCCAATCCTTCTTTCCCATTACAAATTTCTTAAAGTACCAAGGACATCAAAATGAAAACATGCTTTGCCCCTGGACCCACCTTAGGTCTATTTATAACTGGCTGGAAATCGTTTTTTTTTAATATTTTTTTTTGGTCGTTTCACGATTATGAAGTATTTAAGGCAGAGCCAAATTTTTTGTGGAAGTTATGGCGTTGAACAAGGCGAAGAAGGAGAGGTATTAGTTAAATCTGTTAAATATATAATTAGTTAAATATATAATAAAATATATTTAGTTAGGTCTGATACCACTTTTCTTTCTTAAATTTTAATATTAACAATACATCGATAGCATACAATAACGACAGCATGATAATCTACGCATTGCCTGAAAATAATATAAGAAAGAAACCTGGAAGGCGGAATCATAAAGGATTGTGTGTCCACGCGTATGAATTTTTCAACCGGATACAATATGCAACAAATAGAAGTTTTAGTTTAACTAAACCAAAAGAGGGACGCTACTCTACTAAGGGCTTTTAACTCTAGCGGTGTACAGAACATGACCCATGGGTCAGAAGCGGCCCACCTGAAACAATTTCCTGTCCCCCGACAAAAACTGTTACAAAAAATGACCAAAGTAGTGAAAATAAATATATAAAAACAGATATACTATTTTTGCAAAATTATGAGAAAAATTGACATTGAGGTTAAGCAGATTTTTAACATTAACACATTTTAGAAATATTAGAATTAAAACGTATTTCTAAACCACTTACGTCGCCAAAGAGACACTTACCTAAATTGAAAAGCCTTGCGCAAAAGGGTGTTACCACTTTTACATTTTTAAATGAAACAACACCTAACACATAACACGCTCAAACCTAACGGAGGCTAACCTTTAACACCAATTACGACGTGCATACTATTACTCGCTGCAGAACCAGTGCCACCTGAGGTCAACACAACGGCGCACATTCTTCCTCCACTACTGAAATAAATATTCTTAAATGATTTAGTTTTTTTCTATTTAGTTTGCAAACATAAATATTTTTTTCATTTTTAGGTTTATATATTTCTTTGCAACGGGTGGTTCAGTGTTATATCATTTTATTATCTTTATTTACAAGCGAGCAAAATAGTAAACACGATAATAAAAGCAGAGGTTTATTTTCCATTTTTCACTCCAAGTTATATCTATGCTACTACTACCACTAACAACAACTTACCGCAGAATCAAGCAGCCTGAGGCCAATAGAGCTACGCACGCTCATCCTCCATCCCGGTCTATTCAAAGCTTCCTTCTTTACACCCTCCCAGGAAGTTTCCGTTTCCTTTAAATCTCTCCTTACGACTTCCTCCCACCCCGACCGAGGACGACCTGCTTTGCGTTTAGCCCAAGATGGCGTGCCAAAGGACAATCTTCGGCAATCTGTCATCCTTCTTTGGCAGATCGTGCCCTAGCCATCTCAGCCTTTATTTCATTATAACCCTTGAAAGGGGATCAAACCATACTTTTCATGTGGAAAAGCGTGGTAGAGCTTGCCATAAATGGGATCTTGAATTTCATTCGAACAACTTTTTAAGACATTATGCTGACGGCTTCAAAAAATCAAAGGCCTAAAAAATCAGACAGGGCTCACCAAGACGTCTTCGAATAGAGTTGTTTTTTAGAATTCAGAAAAAAATAATAATAATCAATCAGGGCTCAGGAGTGAGTCCGATATTTCCAGATGATCTTCTTTTAGGAGTAATGACATGAACAGACTCCAAGCACCAATATTTTAAACGAGCCGATTTGAGTTCTCTTACAATGTCTATTAAATGTACCCTTGGATTTTCCCTTAGGTAACAAACATTGGACATCTAATTAATTTCAATAAACTATGTAGACTAAATTCAATAATGTTGAGAAAAAAGTTATTAAAATTCATTGAATCTACGAAATGTTTGTCTACGACAGCTTCATAAGAGGTACTTTTGATAATTCAGTGCTTCGGCGCAAAAACTTTTTATGCCACGCTTTGACGTTGATTGTGGATCCATCCCTGAAATTTCCTTGAACTAAAAAACAAATTAGCCTTGGGTAGCTCTTTTGGTATCTAACTTTACCCTATCCCACGGGGCAACCACATTTTAGTATGCACGTCACTTCAGAAAACGTTATATTAACTTATGAAAAGCGTTTTTTTATGATATAATTCACTAAAAAAAGTTACAAATTCAGCCAATAGCAAAGACTGACTTATGAACCGTAATAGCTGCCACCAAAAATGTCAATAAGCTGATGATAAAAATCCAGAATTGTGACTCAAAAAGGTCTATTCAATCTTACACTTACATCCATTCTGTTTATATAGCTTAAAAGTATGTGATGGCACGTTTTTATCGGTCTTAACTCTGACTCTTTCCCCCCTAAAAAGGATACCGTATTTTAATTTGTACGTTACCTTAAAAAACGTTGTATTCCATTATAAAAAGCCACTTTATAACCTATTTCACTAAAAATAGATATAAATCCAGCCAATACCAGGAAGTGAATTATAAACCGTAATAGCTACCACTACAAAATGTAACCAAACTGACGGTAATTTTAACGCTGAGAGCGCACCGAAGGACGACCACATAAGAAGCACACAACTCAGTGTCCAAAGTTTTGATTCAATTATGACGTAAGAATGCGGAACGCAAACACTGCCCTTCACTCCAGGTTACGTTTTTGACTTTTTTTCAGATTAGCCGCGTTCATTGAACCGGAACCCTTACGGGAAACCACACATCTTCAGCCGATAGATATGCAGACTGACCTCAATTTGCTCACTTCAATTGACTTATTCGGCTATTGACTCTTCCTTCTTGTAGGAAATACTCAAACTATGAAATAACTAGCGACAGACTTCGTGAGACAATACACATAAAAAAAGAAAAAACTGAAAGTTTCAACTCCCCCAGCCTTGAAACGAAATAAGGTAGACTTACCGAAAACCATGAGTAAACTTCGTCACCTATTTATTACTGATGAAATCTACTGGCTGAATTATGCGAAATACTCGCTTGGCTTCAGGCAACCTACCCGTTACAAATCATCACAACGAGAAGAAAGATTTGTGATTGGCTTGGAGTTACCGACACGGGCCAGAGAAGATATTTTGTGTTAATGTAAAAGTATGTCGCAACTGCAAACTTATTTTTGCAGTTATGTATCTATCTTGTTTATTTTTTTTTCCAAGGAGTCCATTTTTTTGCTTAAATTTTTTTTTGCTGAGCACTACTCAGCCAAGAAAGTAACGTCTGCCTCCTCTATCCTTTTCAGTCCATGTCAAGTGCTGCGCCAAGCATAATGTTTCTCATCGGAGGAACTCAAATAGGCCATAAGACCATCATTTCTTCGGCCGACAGCAAGGTTGCTTCCAACCTGTTGTGATAGACAGTTTGATTTTATTCGTTGTATTTTGAAAGAAGTCTTAGAAAAAAAAAAGATATTCGGTCAATCTGGGAAACTGAGCTGAGCCAATTGACAGAACTTGTTTTATTTGATGGAGTGGGGCATAAATCCAAACTTTCCAAAAAAGATTCACATAACACCTTTTAACAAAGCCAAAAGAAATAGTGGGTGCATGCCTTTTCATTTGATATTTTAAATAGAAGATTTATCCGCTAATCCGGGGTATATTGAATTTAACAAAAATATTTATACGGTGTCTTCTGATCTTGGACAATTGGATGCATTTATAAATTCAATACAGATGAGCAACATGGGTTGCAATTCGAAACAATACTTAAACTTCCAAGCCATTTGATTAGTTCAAGTGGCGGAGTAAAACTCATCAGAGTCCAATGGCGACCAAGTAAAACCTGCTACGTACGTAAACTCTATAAACATAAAAATATAGTGGTGGTCCCCATAAATCTATAACAGGCAAAAAATAGAACGAGGGGGCTGCAAACCCTGAATCTTCCCTGAATTTTTCTAAGTTCGAAGCAGTATTAGAGAAAACAGGCAAAAATTTTTGTTTAGGAGCTTTTCGCTATCTTAGAAAGTAGTCAAATTATGTGAATAAAGTTTCAGAAATGCATCCAGAGCCTTAATAGTCTCCTAGGAAGACATTTTGAACCCCATACCTCCAATTCTTCTCCCTACATAAGGATCTGACGTTTGAAGAACTTTAAGAACATTGGTGTTATAAAAATTGTTACTCTTGTATTATTCAGAATACACTCAAGAAGTTGTACGATAGTCGTACAAGATTTGCGATCTATGAAAACCGGTTTTCACAACCACAAAGACAAATAACGGGTGACAGAATGCATTAGACTTGTATAATTTGGGCTATATAATTTGCACATTAGGGGTAGGGCGGGGGTTGGTACGGTTAAGTTAGTTACTTTACCACCACACCCCCCTAACGTGCAAATAAAGAGCCCAAAATATATCATTATATAAACTAAAAAATCCATCGTATTTTGGCATATTTCACTAGGATTAACCTAACTTCACTTCTCGAGTGTGTTCTGAATAATACAAGAGTACCTAAAAATCAACCACCTTGCAAAGCAGATCTGCTACTCAACTGATAAAAAAGAAAAGGGTTTTTAGCCTCATACCTTTACTCAATCCCAATTTACGAGGTTAAGAAGAAGCAATTGAAAACTCAAAATTAAGGTAAAATATTTTTTTGTCAGAATTGAGATAGGTCAGGATTCAAACCTGTCATGTATGCAATCTTCTAACCGCTAGAAATAAGAAAAGGATAGACAAAGTAACTCGGCAATATCTTCCCAGGGTATATTTTTTGGCCCTTAATTCGCTCCTGAAATTTTTATCGGCCTAACTCGACTACTTTCCAAGATAGCAAGAATTAAAAAAGCAGAATTTTACCGAGACAATAGTCTCTAATTTTTTTCTTTTTTTTTTCCAGCACCCAATTAATAGCTAACAATGTTTGGCAACAATGTTACGTACGGAAACAGAAATGTTTGTTCTATAAAATTGTTAGATAACAATTCTTAGAAACGTATTTATAGGGCGGGAAATTCAATAAAGTATAAGCGTGGAAAAAAAAAAACTCTTGAAACATGTATTGATAAAACTGCAGATTTCAGAGTTGATCTAACCGAAAAGAAAATTGAAAAAAAGGAAAAATTCACCATCATAATTCTTTGCAGGTCCTCTGGCCGAGAATGCAGAGAGAAAAAAACAATAAAGGATAACACACTAAAAAAAAAAAGAATGGTGAACTGCTGCCCACCTCTCATTACCAGCCGCAAAACAAGCCAGACTGAGGTGCCATAACGCACAATAAACAGTACCTAACTCATACGTTTCAAACATGCTATCCAAGAGGTGGGAGGGGGAGGCAGTCACGGATCGAGGGGGAGTGCGAGGGGGCGCACGAACCCCCTAACGTAGTCTAAAGTAGTGTAATTTACTTAATTAACGCAAGTTTGCGTTAAATAAACTTGCTCCTAATGCAAGTTTATCCGATCAACTTATTTTACCCCCCCCCCCCTTAAAAAATCCTGGATCCACCCCTGAGGGGAGGGGTAGAAAATATCTATGAAAAATAAAAAAGAACAGTAAAACAAGAAAAAAAAATAGCGGTCAAAGATTTGTTTTTCTTGGTGTGACATCTTAACTGACCTTGATAGATAGGTAGCATGCCGGGCAGCCAGAAAATAGGGAGTCCGATCTGACCGTTGAATGGCATAGAAATGTTGCCTATTACGAAGGTGATTTGGATATTAATCAGAGAAAAAGACTTACTAGTTCTGAGGATCGTAAGGACATTACTGTGTTGTTAAAAGAAAGTGAAAAACAAAAATGACAGAATACAAAGCAACCCCAAATCAAACAATGGCTTAGTAGCAAAAATATAATTTTTAAACTATGTTTCCTCGCTTTGTAATAGCCTATATCTTAGATTGGTTGTGGAAAGGAAGAAAGGTTTAACATCCATGTTGTAGGGCAATGAAAGACAGAGTTAAACAATGATACATGATTTTTATAATTGATCCTGGGAAAACATGTTTAAGTTTCTTAAGAATTCTATGACTCCATATCTCTATTTGGTTTAAACTAATATGACCGATAAAGGAAAGATTTTCGTCAAGGATAATGCCAAGAAATAAAACATGCCCATCTTCCTTTCAATGAGGTACAAGGGTATCGATTGTAGATACGAACAAACAAAAATTCAAATAGGGATATGTCCTTTTATTAGACAGTGAAACAGATACAAAAGGAGTTGTCCCTATTTGAACTTTAGTTTGTTCTATGTGGCAACATGGATAAAAATGGGTACTTTCCTATTATGTGGACACTTATTAAAAAGTCAAGTTTGGTTAATGCTAATGAAATAAAACAAAATTGAATGAATATATAATAGTTTATAAACGAATTTGGGCTATATATTTGCACATTAGGGGGTGGGAGTAGAGCATTGCATGTATTAAATACGTAACCTAACCTAACCTAGGTACCTTTTCCTCCCCCCTAAAACCCAAAAACAACAGTTTAATTATTGTGATTCAATGAGAAAACCACATTCTTCGATCAATTTAGATATGAATTACCCGCTTTACGGGTTTCCATCACTGCATTCATTCGACTGTCTATAGCCGAGGTGTCCGCATAATGGGGAAGTACCTAAAAATGTGATACTTCCCTAAGAACTTCATAATTTTCGAGCAACCAAAAGAAATATCTTAAAATATCGTGGTTTTCAAGTATAAATAGACCTAAAGTTGGTTCAGGGGTGGGGGTGTTTTCATTTTTGAGGCATTGGTACTTTCATCATGAAATAGTTGAATAAATTAGTTGACTTGAGCGCCGATTTCAGTTTTTAGTCCTTGAAACTTCTCTTAAATAGTAAAATCTGAAACGAAATGCTGTAGGAAGTTTTTTTTTTATCAACTTTTAAATAAAAAAAAAAAAAAAATTAGAATCTAAGTAATTTGGCTATTACCAAGAGAGGTTAGATGCCACTTTTTACCCCTCATTGACAATTAAACACCAATAAATGGTATGGCTTAAAACTTATCTCTTTTTTGGTTTAAGGCATTTTGGTTGAAGTGATTAATTAATTATATAAATTAATAGGACAAATTAGATTTTTGCTCTACATTACTAACATCAAGGAGGCACACTTTTGCCTCTATAAAGAGGCGACCCACCACAATGTTAAGCGATCAGGTCCTAGAGGTCGCAGAGAGACGGCGGTAATCGCATTTTGTAGCCCAAGCTCAAACTAAGAAACTTGCAAAATTTCATCCTCCTCCGACTTTATCTTCATGGGGTAAACTGGGCCGGAAGTTTTGGTCCCTCCCACCACAGCCCCCCTTTAACGTTGTCCGATTGGGCTGAAATTTAGAGGTTAAGCTTTCCTAGGGCCCGGGAGCTTATCCTCGAAATTTCAGCTCAATCCGATCACTCCTTCCCTGTTTTCAAAAAACCAAATATAGCCACTTAAAATTCATCATTTCTTTTTTTTTTCTTAGCCACGCCTACAGGCCACAGTTGGCAACGGATCCGGTTGAATGAGGACTCATTCGAAGCAGAATTCGACCTGTTAGGGCCTTTTGATATTTTCAGACCGAAAAAAAATTATCCCCCGAATTTACATTTACGAAAAACCTTGTTTTCCTATATTAGCCCATGTTAATTTTTCCCACCACAACCCCCCTTTAACGCTGTCTGATCGGGCTGAAATTTAGAGGATAAGCTTTCCTGGGGCCTGGGAGCTTATCCTCGAAATTTCAGCTCAATCTGATCACTCCTTTGGTCCAAAAACCAAATATCAAGTTTTGCTTGCGTCAAAAAGATTCATCACCTCACTAAAAAACATTTAATTATGTCTCTTTAGTGTAGCGGTGAGACTTCTGGCTGTCAGGCGGAAAATCCGAGTTCGATTCACCGTTAGATCAAATTTTTTATATACTGAATTTAAATTTAAAAAAAAATTCAGTTTTCTTTTTTAAATTATTTGAAAAAAATTATGTTTTCTAAAGAGTTAAAGAGGCTGAGTTACAAGGTCGACCTTAAAACACCCTGTCGAGAAAGAAAAGAATAATACACAATCATCTAACAGTTAGTCAAGCAATAATAAGTAATAAACTGTACAAAAACGTGCAGAAATTATTTGAAAAAACTACGTTTTTCTAAAGAGTTAAAGAGGCTGAGTTACAAGGTCGAACCTTAAAACGTACAGGGATTAGGAGGCACAGTTGGGGGGCTACCGCCCCCCAAACCCCCGCTTTCGCAGCCTGTAAAATAAATAAAAAAAGTTTTTTAAACTGAAAGTAAGGAGCGACATTAAATCTTAAAACGAACAGAAATTATTCCGTATATGAAAGAGGCTGTGCCCTCCTCAACGCCTCGCTCTTTACGCTAAAGTTTTATTTATTGTTTAAAAAAGAGTTGTGAGAAAGTCAAACTTTAGCGTAAAGAGCGAGGCGTTGAGGAGGGCACAGCCTCTTTCATATACGGAATAATTTCTGTTCGTTTTAAGATTTAATGTCGCTCCTTACTTTCAGTTTAAAAAACTTTTTTTATTTATTTACAGGCTGCGAAAGCGGGGGGTTTGGGGGGCGGCAGCCCCCCAACTGTGCCTCCTAATCCCTGTACGTTTTAAGGTTCGACCTTGTAACTCAGCCTCTTTAACTCTTTAGAAAACGTAGTTTTTTTCGAATAATATCTCCATATAGCGTCATAAAAAGCTTTAAAATCTTTTAACTATGCTTAAGTTGGACTCGAAATTCCATTTTCCTCACTGTTTCGGTGCGTCTTGGTTTTAAAAATGTGCGCGCAAAATTGGCATTGCCGTTAAAAAAAAATTGGCGGACATGTTGACCTTTTCAGTTTTTTTTTCTTATGAAGATAAATTAAGAATTTTTTTTATTATGATAGCTATTTAAAAGAGATCTTACAACAAGAATTAAAAATTCATCTTTTGAGAAAAGGAGTGAAACTGAATAGTCAGTAAATCCTCCCTGTGTTCTGGGTGCCTCTTGATTATTTTTCTCTTTTTATTAAAATTAATAATGAACTTGAACAAAAGGTTTAATTTTCATTAATTTTTCCTTTTATAATACATACATTGGAAAATAACTTACTTTGAACATTTATATGATATGGCCATTATTTCTTGAAACCCAGAGTTACAGACAGTCCTTCCTTAACCACTTTTGCAATCAAACTGACTTGATTGATTGCTTAAATTTTTAAGTCGAAAGTTTAAGATTCAAACACAAGGCTGCTCCCTTTAATTTCCGAGAATCTACCTGATTCATCCTCCATGAGTGTAAAGAGTGAATTTAGGTTAGTTCAAAGTAAGGGGCTGTATGCTATTTGAGAGGTTTCTACATCAGGTATCTTATCAGAGGTATCTTGCAATACACGATTATATACCTTGGTCCCTACCTCTTCCTCTTTTCGAAACGGCCAGGTCTTGCACGTCTTTACCCATGGTGAATTATTGGTTCCTCCAACCTCTAGTATGCACTAGTCTAGCTTTAAATTCTATTATCCGTAGCAGGGGCGTCCTGAGGCTCATTTTATTGGGGGGCGATCTTTTTAAATTTTACCGAATAGCTACCTTATTTATGCTAAATTTTCTGCAGAAGTCAAGAATTTTGCGAAATTTTGGCCAATTTTGCAAAATTTTACCTGATATAAAAAAAGTTGGAGGATGGCACGTCCCTCCCCCCCCCCCCCTCAGCACGCCCCTGATTCGTAGTACGTACTTACAAGAACGCCTCCAGAATTTTTCAGGGGTGTACAAAAACCCCCTAATCCCCCCCTGGATAAGGCCTTGCGGACTTAACTTGGAGAAATGAAAATATCGGTAAACAATAATTGTAATAGTTATAATTATTGTAGTTTAGAGCAAAGTATGGACAGGCGTTAACAATGATATTTTTTGGAAGGTTTTTGTTGACACTAATTTTCAGCCCCTCCCTTAAAAGCAAGTACCCTAATACTATATTATTACTGCTCCTATAAGATCGTCATAGTATTAAACCGTCTTGGAAACCACTTTACGGAAGACTTTAGTCATATTATGAATCTCAGAAAGGGACCATAGCCATCCCTTAAATGGTCAAGGGGTAAAAACATGCGCATAAACTAGGACATTACTACTGTTTCAGAGGTAAGCTCTTAATATGACACAATGTCTATTTTTTTCTAAAGGCCCTTCCATTGTATTCTAACAATTTCATGAAAACCAGTGGAGGGTTGTAACCTTCTTATAATGGTGTCTCCGTGGAAGGAAACAAGCCCTAAGAGTACACAAGCAACAGATAATTTGCAACTGAGTGCAAATAGAAAACGAATAAACTAATATATGCACTTGGTTAGGAAGTAACTTACTTTGAACGATATGATATACCCATTTTCCTTTGCTCGAAAACTAAGGGGTAGTTTAACCCTCTACTAAACGCTGTTAAAGTCAAACTGATCTGATGATAGTTGAAAATTCAAATGGAAAGTTAAGACCGTTCAAAACAAGACTGCTCCCTTTATGTTCTGAGAATCTACCTGGTCGAACCTCCTCGAGAGCAGATATGCTAAGAGCTTACTACTGTCTATTACGGATAGGGTCTATAGTGACCAACATTATTTGACAGTGAATAATTTGACATATTCCTCACGAAATTATGAGTAATGTCCCTTCTAGACAGTATGCAATATACAGTAGGGTACTCTGATAATCATGCGACCTTGATATTACGAATAATTCTATATGGATCACTTGGTGCTCAATTAATGTCAGCGCCTGCGGAAGTTTTCTCAAGGGAGGCAGAGACATGCCTTTAATCTTTTTCAGGAAGGGGGGGGGGAACTTGGTACTGATCTAAAGTCCGGGAAACACGCGATAAGTGAAATTTGGTTAATGCTAATGAAATAAAACAAAATAGGATAAAAATATAATAGTTTTGAAACAAATTTCAGCTATATTTGCAAATTAGGGGTGGGGGAGGGTGCTGTGGGGGTAAAGCATAGCATATACTAGATACGTAATTTAACCTAGGTAATTTTTCGCCCCTTAAATTCAAAAAACTAAAGTTTAAATGTAGTTCCCGGAGTGAGAAACCCCTTTTTATACAGCGTTAGATAGGCAATTACGGGTAATGGCTATCTGAGCTTTGCTCTTCTCGACGCATGTTTCCCATATTTTAGAACAATACCCAAAACTTTTAAAGATGCTTTTTCTTTCAAGTTCCTTATGTTGTTTCTGAGCGTCACAAAATGTTTTGAGAATCTACTTTGTCCGTCCTCTTTGAGTGCCAGATTCTGCTAGCTTATATTGGCTATTACGGATATAGTGACCAAAAACCCTTTAGCAGTGAATAACTTGACGTAATCCTCGTAGAATTAGGAGTAACGTCCATCCTAGACTGCATACAATATACAGTACGGTACCATAATTATCATCGAAGAACCGTTCATGCAACCTGGACATTATGAATAATTCTATATGGGTCGCTTGGTCCTGAACTAATGTGGGAGCCTACAGAAGCTTTCTCGAGGAAAGCGGGGACATGTATGTCATTTTTGTCTGAGAGAGGGGGGAATCATGTTTTTTGAAAAATACTGCTTCATTCAGAAATTTATTTTATTTTGTCTCTGAGGATTACAAAACACTACGGGAATATAATTTTCTGAGTTAAAATTCGTTTGGTCCATCTTCCTTAAGAGCAGAACGCTACAATCTTATATTACGGATATAGATCGTAATAGCCAATAAAACACTTTCATAGCATAGTGACTAGTTTCGTGTAATCCTCGCGGCATGATGAATAATGTCCATTTTAAGCAGAATACGTAGTGCTATAAATATCACTGAAGAATTGCTCATTTTGCTGGAATACTATGAATATTTTTACCAGGGCCCTACCCAGGATGTTTGTTCTTGTTTACGGGTGGGGGTGGGGTCGGAATTTACAAAAAATTAAAAAAACCATCAAAAACTTATTTATATGCATTTTGTTACGTTTTTACGAGTCGGACAGAAATTTTGGGGGGAGGGTCAAACCCCCAACCCCCTGGTTACGGCCTTACTTTGCAAATGGAGAACTTGGTCCTAAATTAATGTGGGCACCTGCAGAAGTTTTCTCGAGAGAGGAATACGCAATTCTGTGGATTTTTTTCCCTGAGGGGAACATTTTCCTGAGGGGGGAAGTTTGAAAATGCTTATTTGTATAGAAAAAATATCTTAATTTATATCTGTACATTCAAAAATGTTCTGAGTTTCGGAGAATCGGTCAAATTATCTTGGCATTAGAAGTAATTGCATATGGATCACTTCGTCCTAACCTTATACGGGCACGTGCAGAAGTTCTTTTCTCGAGGGGAGGAAAAATACAAGTTTGTAATTTTTTCCTCTGAGGGGGGGGGAGGGGTTCGAAAAACACTTTTTCTTATTGTGTCTTGTTTCCGAACATTACATACTTTCTAAAAATATAATTTCTGAGATACCTGGTCCATGCTCCTTGGAAGCAGAGATGTTACGAGCTTCTTTCGACTTTTTGAGAGCATAATAACGACCAAAAAGGAATCCGTTTTTGACATAGGAAGAACTGGTTGGTCCTCTTTCTTTTCTTAGGGGTGATCATATCGACCCAGTGGACATAGAATATTGGGAAAGGGCTCGTTTGACGGAAATTGCAGCATATAGTGTCTTTTTTAAGTACACAAGTGATCGTACCACAGTAAAGTGACCTTTTTTGCCATTTTGTGCCACAGATACTGATTTTTGTCCAATAAGGTCAAAAAGCCGAAAAATGAAAATTCTAAGATAGTAAGTCAGTTTTCATGGTCTAAAACCCTAAGGAAGAAGCTTTGAGCCTGCCATATTAAAAAACCATAGCAAGGTGATGTTTTATGCCCTTTTGTGCCGCAAAACATCATTCTTTTTGCCGAAAGACAGTGGCATCAATTTGAGAGGGGACACGATAGAAGGAGCAAATCTAGAAGGGGCAGATTTTTGGCTCCCTCTAGATTTTAGGAAGTACCATTTTGTGTGGATACATTTTTTTTTAATGCCTTTTTTTTATATTTACTTTGAAAAAAAATAAATAAAAAGATAGATTTGCCCCTCCTATATTTTAAGAAATTCTTACCACTTCAAAAAAACTGAATTGACACCACTACCGAAAGAGGTTAAAAATGTGGGGTAACTTGATTCTGAGATAGTCTATAGTTTTGTCATTGTCAAAGCCCCAAATAAGAAGTTTTGAGCTCCCCATCAAAGAGTATAGATAACTTACACTGGAGCTATACTGGAGTATAGGTAACTACACTGGAAAAATGCTAAGTGTTGCCAAACGCTAGATGGCAATGACAGTTTTTTTTTGACGACACGAGCACTAGTTCCCACTCTTATAAGTTACCCACACTCTTTGTTCCCCATCTTGAAAACGGCTCTAAAATGTGTTGTGAATGCCACAGTGAGTTTCGTTTTTATTCAGATATCGTTAGCTGGTAATAATATCAATGCTGTAGTGATTTTATGCAGTCGATCAATCATCAGTATATGATGACCTTTCTAAGCAAAAATAATAGTTACCATTTAACCCTCATTTTACTATTACCATTTTACCATTACCATTTTACCAGTTACCATTTTACCATTTTAAACCACCTTCGAATGGCGATTCTTCCTCACTTGACCGTATTTTTTTTAAACGCCCTTTTTTAATTTTCGGTTACTATGGGCTAGATAGCGTTCTTTACTAGGTTCTCCCAAAGGGGTATCCGTGAAAGAAAAAGCTTGCCGCCGCAAAGTAATGTTTTTCCGCCATTTTGTGCAATAAAACATACATTTTTCCCAAGGGTAAAATGCTTGGGATACAAGGTCCAAGATAGCCAATCGATTTTTTTATGGGACAGATAGCCAATCGATAGATATTTCAAAATAGCCAAGGTGGGATAGCCAGGATAGCCAATCGATATTTCAAAACCTCAAAAGGGGTTTCGACCCCGCCATCTTTGAAATATGATTCTGTAGTATGCAGATCAGGTCTTTCAGTTGACATGATTGCCGCAATGAGTTTCCATTTTTATCAATTAAGGGCTGGGCACACTTAGCTGATCTCTGGAAACTGATTTCCAAATCAGCGCCGATTTTCAAAAGAAATCGGCGTCGATTTGAGCTTGAAAAATGTTCTAGTTTTTGGCGCTGATTTACAAAATCAGCGCCGATTTTCATCATGATCATCACAAAAAATAGGGATACAAACAAATAATCAACGACAGATGTCTGTGGTGAAAGACCCCGCTACTGAGCTGAGAACTAAACTGAGAACGAATCTGAGATCAATCATGCAACTATTATTAAACTCCAGTTGACTATTTGTGTCCATGATTTTTGTTTTGAAAATCTCGCGCAATAAATTTTTCTTTCAACAAATTTTTCTTACCGCTATCGTTTGTCCACTGATGCTGAAATCGGTTCCCGAAATCAGCTACGTGTGCCGAGCCCTTTAAGTATAATAGCTGCGGAAAAAAAGACACTTCCCATACCAAAAAAGTGACTTTCCTTGTTGTTCAAGCCAGTAGATTGTAAGTTTCCTGTATAGGGTTTTGGCCAAGGCGAAAATCGTGTACTGTTTTTTTTTCGATACGTCGCCATTTTTAGGGGGTTTCAAACTATTCTTTCTGGTTACTATACGCCGTGTTCGTCCTTTCAAACAGTTCGTGGTAACAAACTGTGAGTAAGGAGTGATGCGGCTCAATAGCAACCAAATTCTGAAAAACCGAATTTTGATATCAATAGATATGTAAAAGGAATCGGCTTATTATGCTGATTCCAAATATATAAGTTCCATTAAATATAATGTTACCCATCAAAGACTACGAGCCTGACAAAATTTGCTTGATTTTCGAAAAAGGGGGAAATACCCCCTAAAAGTCAAAGAATCTTAATGAAAATCAAACCATTCAGCGTATTCAAGAACTTTTTGTAGAGGCTTCAAACTCTTATCTGCAAAAATCTGAAATTTTGTATTTTTTGCCAGAAGAAAGGTCTCGGATGCGTCTTTCTGTTTTTTTTTTTTTTTTTTTTTTTTTTTTTTTTTTTTTTTTGTCTGTTTTTCTCAGTGGTGATCGTTTTGACCCAGTGATCCTGGAATATCAGGGGAGGATCCATTCAAACGAAAATTAAAGTTCTAGTGCCCTTTATAAGTGACAGAAAACTGCTGGGCAACAAGGGCCCCCTCCCACGCTCCTTTTTTTCCGAAATCGTCTGATAAAAATTTTGAGGTAGCCATTTTGTTTAGCATAGTTGAAAGGCCCAATAACTATGCCTTTGGAGATAACCTGACCCCCTACAGCCCCTGGGGAAAGGTATTTAAGTTATAAAATTTGCTTATTGTTTACGTATAGTACTGGTTGTTGGGAAGTATTCATACATTTGTCGAAAGTAGGGCAGGCAAATTTTCTGCTGGTGGGAGAGGGAAGTTTCCAGGGTGTGAACTTTTCAGGGGAAATTTTACACTGGTTCACTAAATACTTAAGCTTCTTAAATACTTAAGATTAAGCAGGGGAAATATTTAAGCTTCATTAAATAAAAAAAAAGTTTTTAACTGAAAGTAAGGAGCAACATTAAGACTTAAAACGACCAGAAATTATTCCGTATATGAGGGGGGCTGCCCCATCCTAAAAACCTCGCTCTTTCCGAAGTCAAGCTTCCTAGCAAATTCTCCGAAGTAAAATGAAAATGACAGCAAAAATATAAAATGAGCCGTATAGTACCATAAAGGTGAAGTTATACTAAAGAAAACTGGTCTGATTCTGTGTATGCTTGAATTATGTAGGGCCCATCTTGGTTTTAATAAGATTTTTGTAGACGCAAAACATCAGCTTGAAAAGGGGGGGGGGGTAGACTAGGGTCTGGGGGCAGTTTCCCTTCATAGTAAATTATGCCCTGCCCCCAGCCCTTTTAGTAAATGAAAACTAAAAGATTATTTTGGGAAACTGCCAGATGATAAATGTCATTTATATATATTTTTTTTTCATGAACATAATCGAATTTCTTAAGTGTAATTTCTCAAAGATACCAATGACAACATACCCCCGAGACTTTTTACTGGCGTAATGAAGTTGTGCATATCTTGTGGGGAAATGTAAGGGAGGTGGGAAGTAAAACCTGTATGTAGTGTCTTAGTTTAAAAAAAAAATCATACTGACTTCTTTAGCCATCACCCAAAGTAAACAGAAACCTTTTTGTAGCGATTATTGTCTTGGTTTGAGAAAAAAAAAAAAAAATCAAAACAAAAAACAATCGAAACTTAATTTAAAAAAACATGGGTTTTCTTACGGAAGTAACGAGCGAAGTTCAGATTTAAAACAAACAAAAATTATTGCTTCGCAGATACCGCTAGATCATGGTTGCAGTGATAGCTGTAACGATCGCTCGTCGTGGTTTATGCAACATATAAAAAAAAGCTGTTTCAAACAAACTGGCTCGTAATACCAAAATTTTCTTCTTTAAAGGAAATGGGAGGCAGATCTTCCGACCGCGTGCGAAAAAATATAATTTGATTCAGGGTCATAATAAATTATTGTCCTTCCCTGCAGGGCAGTAATTCAGAAGCTTCTTTCGACCGGTTGAGATTTCTGCTGAGGCTATTTACCTTATCGTGGTTTAAACGTTGATGAATTGATAATATCTTTTTATAACCTCTCTAACCTTGAAGATTTTAGTAATATTTACGAGACAGGAACAACCTTCATCGAAGCGATTTTCGGTTTATCTTCAAACTATTGGTAGGTCATTTTTCAGACTTTTCCTTTTCCTGGTGATCCATTCCTACAAAAGTTATGTACAAGTTTTACAGTGAGCATTACAGTATCCAGGTTTTACCCAGGTTTATGATCTTACAAGCCTAAGGCTTGATTACTCCTTGTCTTTCTGAGATGTTGCAGGTATACTGTTTTGATAACACGGACACAGATCTTCTTTAGATTTGCTTTAAACCTATCCCCAAGTCAAATTAGAGGTTGACTTAGCCCCTAGCATCACTTTAAAACTTCAATTTGATCCTACAAGCTGCCTCTGATATAATGCATATACGCTGTTTTGATAAGCTGACAACACATGCTGTTTTTTGTTTAGCTCGCTTCTATTAACAGATTCCAAGTCCCATAACGGCTTATAGTGCAAAAACGGTGAGGTTAACCTGAAAAACAGTACTTTTAGCCACTATCCCTGCCTCACAAAATTTGAAGTTCCCTTGTATGCCAAAATTTCTTCTCCTACAATACCTGAAAGTTTGAGCTCAATTCCCTAGCCATACCCGAGAGATTGAGGACATGGTGTATGGATAGCCAGGATCTACGTAGTGTTTATTGACTTAGCTCTACCTTCTCCCTCAATTCAGAATTTACTGTCCACTTGTTCCATCCACCCTCCCTAAACTCGACACACCAAACCTCTCATGAGATATTGCAGTTGCACAATTTTAATATCCTCTTAACATTTGGTGTCTTTCCATTTACTTTGGTACTTAACTTTCCATAGATTTTAATTTTCGTAGGTGCTTGTATCTCACAATTGTTCTAGATGAGAATCGAAATTAAGTAATTCTATCCCCTCCACCCAAAAAATTGTAGCCCCCTCGCCCCAGCCTGCCCTTTCGTTTCCCCAGCAGTACATTAAGTTTCAACACTAATTTAAATTTTACATTAATAAACAATAATTGAAACATAAATTAATTATGTTACGTACATTAATTGAAAAGTCCTTGCACATAATATCTCTTGCTTTGCTTTGGTACGCTTTCGGTTTTCAGAGTATATCCTTGGGAAACGCTAGAATTCTTGGCCTAGTGAACGATCCCTTAGAGATCCTAATAGATTGGACAACCCAGACCAAATATTACCACCTTTTCTACTAAAACCTATCTGCAAACAATGGGTGAAATTTCCATTGTTTAGGACCTTTGACCCTGAGCCTTTGGGTGTGATGATGAGTGACTCGGAGTGAGCTCCAAAGTGAGCCTTTGGGTTGACCCTGATTCTTCAGATCTTTCGATATTTCTGGGCAAAAAGACAATCTTTAAATTGTCTTGGCATTTTGTGACAAAATATGTCCTATTTTATGACAAAACTATTGTCCTATATTATGGGGCTTTGGTGGGGCTGAGTAGTAAAAAATGACACACAAGGGAGGCTGGTTACCCTCCAATCACTTTTGGCCCTTAAATAGAGTTTTCAATTTCCAATCAATTAAGCTCTTTTTACACCCCCCTCCTCCAAAAAAAGTGGCCACAGACGACTTAACCCTTTTCTAGCCTTTTGTCATTCCTCGTTTCCGGGGAATCAACTTTTTCATTGTTCCTCTGTGAACTAGGTCCCTCTTAGTGCAATGACATAAGGATATAGGTTTCGTGCCGAAAAGAAAATTAATTTTGGTACTTATTAATTTTCGAAATTTTCGAAAATTAATTTTCGTTTTTTTAGAAGGTAAGAGCGTGCACCGGAAAAATTATCTTCGCGTTTTCTTCCTTTTCTTCCAAGGACTTGTGGCTTGAAGTTTGAAACTAGTCAGATAAAACGTTTTGGCCCATTTTCCCCCTTACTCCTCCCAGAACAAAATATCTTATTCTTTTAGCCCAGAGAACAATCTCTGAGTTTCGAGCCAATGATATATCTAACCTTAAACAACCCCTTTTCCATTACAAAAATTAGCGTAAACAATTGGCAATCTTCGTTATTTAATTTTAACAGAAAGAGTTTAATATAGAGGAGAGGATGGTTATACAAGGATGATCTGAGTGATAGATCGGTACTTGTCAATTAGCTGGAACCCATGCGATATATTGTATACGAAAGATGCTAAAAAAAACTAGTCAAATGGGTTTCTTTCTTTAAAGAATTGGATTTCAAACCGTGGTTTGTCATTGCGTTTACAATACTTAAACTTTTGTTTTTTGGGGTTTAGGAGGAAAAAGGTACCTAGGTTAGGTCAGGTTACGTATTTAATATATGCTATGCTTTACCCCTACCCCCCTAATGTGCAGATATATAACCCAAATTTTGTTTCTAAACTATAATACTTGCATCATATTTTGTTTTATTTCATTAGTATTAACAAAACATGACTTCTAGCGTGGGTTCCAGCTAAATAACAAGTACCGATAGATCATAAGAAAATAAGAGGAATTTAAAGAAAGTGGAGAAAGCATTAAAATAAAAACTAAGGAGGTGTGAACTGGAGGACATGGATAAAATTGCCGAGGATCTGAAAGACGCAGCTAGACGGCATAGTAGTAAAATATTGTAGTAGGAATGACCTAATATCTCCGGTACGAACACAGGTGCTGCCATCTACAACTGAGTCTAACGCTGACAGTTTCCGAGAAATTGATTGCGTAATCGAGGGGGAGAATTTCTCAGAAATTTATTTGTTGGTGTTCGTCCAGGAGAACTGTCTCCGGGCGAAGTTTGCACATGTGCTTTCAAGGTCAATTGATTTGTTGGTGTTCGTCCAGGAGAATTTTCTCCGGGCGAAGTTTGCAAATGCGCATTAACAGTGGGGAAGAGATATTTTGATCTTAGAGATGAAGAGATTAACGCGGGAAAGGGTTTCCTAGGAATTTCAAATTTGACAGCGCAGGGATGCCAAAACAAAAGGAACAAGCAGAAATTACGTTTAGGGATTATTTGGGCGAAACCGTTTTGAGACATTTTAGAAGATGATTTAAGCGAAACCGTTTGAGGTAATTTAGAAGATGATTTTAGAAGATGATTTAGAAGGTGATTTGAGGGTGAAACTCTGTGGTCGTTATAATACACAAGTTCCATTTGAACAGTCTTGTGAGGTGTCCCCTACCCCAACAACCCCCCTACCCCCACCCCAAAAGACCCCGAGCCCCCTAACCCGACCCGGAAGGAAACCCCCGGCCCCCAAAGCCCCCCGGTCCCCCAATGCCCCCCAAAGGGCCCCCGAGCCCCGAAAGGCCCCCCAGACCCCCAAAGGCCCCCTGGCACCCCCAAAGGGCCCCCCACCCATTTTTTAATTCTTTTTATATGCACTTGACACATAGAAGGGCCCCCCATATTTCAAAAGGCGTTATTATATCTTTTCAGAACAAGTTTTTTTTCTTAATATTCCCTCCTAAACCCATTTTACAAGTTGATGTACTCATCCTTCTCACCACAACTTTACCTTACGACTTTTTGAATACCCCAACGCCAAAAAGTACTTTTCAAAAGGCTTTTTTTATATTATTTCAGAACAAGTTCTTTACGTAATGTCCCTCCTAAACCAATTTTACAACTTGAAGTACTCATCCTTTTCATCCACAACTTTACTTTATGGCTTTTTGAATATCCCATCACAGAGCAATACTTTCAAAAGGCTTTTTTATTAAATGTTTACTGAACACACACAAATTTCTCTTAGAAATAATATTTTTCGTTAGTGATAACACTTTTTCTGTTCGAATTAGCAAGTTTTCTACCAAAGATACCAAATTTTTTCTTAGAAGTAACATTTTTTTTTGATTGTGATAACAACTTTTCTGTTCAAACTAGCAAGTTTTGCTTAACACTAACAAACATTCTCATCAAAGTAACGACATTTTACCTTAATACTAACATACTTTTACTGAAAAACACACAAATTTCTCTTAGAAATAATATTTTTCGTCAGTGATAACACTTTTTTCTGTTCGAACTAGCAATTTTTCTACCAAAGATACCAAATTTTTTCTTAGAAGTAACATTTTTTTATTTTGATAACAGTTTTTCTGTCAGAAGTAGCAAGTTTTGCTTAACACTAACAAAGCTTCTCATCAAATTAACATCATTTTACCTTAATACTAACATACTTTTACTGAACACACACAAAGTTCTCTTAGAAATAATATTTTTCGTCAGTGATACCACTTTTTTTTCTGTTCGAACTAGCAAGTTTTCTACCAAAGATACCAAACTTTTTCGTAGAAGTAACATTTTTTTATTGTGATAACAACTTTTCTTTCAGAAGTAGCAAGTTTTGCTTAACACTAACAAACATTCCCATCAAAGTAACGACATTTTACCTTAATACTAACATACTTTTACTGAACACACACACAAAGTTCTCTTAGAAATAATATTTTTCGTCAGTGATAACACTTTTTCTGTTCGAACTAGCAAGTTTTCTACCAAAGATACCAAATTTTTTCGTAGAAGTAACATTTTTTGATTGTAATAACAACTTTTTTGTCAGAAGTAGCAAGTGTCGTTTAACACTAACAAACCTTCTCATCAAAGTAACATCATTTTACCTTAATACTAACATACTTTTACTGAACACAACCAAAGTTCTCTTAGAAATAATATTTTTCGTCAGTGATAACACTTTTTCTGTTCGAACTAGCAAGTTTTCTACCAAAGATACCAAATTTTTTCTTAGAAGTAACATTTTTGTATTGTGATAACAACTTTTCTGTCAGAAGTAGCAAGTTTTGCTTAACACTAACAAACATTCTCATCAATAATATCATTTTACCTTAATACTAACATACTTTTACTGAACACACACACAAAGTTCTCTTAGAAATAAAATTTTTCGTCAGTGATAAACTTTTTTTTTTTCTGTTCGAACTAGCAAGTTTTCTACCAAAGATACCAAATTTATTCGTAGAAGTAACATTTTTTTGATTGTGGTAACAACGTTTCTGTCAGAAGTAGCAAGTTTTGCTCAACACTAACAAACATTCTCATCAAAGTAACGACATTTTACCTTAATACTAACATAATTTTACTGAACACAGACAAATTTCTCTTAGAAATAATATTTTTTGTCAGTGATAACACTTTTTCTGTTCGAACTAGCAAGTTTTCTACCAAAGATACCAAATTTTTCGTAGAAGTAACATTTTTTTTATGACTGTGATAACAACATTTCTGTCAGAAGTAGCAAGTTTTGCTTAACACTAACAAACCTTCTCATCAAAGTAACGACATTTTACCTTAATACTAACATGCTTGTACTGAACACACACAAAGTTCTCTTAGAAATAATATTTTTCGTCAATGATAACACTTTTTCTGTTCGAACTAGCAAGTTTTCTACCAAAGATACCAAATTTTTTCTTAGAAGTAACATTTTTTGATTGTGATAACAACTTTTCTGTCAGAAGTAGCAAGTTTTGCTTAACACTAAAAAACCTTCTCATTAAAGTAACGACATTTTACCTTAATACTAACATACTTTTAATGAACACACACAAATTTCTCTTAGAAATAATATTTTTCGTCAGTAATAACACTTTTTCTGTTCGAACTAGCAAGTTTTCTACCAAAGATACCAAATTTTTTCTTGGAAGTAACATTTTTTTTTTATTGTGATAACAACTTTTCTGTCAAAAGTAGCAAGTTTTGCTTAACACTAACAAACCTTTTCATCAAAGTAACGACATTTTACCTTAATACTAAAATACTTTTACTGAACACACACAAATTTCTCTTAGAAATAATATTTTTCGTCAGTGATAACACTTTTTCTATTCGAACTAGCAAGTTTTTCTACCAAAGATACCAAATTTATTCGTAGAAGTAACATTTTTGATTGATGTGGTAACAACGTTTCTGTCAGAAGTAGCAAGTTTTGCTCAACACTAACAAACATTCTCATCAAAGTCACGACATTTTACCTTAATACTAACATAATTTTACTGAACACAGACAAATTTCTCTTAGAAATAATATTTTTTTGTCAGTGATAACACTTTTTCTGTTCGAACTAGCAAGTTTTCTACCAAAGATACCAATTTTTTTCGTAGAAGTAACATTTTTTATGACTGTGATAACAACATTTCTGTCAGAAGTAGCAAGTTTTGCTTAACACTAACAAACCTTCTCATCAAAGTAACGACATTTTACCTTAATACTAACATGCTTTTACTGAACACACACAAAGTTCTCTTAGAAATAATATTTTTCGTCAATGATAACACTTTCTCTGTTCGAACTAGAAAGTTTTTCTACCAAAGATACCAAATTTTTCTCTTAGAAGTAACATTTTTTGATTGTGATAACAACTTTTCTGTCAGAAGTAGCAAGTTCTTCTGCTTAAAACTAAAAAACCTCCTCATTAAAGTAACGACATTTTACCTTAATACTAACATACTTTTAATGAACACACACAAATTTCTCTTAGAAATAATATTTTTCGTCAGTAATAACACTTTTTCTGTTCGAACTAGCAAGTTTCCTACCAAAGATACCAAATTTTTTTTAGTAGAAGTAACATTTTTTGATTGTGATAACAACTTTTCTGTCTGAAGTAGCAAGTTTTGCTTAGCACTAACAAACGTTCTCATCAAAGTAACGACATTTTACCTTAATACTAACATAGTTTTATTGAACACACACACAAAGTTCTCTTAGAAATAATATTTTTCGTCAGTGATAACACTTTTTCTGTTCGAACTAGCAAGTTTTCTACCAAAGATACCAAATTTTTTCTTAGAAGTAACATTTTTTTTTATTGTGATAACAACTTTTCTGTCAGAAGTAGCAAGTTTTACTTAACACTAACAAACATTCTCATCAAAGTAACGACATTTTACCTTAATACTAAAATACTTTTCCTGAACACACACAAATTTCTCTTAGAAATAATATTTTTCGTCAGTGATAACATTTTTCTGTTCAAACTAGCAAGTTTTCTACCAAAGATACCAAATTTTTTCTTAGAAGTAACATTTTTTGATTGTGATAACAACTTTTCTGTTCGAACTAGCAAGTTTTGCTTAACACTAACAAACATTCTCATCAAAGTAACGACATTTTACCTTAATACTAACATACTTTTACTGAACATACACAAATTTCTCTTAGAAATAATATTTTTCGTCAGTGATAACACTTTTTCTGTTCGAACTAGCAAGTTTTCTACCAAAGATACCAAATTTTTTCTTAGAAGTATTTTCTGTCAGAAGTAGCAAGTTTTGCTTAAACTAACAAACATTCTCATCAAAGTAACAACATTTTACCTTAATACTAACATACTGTTAATGAAACACACACAAATTTCTCCTAGAAATAATATTTTTCGTCAGTGATAACACTTTCTGTTCGAACTAGTAAGTTTTCTACCAAAGATACCAAATTTTTTTCGTAGAAGTAACATTTTTTGATTGTAATAACAACTTTTCTGTCAGAAGTAGCAAGTTTTGCTTAACACTAACAAACATTCTCATCAAAGTAACATCATTTTACCTTAATACTAACATACTTTTACTGAACACCCACACAAAGTTCTCTTAGAAATAATATTTTTCGTCAGTGATAACACTTTTTCTGTTCGAACTAATAAGTTTTTTTACCAAAGATACCAATTGTTTCTTAGAAGTAACATTTTTTTATTGTGATAACAACTTTTCTGTCAGAAGTAGCAAGTTTTGCTTACCACTAACAAACCTTCTCATCACAGTAACGACATTTTACCTTAATATTAACATAATTTTACTGAACACACACAAAGTTCTCTTAGAAATAATATTTTTCGTCAGTGATAACACTTTTTTCTGTTCGAACTAGCAAGTTTTCTACCAAAGATACCGAATTTTTTCTTAGAAGTAGCATACTTTGATTCTGATAACAACTTTTCTGTCAGAAGTAGCAAGTTTTGCTTAACACTAACAAACCTTCTCATCAAAGTAACGACATTTTACCTTAATACTAACATACTTTTACTGAACACACACAAATTTCTTTTAGAAATAATATTTTTCGTCAGTGATAACACTTTTTCTGTTCGAACTAGCAAGTTTTCTACCAAAAAATATAAAAATTTTTCGTAGAAGTAACATTTTTTGATTGTGATAACAACTTTTCTGTCAGAAGTAGCAGGTTTTGCTTAACACTAACAAACTTTCTCATCAAAGTAACGACATTTTATCTTAATACTAACATACTTTTACTGAACACACACAAACTTCTCTTAGAAATAATATTTTTCGTCAGTGATAACACTTTTTTTTCTGTTCGAACTAGCAAGTTTTCTACCAAAGATACAAAATTTTTTCGTAGAAGTAACATTTTTTTATTGTGATAACAACTTTTTCTGTCAGAAATAGCAAGTTTTGCTTAACACTAACAAACCTTCTCATCAAAGTAACATACTTTTACCTTAATACTAACATACTTTTACTGAACTCAACCAAAGTTCTCTTAGAAATAATATTTTTCGTCGGTGATAAAACACTTTTTCTGTTCGAACTAGCAAGTTTTCTACCAAAATATACCAAATTTTTTCTTGGAAGTGACATATTTTTGACTGTGATAACAACTTTTCTGTCAGAAGTAGCATGTTTTGCTTAACACTAACAAACATTCTCATCAAAGTAACGACATTTTACCTTAAATACTAACATACTTTTAATGAACACACACAAATTTCTCCTAGAAATAATATTTTTCGTCAGTGATAACACTTTTTCTGTTCGAACTAGCAAGTTTTCTACCAAAGATACCAAATTTTTTCATAGAAGTAACATTTTTTGATTGTGATAACAACTTTTCTGTCAGAAGTAGCAAGTTTTGCTTAACACTAAGAAGCATTCTCATCAAAGTAACATCATTTTACCTTAATACTAACGTATTTTACTGAACACACACACAAAGTTTCTCTTAAAAATAATATTTTTCGTCGGTGATAACACTTTTTTCTGTTCGAACTAGCAAGTTTTCTACCAAAGATACCAAATTGTTTCGTAGGAGTAACATTTTTTGATTGTGGTAACAACTTTTCTGTCAGAAGTAGCAAGTTTTGCTTAACACTAACAAACATTCTCATCAAAGTAACGACATTGTACCTTAATACTAACATACTTTTACTGAACACACACAAAGTTCTCTTAGAAATAATATTTTTCGTCAGTGATAACACTTTTTCTGTTCGAACTAGCAAGTTTTCTACCAAAGATACCAAATTTTTTTCTTAGAAGTAACATTTTTTGATTGTGATAACAACTTTTCTGTCAGAAGCAGCAAGTTTTGCTTAACACTAACAAAACTTCTCATTAAAGTAACGACATTTTACCTTAATACTAACATACTTTTAATGAACACACACACATATCTCTTAGAAATAATATTTTTTGTCAGTAATAACACTTTTTTCTGTTCGAACTAGCAAGTTTTCTACCAAAGACATCAAATTTATTCGTAGAAGTAACATTTTTTGATTGTGATAACAACTTTTCTGTCAGGAGTAGCAAGTTTTGCTTAACACTAACAAACCTTCTCATCAAAGTAACGACATTTTACCTTAATACTTACATACTTTTACTGAACACACACAAAGTTCTCTTAGAAATAATATTTTTCGTCAGTGATACACATTTTTTTCTGTTCGAACTAGCAAGTTTTCTACCAAAGCTACCAATTTTTTCTTAGAAGTAACCTTTTTTTATTGTGATAACAACTTTTCTGTCACAAGTAGCAAGTTTTACTTAACACTAACAAACATTCTCATCAAAGTAACGACATTTTACCTTAATACTAACATACTTTTACTGAACACACACAAATTTCTCTTAGAAATAATATTTTTCGTCAGTGATAGCACTTTTTCTGTTCGAACTAGCAAGTTTTCTACCAAAGATACCAATTGTTTCGTAGAAGTAACATTTTTTTATTTTGATAACAACTTTTCTGTCAGAAGTAGCAAGTTTTGCTTAACACTAACAAACGTTCTCATCAAAGTAACGACATTTTACCTTAATACTAACATACTTTTACTGAACACACACAAAGTTCTCTTAGAAATAATAATTTTTCGTCAGTGATAACACTTTTTCTGTTCGAACTAGCAAGTTTTCTACCAAAGATACCAAATTTTTTCTTAGAAGTAACATTTTTTGATTGTGATAACAATTTTTCTGTCAGAAGTAGCAAGTTTTGCTTAACACTAACAAATATTATCATCAAAGTAACGACATTTTACCTTAATACTAACATACTTTTACTGAACACACACAAAGTTCTCTTAGAAATAATATTTTTTGTCAGTGATAACACTTTTTGTTTTTTTCCGCTCGAACTAGCAAGTTTTCTACCGAACATACCAAATTTTTTCTTAGAAGTAACATTTTTTGATTGTGATAACAACTTTTCTGTCAGAAATAACAAGTTTTGCTTAACACTAACAAACCTTCTCATCAAAGTAACGACATTTTACCTTAATACTAACATACTTTTACTGAACACAGACAAAGTTCTCTTAGAAATAATATTTTTTGTCAGTGATAACACTTTTTTTTCTGTTTGAACTAGCAAGTTTTCTACCAAACATACCAATTTTTTCTTAGAAGTAACATTTTTTGATTGTGATAACAAACTTTTCTGTCAGAAGTAGTAAGTTTTGCTTAACACTAACAAACCTTCTGATCTAAGTAACGACATTTTACCTTAATACTAAAATACTTTTACTGAACACACACAAATTTCTCTTAGAAATAATATTTTTCGTCACTAAAAAACACTTTTTCTGTTCGGACTAGCAAGTTTTACCAATTAAACCAAATTTTTTCGTAGAAGTAACATTTTTTGATTGTGATAACAACTTTTCTGTCAGAAAACACCAAGTTTTGCTTAACACTAACAAGTCTTCTCATCAAAGTAACGACATTTTACCTTAATACTAACATACTTTTACTGAACACAGACAAATTTCTCTTAGAAATAATATTTTTCGTACAGTGATAACACTTTTTCTGTTCGAACTAGCAAGTTTTCTACCAAAGATACCAAATTTTTTCATAGAAGTAACAATTTTTTTATGACTGTGAAAACAACATTTCTGTCAGAAGCAGCAAGTTCTGCTTAACACTAACAAACCTTCTCATCAAAGTAACGACATTTTACGTTAATACTAACATACTTTTACTGAACAAACACAAAGTTCTCTTAGAAAAAAGTATTTTTCGTCGGTAATAACACTTTTTCTGTTCGAACTAGCAAGTTTCTACCAAAGATACCAAATTTTTTTTTGTAGAAGTAACATTTTTTGATTGTGATAACAACTTTTCTGTCAGAAGTAGCAAGTTTTGCTTAACACTAAATAACCTTCTCATCAAAGTAACGACATTTTACCTTAATACTAACATACTTTTACTGAACACATACAAAGTTCTCTTAGAAATAATATTTTTCGTCAGTGATAACACTATTTCTGTTCGAACTAGCAAGTTTTCTACCAAAGATACCAAATTTTTTCTTAGAAGTACCATTTTTTGATTGTGACAACAACTTTTCTGTCAGAAGTAGCAAGTTTTGCTTAACACTAACAAGCATTCTCATCAAAAGTAAAATTCATTTTACCTTAATACTAACATACTTTTACTGAACACACACACAAAGTTCTCTTAGAAATAATATTTTTCGTCAGTGATAACACTTTCTCTGTTTGAACTAGCAAGTTTTCTACCAAAGATACAAAATTTTTTCGTAGAAGTAACATTTTTTTATTGTGATAACAACTTTTCTGTCAGAAATAGCAAGTTTTGCTTAACACTAACAAACCTTCTAATCAAAGTAACGACATTTTACCTTAATTCTAACATACTTTTACTGAACACACACAAATTTCTCTTATAAATAATATTTTTCGTCAGTGATAACACTTTTTCGGTTCAAACTAGCAAGTTTTCTACCAAAGATACCGAATTTTTTCTTAGAAGTAGCATATTTTGATTGTGATAACAACTTTTCTGTCAGAAGTAGCAAGTTTTGCTTAACACTAACAAACTTCTTCTCATCAAAGTAACGACATTTTACCTTAATACTAACATACTTTTACTGAACACACACAAATTTCTTTTAGAAATAATATTTTTCGTCAGTGATAACACTTTTTCTGTTTGAACTAGCAAGTTTTTCTACCAAAAATATAAAAAATTTTTCGCAGAAGTAACATTTTTTGATTGTGATAACAACTTTTCTGTCAGAAGTAGCAGGTTTTGCTTAACACTAACAAACTTTCTCATCAAAGTAACGACATTTTACCTTAATACTAACATACTTTTACTGAACACACACAAACTTCTCTTAGAAATAATATTTTCGTCAGTGATAACACTTTTTCTGTTCGAACTAGCAAGTTTTCTACCAAAGATACAAAATTTTTTCGTAGAAGTAACATTTTTTTATTGTGATAACAACTTTTCTGTCAGAAATAGCAAGTTTTGCTTAACACTAAACAAACCTTCTCATCAAAGTAACGACATTTTACCTTAATTCTAACATACTTTTACTGAACACACACAAATTTCTCTTATAAATAATATATTTTTCGTCAGTGATAACACTTTTTCGGTTCAAACTAGCAAGTTTTCTACCAAAGATACCGAAATTTTCTTAGAAGTAGCATTTTTGATTGTGATAACAACTTTTCTGTCAGAAGTAGCAAGTTTTGCTTAACACTAACAAACCTTCTCATCAAAGTAACGACATTTTACCTTAATACTAACATACTTTTAATGAACACACACACATTTCTCTTAGAAATAATATTTTTCGTCAGTGATAACACTTTTTCTGTTCGAACTAGCAAGTTTTCTACCAAAGATTCCAATTTTTTTTTAGAAGTAACATTTTTTATTGTGATAACAACTTTTCTGTCAGAATTAGCAAGTTTTGCTTAACACTAACAAACATTCTCATCAAAGCAACGACATTTGGCCTTAATACTAACATACTTTTACTGCAAACACACAAATTTTTCTTAGAAATAATAATTTTCATCAGTGATAACACTTTTTCTGTTCGAACTAGCAAGTTTTCTACCAAAGATACCAATTTTTTCCTAGAAGTAACATTTTTGATTGTGATAACAAATTTTCTGTCAGAAGTAGCAAGTTTTGCTTAACACTAACAAACATTCTCATCAAAGTAACAACATTTTACCTTAATACTAACATACTTTTACTGAACACACACAAATTTCTAGGTTAGGTTAGGTTAGGCTAGATTAGGTTATGTTAAGTTAGGTTAAGTTAGGTTAGGTTAAACTACGTACACGTGCGTACGTAGGTTAACCTAACATAACCTAACTTAACATAACCTAATCTAGCCTAACCTAACCTAGAAATTTGTGTGTGTTCAGTAAAAGTATGTTAGTATTAAGGTAAAATGTTGTTACTTTGATGAGAATGTTTGTTAGTGTTAAGCAAAACTTGCTACTTCTGACAGAAAAGTTGTTATCACAATCAAAAAATGTTACCTCTAAAAAAAATAGTATCTTTTTTTAGAAAACTTGCTATTTCGAACAGAAAAAGTATTATCACTGACGAAAAATATTATTTCTAAGAGAAATTTGTGTGTGTTCATTAAAATTATGTTAGTATTAAGGTAAAATGTCGTTACTTTGATGAGAAGGTTTGTTAGTGTTAAGCAAAACTTGCTACTTCTGACAAAAGGTTGTTATCATAATCAAAAAATTATTAATTCTAAGAAAAAATTCGGTATCTTTGACAGAAAACTTGCTAGTTCGAACAGAAAAAAGTGTTATCACTGACGAAAAATATTATTTCTAAGAGAACTTTGTGTGTGTTCAGTAAAAGTATGTTAGTATTAAGGTAAAATGTCGTTACTTTGATGAGAAGGTTTGTTAGTGTTAAGCAATACTTGCTACTTCTGACAGAAAATTTGTTATCACAATCAAAAAATTATTAATTCTAAGAAAAAATTCGGTATCTTTGACAGAAAACTTGCTAGTTCGAACAGAAAAAGTGTTATCTCTGATGAAAAATATTATTTCTATGAGAAATTTGTGTGTGTTCAGTAAAAGTATGTTAGTATTAAGGTAAAATGTCGTTACTTTTGATGAGAAGGTTTTTTAGTGTTAAGCAAAACTTGCTAATTCAGATAGAAAAGTTGTTATCAAAAATAAAAAAAATGTTACTTCTAAGAAAAAATTCGGTATCTTTGGTAGATAACCTGCTAGTTCGAACAGAAAAAGTGTTATCACTGACGAGAAAAAAAATATTTTTTCTAAGAGAAATTTCCGTGTGTTCATTAAAAGTATGTTAGTATTAAGGTAAAATGATATTACTTTGATGAGAATGTTTTGTTAGTGTTAAGCAAAACTTGCTACTTCTGACAGAAAAGTTGTTATCACAATCAAAAAATGTTACTTCTACGCAAAAATTTGGTATCTTTGGTAGAAAACTTGCTAGTTCGAACAGAAAAAGTTTGATCACTGACGAAAAATATTATTTCTAAGAGAAATTTGTGTGTGTTCAGTAAAAGTATGTTAGTATTAAGGTAAAATGATGTTACTTTGATGAGAATCTTTGTATAGTGTTAAGCAAAACTTACTACATCTGACAGAAAAGTTGTTATCACAATCAAAAATGTTACTTCTACGAAAAAATATGGTATCTTTGGTAGAAAACTTGCTAGTTCAAACAGAAAAAGTGATATCACTGACAAAAAATATTATTTCCAGAGAAATTTGTGTGTGTTCATTAAAAGTATGTTAGTATTTAGGTAAAATATCGTTACTTTGATGAGAAGGTTTGTTAGTGTTAAGCAAAACTTGCTACTTCTGACAGAAAAGTTGTTATCACAATCAAAAAATGTTACTTCTAAGAAAAAATTTGGTATCTTTGGTAGAAAACTTGCTAGTTCGAACAGAAAAAAAAAGTTTGATCACTGACGAAAAATATTATTTCTAAGAGAAATTTTTGTGTGTGTTCAGTAAAAGTATGTTAGTATTAAGGTAAAATGATGTTACTTTGATGAGAATCTTTGTTAGTGTTAAGCAAAACTTGCTACATCTGACAGAAAAGTTGTTATCACAATCAAAAATGTTACTTCTACGAAAAAATATGGTATCTTTGGTAGAAAACTTGCTAGTTCGAACAGAAAAAGTTTGATCACTGAGGAAAAATATTATTTCTAAGAGAAATTTTGTGTGTGTTCAGTAAAAAAGTATGTTAGTATTAAGGTAAAATGATGTTACTTTGATGAGAATCTTTGTTAGTGTTAAGCAAAACTTGCTACATCTGACAGAAAAGTTGTTATCACAATCAAAAATGTTACTTCTACGAAAAAATATGGTATCTTTGGTAGAAAACTTGCTAGTTCAAACAGAAAAAGTGTTATCACTGACGAAAAATATTATTTCTAAGAGAACTTTGTGTGTGTTCAGTAAAAGTATGTTAGTATTAAGGTAAAATGTCGTCACTTTGATGAGAAGGTTTGTTAGTGTTAAGCAAAACTTGCTACTTCTGACAGAAAAGTTGTTATCAAAATCAAAAAATGTTACTTCTACGAAAAAATTTGATATCTTTGGTAGAAAACTTGCTAGTTCGAACAGAAAAAGCACTGACAAAAAATATTATTTCTAAGAGAAAATTGTTTGTGTTCAGTAAAAGTATTTGAGTATTAAGGTAAAATGTCGTTACTTTGATGAAAATGTTTGTTAGTGTTAAGCAAAACTTGCTACTTCTGACAGAAAAGTTGTTATCACAATAAAAAAATGTTACTTCTAAGAAAAAATTTGGTATCTTTGATAGAAAATTTACTAGTTCGAACAGAAGAAGTGTTATCACTGACGAAAAATATTAATTCTAAGAGAAATTTGTGTGTGTTCAGTAAAAGTGTGTTAGTATTATGGTAAAATGATGTTACTTTGATGAGAATGTTTTGTTAGTGTGAAAGGAAACTTGCTACTTCTGACAGAAAAGTTGTTATCACAATCAAAAAATGTTACTTCTAAGAAAAAATTTGGTATCTTTGGAAGAAAACTTGCTAGTTCGAACAGAAAAAGTGTTATCACTGACGAAAAATATAATTTCTAAGAGAACTTTGTGTGTGTTTAGTAAAACTATGTTAGTATTGAGGTAAAATGTCGTTAATTTGATGAGAAGGTTTGTAAGTGTTAAGCAAAACTTGCTACTTCTGACAGAAAAGTTTGTTATCACAGTCATAAAAAATGTTACTTCTAAGAAAAAATTCGGTATCTTTGACGAAAAACTTGCTAGTTCGAACAGAAAAAGTGTTATCACTGCCGAAAAGTATTATTTCTAAGAGGAATTTGTGTGTGTTCATTAAAAGTATGTTAGTATTAAGGTAAAATGGCGTTACTTTCATGAGAAGGTTTTTTAGTGTTAAGCAAAACTTGCTACTTTTGACAGAAAAGTTGTTATCACAATCAAAAATGTTACTTCTATGAAAAATTTGGTATCTTCGGTAGAAAACTTGCTAGTTCGAACAGAAAAAGTGTTATCACTGACGAAAAATATTATTTCTAAGAGAACTTTGTGTGTGTTCAGTAAAAGTATGTTAGTATTAAGGTAAAATTTCGTTACTTTGATGAGAAGGTTTGTTAGTGTTAAGTAAAACTTGCTACTTCTGACAGAAAAGTTGCTATCACAATAAAAAAATGTTACTTCTACGAAAAAATTTGGTATCTTTGTAGAAAACTTGCTAGTTCGAACAGAAAGTGTTATCACTGACGAAAAATATTATTTCTAATAGAAATTTGTGTGTTTTCAGTAAAAGTATGTTAGTATTAAGGTAAAATTTCGTTACTTTGATGAGAAGGTTTGTTAGTGTTAAGCAAAAACTTGCTACATCTGACAGAAAAGTTGTTATCACAATAAAAAAAAATGTTACTTCTAAGAAAAAAATTTGTATCTTTGGTAGAAAACTTTCTAGTTCGAGCAGAAAAAGTTTTATCACTGACGAAAAATATTATTTCTAAGAGAAATTGGTGTGTGTTCAGTAAAAGTATGTTAGTATTAAGGTAAAATATCGTTACTTTGATGAGAATGTTTGTTAGTGCTAAGCAAAACTTGCTACTTCTGACAGAAAAGTTGTCATCACAATCAAAAAAATATTACTTCTAAGAAAAAATTTGGTATCTTTGGTAGAAAACTTGTTAGTTCGAACAGAAAAAGAGTTATCATTGATGAAAAATATTATTTTTAAGAGAAATTTGTGTGTGTTCAGTAAAAGTATTTTAGTATTAAGGTAAAATGTCGTTACTTTGATGAGAATGTTTGTTAGTGTTAAGCAAAACTTGCTACTTCTGACAGAAAAAGATGTTATCACAATCAAAAAAATATTACTTCTAAGAAAAAATTCGGTATCTTTGACAAAAAAAACTTGCTAGTTCGAACAGAAAAAGTGTTATCACTGACGAAAAAATATTATTTCTAAGAGAAATTTGTGTGTGTTCATTAAAAGTATGGTAGTATTAAGGTAAAATGGCGTTACTTTGATGAGAAGGTTTGTTAGTGTTAAGCAAAACTTGCTACTTTTGACAGAAAAGTTGTTATCACAATCAAACAATGTTACTTCTATAAAAAATTGGTATCTTTGGTAGAAAACTTGCTAGTTCGAACAGAAAAAGTGTTTATCACTGACGAAAAATATTATTTCTAAGAGAACTTTGTGTGTGTTTCAGTAAAAGTATGTTATTATTAAGGTAAAATTTCGTTACTTTGATGAGAAGGTTTGTTAGTGTTAAGCAAAACTTGCTACTTCTGACAGAAAAGTTGCTATCACAATAAAAAAAAATGTTACTTCTACGAAAAAATTTGGTATCTTTGGTAGAAAACTTGCTAGTTCGAACAGAAAAAGTGTTATCACTGACGAAAAATATTATTTCTAAGAAAAATTTTGTGTGTGTTCATTTTTTTTTTTCTTAATTAAAAGTATGTTAGTATTAAGGTAAAATGTCGTTACTTTGATGAGAAGGTTTGTTAGTATTAAGCAGAACTTGCTACTTCTGACAGAAATGTTGTTATCACAGTCATAAAAAATGTTACTTCTACGAAAAAATTTGGTATCTTTGGTAGAAAACTTGCTAGTTCGAACAGAAAGTGTTATCACTGACGAAAAATATTATTTCTAATAGAAATTTGTGTGTTTTCAGTAAAAGTATGTTAGTATTAAGGTAAAATGTCGTTACTTTGATGAGAAGGTTTGTTAGTATTAAGCAGAACTTGCTACTTCTGACAGAAATGTTGTTATTTCAGTCATAAAAAAATGTTACTTCTACGAAAAAATTTGGTATCTTTGGTAGAAAACTTGCTAGTTCGAACAGAAAAAGTGTTATCACTGACGAAAAATATTATTTCTAAGAGAAATTTGTGTATGTTCAGTAAAAGTATGTTAGTGTTAAGTTAAAATGATGTTACTTTGATGAGAATGTTTGTTGGTGTTAAGCAAAACTTTCTACTTCTGACAGAAAAGTTGTTATTTACAATCAAAAAATGTTACTTCTAAGAAAAAATTTGTAATCTTTGGTAGAAAACTTGCTAGTTCGAACAGAAAAAGTGTTATCACTGACAAAAAAATATTATTTCTAAGAGAAATCTTTGGTAGAAAACTTACTAGTTCGAACAGAAAAAGTGTTATCACTGACGAAAAATATTATTTCTAAGAGAAATTTGTTTGTGTTCAGTAAAAGTATGTTAGTATTAAGGTAAAATGTCGTTTCTTTGATGAGAAGGTTTGTTAGTGTTAAGCAAAACTTGCTACTTCTGACAGAAAAGTTGTTATCACAATCAAAAAAATGTTACTTCTAAGAAAAAATTTGGTATCTTTGGTAGAAAACTTGCAAGTTCGAACAGAAAAAGTGTTATCACTGACGAAAAATATTATTTCTAAGAGAAATTTGTGTGTGTTCAGTAAAAGTATGTTAATATTAAGGTAAAATGGTGTTACTTTGATGATGAAAGTTTGTTAGTGTTAAGCAAAACTTGCTGCTTCTGAAAGAAAAGTTGTTATCACAATCAAAAAAATCGTTACTTCTAAGAAAAAATTTGGTATCTTTGGTAGAAAACTTTCTAGTTCGAACAGAAAAAAAAAAAAAAAGTGTTATCACTGACGAAAAATATTATTTCTAAGAGAAATTTGTGTGTATTCAGTAAAAGTATGTTAGTTTTAAGGTAAAATGTCGTTACTTTGGTGAGAATGTTTGTTAGTGTTAAGCAAAACTTGCTACTTCTGACAGAAAAGTTGTTATCACAATCAAATAAATGTTACTTCTAAGAAAAAATTTGGTAACTTTGGTATAAAAATTTCTAGTTCGAAGAGAAAAAGTGTTATCACTGACGAAAAATATTATTTCTAAGAGAAATTTGTGTGTGTTCAGTAAACATTTAATAAAAAAGCCTTTTGAAAGTATTGCTGGTGATGGGATATTCAAAAAGCCATAAAGTAAAGTTGTGGGTGAAAAGGATGAGTACTTCAAGTTGTAAAATTGGTTTAGGAGGGACGTTACGTAAAGAACTTGTTCTGAAATAATATAAAAAACCTTTTAAAAAGTACTGCTTGGCGTTGGGGTATACAAAAAGTCATAAGGCAAAGTTGTGGTGAAAAGGATGAGTACATCAACTTGTAAAATGGGTTTAGGAGGGAATATTAAGAAAAGAACGTGTTCTGAAAAGATATAATAACGCCTTTTGAAATGTTGGGGGCCCTTCTATGTCTCAAGTGCACATAAAAAGTATAAAAAATGGGGGGGGCCCTTTGGGGGTGCCGGGGGGCCTTTGGGGGTCCGGGGGTGCCTTTGGGGGCTCGAGAGGCCCTTTGGGGGGCATTGAGGGACCGGGGGGCCTTTGAGGGCCGGGGGGTTCCTTTGGGGTTGGGGTAGGGGGGTCGGGGTCCTTTGGGGTTGTGGTAGGGGGGTTGTTGGGGTAGGAGACCTCCCCAAATGGAACTTATGTATTATAACGACCACAGAGTTTCACCCTCAAATCATCTTCTAAATCCTCTTCTAAAATCATCTTCTAAAATGCCTCAAACTGTTTCGCTCAAATCATCTTCTAAAATATCTCAAAACGGTTTCGCCCAAATAATCTCTAAACGTAATTTCTGCGTGTTCCTTTTGTTTTGACATCCCTGCGCTGTCACATTTGAAATTCCTAGGAAACCCTTTCCCGCGTTAATCTCTTCATCTCTAAGATCAAAATATCTCTTCCCTACCGTTAATGCCGATGTGCAAACTTCGCACGGAGACAATTCTCCTGGACGAACACCAACAAATCAATTTCTTGGAAATCCTCTCCCCTTCGATTAAGCAATCAAATTCTCGAAAGTGTTCTCGTGGGAGTCTATGTCCATATATGGTGTGGGGTTCGGACCTCCTGATAGGTTCCTACTTATTGTACTGGCATGTTAATAAGTTGAGAGGGAGTAGTCAATCTGGACTTTTCCCAATCATGGCAGCGGAATCGCGCAGCCTAAGTAAAGAACGATGTTGGCACACTTCGTATCGACGGAGTTGCCGTGGAAACTTGGAAAAGGGCTCATTCGATAGGGAACTGGAGTGGCTAGTGCCCTTTTTAATAGTCGAAAGTGATTGGAAGGCAACTAACCACCCTTCCACGCCCACCATTTCCCCAAACACGTCGAATCAAAATTTTGAGATAGCCATTTTGTTCAGCGTAGTTGATATCCAGATAGAAATTATGTTTTTGAAGAAGACACTCCCGCGCAGCCCTCAGGGCAAGGGTTGTAACTTATGCCCTGGGGGCCTATAATGTTTTTTTTTTTTATAGAAAGCGTTGTCGTAGAAACTTCGAAAAAGGTTCATTCGGTTAGAAATTCAAAGGGCTAGTGCCCTTCTTAATAGTCGCGAGTGATTGGAGGGCAACTAACCCCCTCTAACGCCCATCTGTTCCCCAAACACATCCAATCAAAATTTCGAGATAGCCATTTTGTTCAAGGTAGTTGAAAGTTCTGGAAATTAGATCTTTGAGGATGACAACCCCCCCCCCCCCTAAGCCATCAGGGTAAGGGTTGTAAGTTGTTCCCTAGGGGCATATAAGGTATTTTATAGAAAGTCTTGTAGAAACTCTAAAAAGGGCTCATTTAATTGGAAATTGAAATGGCTAGTGCCCTTTTTAATAGTCAAAAGTGATTGGAAGGCAACTAACACGCCTTCCACGCCTACCATTTATCCAAACATATCCAATCAAAATTTTGAGATAGCAATTTTGTTCACAGTAGTTGAAAGGTCCGGAAATTATATCATCGAGCATGCCACTCCCCCCACAGCCCTTATGGTAAGGGTTATAAATCATCCCCTGGGGGCATATAAAGTTTTTATTTAAAGCTTTTTTCGCAGAAACTTGAAAAAGGGCTCATTCTGTTGAACATTCAAAGGACTAGTTCCCTGTTTAATAGCCGAAAGTAGTTTGAGGGCAACTAACCCCCCTCTCACAACCGCCTTTTCCCCAAACACATCCAATCGTAATTTTTAGATAGTAGTTTTGTCCAACGTAGTTAAAAGTTTTAGAAATTAGGTCTTTGGGGATGATAACCCGCTTAGAGCCCTCGAGGCAAGGGTTGTAAGTTATGCTCTGGGGGCATATGAGGTTTTTATAGATAGTGATGTTGTAGAAACTTCAAAAAGGGCTCATTTGACTGAAAATTAGAAGGGCTTGTGCCCTTTTTAATAGTCGAAAGTGATTGGAGGATAACTAACACCCTCTCACACCCACCATTTCCCCAAACACATCCAATCAAAATTTTGAGATAGCCATTTTGTTCAGCAAAGTTGATTTCCAGATAGAAATTATGTTTTTGAGGAGGAAACTCCCCCCACGGCCCTCAGGGCAAGGGTTGTAAGTTATACCCTGGGGACAAATAAGGTATTTTTTTTTATAGAAAGCGTTGTCGTAGAAAATTAAGAAAGGAATCATTCGATTGGAAATTGAAACGAATAGTGCCCTTTTTAATAGTTGAAAGGGACTGGAGGACAAGTAGCCCCCCTCTCACGCCCACCTTTCCCCCAAACACATCCAATCAAAATTTTGAGATATCCATTTTATTCAACGTAGTTGAAAGGTCCGGAAATTATGTCTTTGAGGATGACAACCCCTCACAGCCCTCAGGGCAAGGGTTGTAAGTTATGCCCTCGGTCATATAAGATTTTTATAGAAAGCGTTGTTGTAGAAACTTCAAAAAGGAATCATTTGATTGGAAATTGAAAGGGCTAGTGCCCTTTTTAATAGTCGGAAGTGATTGGAGAGCAGCTAATCCCCCTCTCACGTCCACCATTTCCCCAAACACATCCAACCAAAATTTTGAGATAGCAATTTTCTTCAAAGTAGTTGAAAGTTCTGGAAATTAGGTCTTCGAGGATGACAACCCCCCCCCCCCCCCAGCCCTCAGGGCAAGGGTAGTAAGTTATGCTCAGGATGCATATAAGGTTTTATTGAAAGCGTTGTCGTAGAAACTTCAAAAGGGCTCATTCGATTGAATATTGAAATAGCTAGTGGCTTTTTGATAGTTGAAAGTGATTGTTGAGCAACTAACGCCCCTTTCACGCCCACCATTTCCCCAAACACATCCAATCAGAATTTTCAGAGGGCCGTTTTGTTTAACGTAGTTGAAAGTTCTAGTAATTAGGTCTTTGCGGATGACAACCCCCTCATCGCCCTCAGGGCAAGGGTTGTAATTTATGCCCTGGGAGCATACAAGGTATTTATAGAGAGCGTTGTCGTAGAAACTCGATTGGAAATTGAAAGGGCTTGTGCCCTTTTTAATAGTCGAAAGTGATTTTGAATAGCCGAAAATCAGACAAATTTTCTAAGGCTCGTAGATTTACTGGGAAAGATTAAACTTATTGAAGTTAATATATTTGAAATCAGCATAATAAGCCGTTTTTTTTAATATTTATATTTGTATCTAAATTCCGTTTTCTAGAGTTTTTGTTACTATTGAGCCAGGTCTCAGTAAGTAAGTTACAGTTCATTGCCACGAACTGTTCAATCAATCACTTCGTGGTAGTGAACTGTAAGTAAGGAGCGACCAGGCTCAATAGGAACCGAAACTCTAAAAAACAGAATTTTGATACCAATAGATACATCACAAGAATCAGATTTTTATGCGGATTTCAAATATATTAATTTCATCAAGTTTACTCTTACCCATCACTTAAGCGCCTAAGAAAATTTGCCTTATTTTCAAAAAAGGGGGAAAGACCCCCTTGAAGTCGTATAATTTTAATGAAAATAACGCCTTCATATTCAGCGTATCAAAAAACCTGACTGCAGATGTTTCAAGCTCATATCTGCGGAAATGTGGAATTTTGTAATTTTTACCAGAAGATAAATCACGGATGCGTGTTTATTTATTTTTTCCAGGGGTGATCGTATCGACTCAGTGAGCCTAAAACATCGGAATAGAGCTCATTTTCATGAAAATGAAAAGTTCTTTGTGCCCTTTTTAAGTGACAAAAAAAATTGGAGGGCAACTAGGCCCCCACCCACGTCACTTTTTTTCCCAAAATCGTCTGATCAAATTTTGAGGTAGCTTTTTTCTTCAGCATAGTTGAAAGGCAAAATAACTATGTCTTCGGAGGTAAAATGGCCCCCTACAGCCCCTGGGGAAAGGTTTTAAAGTTATAAAAATTGCCCTTTGTTTTATTTGTTATTGGAAAGTATGCATACATTTTTCGGGTGGGGAGGGGAGGACGAATTTTCTGCTGGGAGAATTTTCAATGGAGAGGATAGTTTTCAGGGGTTGAAATTTTACAAAGACATTTTACGCTGGGTGAATTTGCCAGAATTCACATACGAAATTTCTGTATACGTTTTGCTTTCTCTTTGCCGATTTAATTTTACGCGTGGAGATGTTAAGGGTAATTTTGTCCAGAGGATATTTCTATGGGGAGGGGATTTTTCCGTGGAGGTGGAGCCAGGTATCCTGGCGTTATTTAAAAAACGATCAGAAATGAAAAAACAAGTTTTTTCAACTGAAAGTAAGGAGCAACAGGAAAACTTAAAAAACAGAAATTATTACGCATATGAGGAAGGTTGCCCCAAATCAACTTCTCGCTCTTTGCGATAAGGTTTAAATTTTGTCCCAATTCTTTCAAAATGATTCCTAAAACACAAGGGTCGATTAATTAGAACAAGAAGTAACTAAAGAATAAGTTTTCTTTGAAAAAATTATTTTGTGGAAAAAGTTTTTTTAATTGATTTCTGTTCGTATTATATTGACATAGTCTTTTCAGGGAAAAAGAAAATAACACTTTAAATATTTTCGTTTTTTTTAAGACTTTATAGTTTGGCCTGCTATTTGTATGCTGGAGAAACTTTTTCAGCCATTTTCAACAGCATGCACCGTTTTGAAAATCTGGACACAAATAGTACTGTTTAATTCAGTTTCATGCCTCCTCTAGTTGACCTGAAATAGAAAATTTGATACCATTCACAACAAAATCTGTTGACTTTCTTTGATAGCTTGGATACACTTACCCCATTTTGATTTGGTTAAACTTTAAGAGCAGAAGTAGCCCCGAAACTTTGAACAAAATACCCTCAGTCATTCTTGGGATACTGTGGAGGTCGATCACGCAATATATAAAATAAGTCATTTAAAAGTAAGAAAAAGGAACTATGTTACTCACCTAAAAAAAAACAGAATTTCATGAGACTCGTGGTTCATATCTGAGACTTGCTGGTCCAGTAACTAGAGCAGGTGGTTCCGAATAAAATTCCATTGATTTAGGACTCGTCGTCCAGATAACGAGACCCGTGTGTTACCCCACCGAGGTTGGTGGACCAAGAATGCAAAACCAGTGAATATCCTTAGTACAAAAATATTTTGTAACTGAATTTTAGGATTTAGTCAGTCAAATTAACTTTTAAATAAATCACTTCGTATTTGCTGGAAATAATAATTATGCAATTTTTCATCAGAATATAATGCAATTGTTCATAATTACTGCATTTATAATACTATTTTTATGAAATTACTGAAATGTTCAAAGTCCAAAATCAATTAAGGAAGGCCATATTTAGGAGGGTGGTACCGTTTTTGGAGCCCCTTCCCACATTTCCCATCGAAATTTGTGTCCAACACGTAAAACATAACAAAAATGCATCCAAACAAATTATTTATGTGATTTTTAGGTTTTGTAAGCCCCACCCCCTACGAAATATCGCCTCCCCCCTCCGAATAAAAATACTAGATGCACAGGTTTAATCAAACGTTCTAAAGGTAGGGCTTTTCTAAAAATGTGAGAACTGGACTTAGTCAGGTTGGTTCAGAAAGACTAACGTAACATAATCAAAGACAGAATAAATTACCAGCTTGAATCCTTTTGTTTGTCACGTAGGTCGGCTACAATTTAAGAAGTTGCTTGCATTATATATGAAAAAAAAATCTTTAAAAACGTATCAAAAATTTGTTTATATTCATTTTCGTTAAGTTGTTACGAGTCGGCCAAACATTTCGGAGGGGGGAGGGGAGGTTAAAACCAACTAACCCGCCTGAATACGGCCTTGGTCATGGAATAAGGCTTTTGACAAGCTTTCAATAAGGTTTCTCATAAGGCCTTGATAAGGTTTCAAAATCTGAAATAAGGTTTCTGTAAATCTTACAATTACGTGCTTCGAGAGCAAACTGGGGTGGAGGGGGCATCAGGTTGGTGTTTATTCAAATTTCTGTATATTCGAAGTTCAATTATAGCAACTGCTGTTTTTATGGATTTAACCTTTTAACGGTACTAAAAACGAACGCAGGAAAATATTTGAGGAGGGAGGGACAAATTCGAAATAACACTAAAAACAGGTAAAGTAATTCAAGGAGTATAGACAGTAGAAAGAGGGGTACCAGCCCAACGAGAACCACGTGGTTTATGGTTTTCTCACTGAGAATGAAAAAACAGGAATTTTCTCACTTGGAAAAACAGGAATTTTCTCACATTTATGTCTGTTTTCATGGACGATTATGTGTGTTGGTCAATTTATTTGATGTTTTTCATGGATGATTATGGATGATTTATGGTTTTTGTCAGTGAGAATTTGAATAACAGGAACTTTCTCACATTTATGTCTGTTTTTTATGGTTTTTTGTCAGTGAGAATGGAAAAACAGGAAATTTCTCACATTTATGTCTGTTCGTTGTCAGTGAGAATGGACATGCTCGAAGCGAATGTTATGAGTTTCCAGGAAACAGTTAGATCACGTGTTTCCTTCTCAGCCAATCAGCGAGTCGGTTACATCCCCCTTCTCAGCCAATCAGAGGGCTGGTTACATATTAGTGTCGGAGGGAATATAAGGAAAGGGTTTTTTGCTAAAGTTTTATTAGTCTGTGAATAGAATTCAAAGGAGTGAGAAGAAGAAGAACAGTTTGACTTTACTCATTTGGATATATATTTGTGTTGATGATGATGACGAGTGGAATGTTTACCCTATTAGAAGTTGATAGTAGAGTTGATGATAATAGTACAAGAGCACCAAGCATTGCGGTGGAAATCACGAAAGGATCACGTCTTTGTCTGGAATGGGATGCAGTATATGCAAGATATGTGATATCCTTGAGCAAATTTAAAATGGAGGATCAATTATGTTTTGCCGCTAAAGTTGATATAGCACATGTGAATAGTCTTCAATGTGCTTTAAGTGCATTGGTGAAACATATTGAAGACAATAAACAGTATCGCTAATTGTACATGCTCTGTATTATTGATGTTGTTGTAATTATTCAATAAAGTTGTTTCGAAATCGAAAATGTTTTCTTTCTTTTCTGGTTAGGTTAGGCTATGGGGCTAACGAATCAGGGTCAGTCTAGAGTCAGCAGTCGGAGTGAAAGGTTTGAAAAATGAATAAATTTGAGAAAGAGAGAATTAGATCAAATCTAGTGTTTATGGAAAAACATTTGATTTTGGATGATGATTTTCTCGAGTTATCTCTTAAACGCAGGATATTCTCTTGTCAGGGAACACTTGACAATATAATGAGGAGTGATTCTCCCCCATTGGACTATTGTATGAAACTTTTGAAATGTGATTCAAATGCTTATAGTCAATTTATTGATATATTAATTGGAACAAAGCAGAATCATATTGTGGATATACTTTTGAAAATATTGCCAATGGATTACATGTAGATGGCTCCCCCCATCATTCGAAAGAGGTAACGTTACAGAGCTACTCCTCTCCCCCATTTCCCTCTCATTGAATTTATGGAGCGAGGATGATCAGTTTTCGTTTTAGCTGTGAGTGAGTTGACATCAGAAACCGAAAAATGTTCTATATATGTCCATTGTGCATGTACACTCTTGGCAGATGGACTTAATGTGAGAATTGTACAGTTATAGATGACTATAGTGAAAAGTGTAAATTATGTAATCCTTGTAAATTACATAGAGGCTATGCAGTACAAATTAAAGGATGTAATTCACGTCTTGAGGAAATGTGTGACTCTCATCCTAGAGGGCACCTGTGCTCCAGTTGTCGCTATGATAAATGTGATCAGTGGGAGAATACTTACCCCGCTATGATTGGAAAGAATCCCAAACGTGATTTTAGTTTATTTCTACGAGATTGGTATCGTCGTGGATTTAAATTATTCTGGGAAGAGGAATCTGGTCTACGATTCAACTGTTGGGTTAACAAGACAATTTGGTTTCTACGTCATCGTTGTGATGACACTACCTACTATGACTATAAACCAAGTGATTTTTATTTGGCAGTTACCGAATGTGATTCACCATTTGAAAACATTGTATGTGATATTGCTTCAAATAGACAGATTGAAACTCGTGAATTTCATAATATGAATGCAAATAGTATCATTGACTATACAAAGAGATATGACAAGAGTGAAGTTACATTGTACTGTAGAAAATGTGACCCTGACTTTGCAGTCAATCAAGATCAATATACAGTGAATCCAAATGATTTACCAGCATTAGTGGTTCACGACAGTTGCCTATACATCGAAGATGAAGAAATCTAAAGTGAAGATTTAAAGACATTGTTGTATATACATGCATTTTATTAATAAACAAATTCACAAACATTTTTTAAGCACTTTACTCTTAGGGCACTGAAATCAATACTATATAGGTCTGAGAGGATATTTTCCACTAGAAAGTCATTCAGACGTGGATTGTCAACATAAATGTGGAGAAACTGCTTGTAAGTATAGCCGCGACATCGAAAAAACAAAATATAGTAGTGCATGGAAGCCGCAGCTTTTAGTCGTTAGATCCTGAACCCTCTTCCGATTTTGAATAATAGTTTTTCCCACTGCTCTCAATATAGTTGCTGATGTGAGGTGTGTAGAATGTATAGGGTAGACCAAGAGGATCAAAAAATTCAATCGTCTTCATTGTTTGAAAGATGCACAGCCAATGACCCGTCAGCACAGTCGACGGACTGCTATTAACAATAATCAAGGTATTGTTGACACTTTGAATTTTTCCAAGAAAGTCCGAGGGCAGACAATAGGATTTGTACTGGGACATGTAGGGGTCCATATTAAATACATTGATTATTTGACTGGTGTTCATGGCGCTAAGTCTAGTAGAACACTGCCTTCGGGAGTGATTTCCCAATAGGTTTCATATTGATTTAGTGAGATTAGTGCAATACTCTCAGCCAATGGGTCGGCAAATGTACACTCGAAACGCACACTCCCCGTACGTACTATACTCATATCCTGTGTACCTGACAAATCCAGAACAATGATACCATGTGTTTTAGCAAACATATCTTCGGTTATACCGTTTTCAAATAGTTGAGAGTCATGATCTAGGGTTTGCATGGTCAACTCGTACAATGTTCTATAGGATTTATCAAAAGATAGATTGTAGAGTGGGATGCCGTTTACTTTGCACACAAGAGATGAAAGTCCAAACATCTCGAATTTATGTGGGCATTCAGCCCATGATCCTATTGCACTGGCACTTTTTACAAATGCCAAAGCAAGTTTTGACGGAATTTCACCATTGATAAAAGGATGAATCGTGAAGGTGCGTGAGCCCATTGCAATATGACGCTGATTGGTGATTGTATGAGGAACAAGTAGTTTAATATTATTTCCATTGGCTCTCAGTTTTTCCACGGCCAAAGCAACAGAACTCATGACCTGTTGTTTGCGTACATGAAGTATTGCCGAAGTGAGGGAGAGACTTACATCAGGATTGGCAGCAAGTTCTTTTCTCAGTATGAAATTGGAGGGTGCAAGTGTTAGTTTTATATCCACTTTAACATTGGGTGGCAGCCATTGGGGTATATTAAATATTTCATGATATATTTTTCCAACTAGATGTAATTCACTAGTTGTAGCATTTTTAAGTGCATCTGTACTATCAGTATTAGTAATATATTCATATCCATTGGAGGTGCCTCTCAATTCCTTGTATGACTTGGGTGTCATCAGCATGAATTGCATATAGCTTGTATAATTTGAGAGATTGTTGCTTGTGCTCACCAGCGTGCCAGTGATGTAGACACTAATTTGACGAAATAAATTATGTAATATACAATTTTCATAGGATATTCCATCGGCCCGAATTGGCATTGTATTATCGGTTTTCCGGACTTTCATTTGCAAATCTATAAATGTTGAAGACATGTCCATAAAGTAGTCTTCATTGGAATAAATTTGAAAGTGGATATTATCGGAGAGGGGTTGTTGGATAAAATTGTTCATAGTATCCATGCTTGACACTCACATCAACATTTTCAGCATTGAATAGATTCAATGAGGCGGTGATTGAAGGTTGAGAATCCTTATGCGGTAGGTAGGACATTTTAGGAGAAGAAATCTAGTTTCGATCTAACAATTTTCTTCCTGGGGACTTCTTCTTCTGTTTACAGCACGTGTCGGCTTTTTCCTTCTTTTCTTTGACAAGAGGGATGATGTCTTTCGTTTCCGACCTGAGTGGAGACTGATGAGTGATGCATTGTTTCTTGACCTTTTTAACTCTTTACCATTTTGTTTTAATCTCTCGCCAAGGGTTCGCGCACTGGACCTAAGATTTTCCGAAGCACTTTTTTTAAAATCCTTGCCAGAGCCCCAATCGTATAGTGTAGAGGATGCAAAATCTGTCGCAGCCGGTACAAGATATTTTCTAGCCAGTGGTAGTGAAGAGCGAAAGAGCTTAGCAAACCAACTGCCAAGACCGTAGCCAGACATTGACGAGCGACCTTTGTAGTAGTCCATTCCATTGCCCTGTTGTCTTGGGCCAAGAGTATTAACATAGCAGTCAATATCAGGACAAGTGAATACCACTTTTTTTATTAGACATCTTGCTTTTGAACGATGGGTCGAAAATGGCATGTAATCACAGCCAAACCTTTTGAAATTGCTATGGGATCGCCCAATTCGGTTCTTAGTGTTAACTGACAGAGTTCCAAATAGGAAGTGTTTACGGGAATATACTGAAGATGCTTTATATTGTAGTGGTGAATATGTTCTTGATTGGTTTTTCGTTCAAGAACTCGTAGGAGGGGGAACATTTGAATTACCAACCCGAGATGTTTCTACAAATGAAGCGTAGAGAAATATACAGGTGTCTGTGGAGAAGGCAGGCGGGTAGTCAGCAAAAATGAAATTAGTGTTTCCGGCACTTTTACCATTGATTATATTGAGCTTAAAGCCAAGAACATCCTTTAGATTATCGTTGAGAATAACCTTTTCACTGGCAATAGGTGAACTAATGTAGATCTTACCCTCCTCCTTTGAATAGTTGAAATGAAAAGCTCCTTTTTTTTACGAGCGGAAATTCTTTTATTAATTGGAACGACATAAATCATTCATACAGGTGAGTTCCTCGTAGGGTAATTCAATGTACGGATAATTCATCCAATTGATTTTTTGAATTTGTTCTTGATCACTTGAGGATGGTGGAGGCGGCCAATCATAGGGTCTAATTTTTATATCATATTTACGATCTTTTCTCAGGATGTCGTAGGTATTTTTGAGAATACAGTCGACAAGAGCCACTTCATACTTTCTATTGTCGTCGAATTTGATGGTAGGGGAGAGTTTCGTCCAAAAATCACTTGTTCTATTCAAGTCATTGTAGAGAGGATCGGAAACATTGGACATGAAAGTCACATAGAAATCATTGGGCATTGTTAATATCTTCAGCACTGACCCAAGAATCAAAATCTGAGTTGTATCCTAGCCAGCGAACAAACAACTGTCTCTTGCCATGATGTTTACGACTCTTTAATGTCTTTTCAATTTGATAAATTTCACTAGTGTTTCTAACTTTTTGCAGTTCATATTCATAAAAACCGCCGAGAATCTCGTCATCTTTGGTGTCTCGCAGTCGATATGTCGTGGGCTCGGTGTCCAGGATTTTGGACACTTTAAAAAGTTCAGTGCTCCATAAATAATTCCCTTTTTCAAAAATATTGGTGGTTCTATTAATTCAAACAGTATCACCAACATTGAATTTCTTCTTCACATTTTTTTTTCTCTTTTTCACCATTGGAGTATTGCTTTAGAAAAGCATCAAATGTATTTTCATTGTAGTGAACATCCCGAGGGCTTGAGTTGGACAGAGATCGATGGGGTCGATGGTTGTATATCTGCATGATTTTATCTAAATCAAGGAGGCACACTTGTGCCTCTATAAAGAGGCGACCCACCACAATGTTAAGCGATTTCAGGTCCTAGAGGTCGCAGAGAGACGGCGGTAATCGCATTTTGTAGCCCAAGCTCAAACTAAGAAACTTGCAAAATTTCATCCTCCTCTGACTTTATCTTCATGGGGTAAACTGGGCCGGAATTTTTGGACCCCTCCCACCACAGCCCCCCTTTAACGTTGTCCGATTGGGCTGAAATTTAGAGGTTAAGCTTTCCTAGGGCCCGGGAGCTTATCCTCGAAATTTCAGCTCAATCCGATCACTCCTTCCCTGTTTTCAAAAAACCAAATATAGCCACTTAAAATTCATCATTTCTTTTTTTTTCTTAGCCACGCCTACAGGCCACAGTTGGCAACGGATCCGGTTGAATTGAGGACTCATTCGAAGCATAATTCGACCTGTTAGGGCCTTTTGATATTTTTTCAGACCGAAAAAATTATCCCCCGAATTTACATTTACGAAAAACCTTGTTTTCCTATATTAGCCCATGTTAATTTTTTCCCACCACAACCCCCCTTTAACGCTGTCTGATCGGGCTGAAATTTAGAGGATAAGCTTTCCTGGGCCTGGGAGCTTATCCTCGAAATTTCAGCTCAATCTGATCACTCCTTTCGTCCAAAAACCAAATATCAAGTTTTGCTTGCGTCAAAAAGATTCATCACCTCACTAAAAAACAATTTCAATTATGTCTCTTTAGTGTAGCGGTGAGACTTTTGGCTGTCAGGCGGAAAACCCGAGTTCGTTTCACCGTTAGATCAAATTTTTTATATACTGAATTTAAATTAAAAAAAAAATTCAGTTTCTTTTTTAAATTATTTTGAAAAAAAATTATGTTTTCTAAAGAGGTTAAAGAGGCTGAGTTACAAGGTCGACCCTTAAAACACCCTGTCGAGAAAGAAAAGAATAATACACAATCATCTAACAGTTAGTCAAGCAATAATAAGTAATAAACTGTACAAAAAAACGTGCAGAAATTATTTGAAAAAAACTACGTTTTCTAAAGAGTTAAAGAGGCTGAGTTACAAGTCGAACCTTAAAAACGTACAGGGATTAGGAGGCACAGTTGGGGGGGGCTGCCGCCCCCCAAACCCCCCGCTTTCGCCAGCCTGTAAATAATAAAAAAGTTTTTTAAACTGAAAGTAAGGAGCGACATTAAATCTTAAACGAACAGAAATTATTCCGTATATGAAAGAGGCTGTGCCCTCCTCAACGCCTCGCTCTTTACGCTAAAGTTTTTATTGTTTAAAAAAAAAGAGTTGTGAGAAAGTCAAACTTTAGCGTAAAGAGAGCGAGGCGTTGAGGAGGGCACAGCCTCTTTCATATACCGGAATAATTTCTGTTCGTTTTAAGATTTAATGTCGCTCCTTACTTTCAGTTTAAAAAAACTTTTTTTATTTTATTTACAGGCTGCGAAAGAGGGGGGTTTGGGGGGCGGCGGCCCCCCAACTGTGCCTCCTAATCCCTGTACGTTTTAAGCGTTCGACCTTGTAACTCAGCCTCTTTAACTCTTTATAAAACGTAGTTTTTTTCAAATAATCATGAATAAAAGCCGATGTATTTTTCAGGGTACAATATCTTAGAATTAATAAGACGAATCGTTCTTATTAATCGTTCAGCCAATTGCAGCCTTTATCGGGCTGTGACTATGATAAAGTGTTGTATTATATTTCAAAAGAACCTTTTGCACATGGGGATTAACAAAAATCACTGCCACGATCCGATTGAATTTTTTCTATATGAATCCTGTTTTAGAATACTTTCAATGGCCCGAGCAACTTCAACACCTCTCTTTGATCGCAGTGGAATGGCATAGGCATAGCGACTAAAGACACTGATTGCCACCAGAATATGTTTGTAGGGCGCATTGTGACGCTGTTGAATTGCATCTAGAGTTAAAAGATCCATTTGCATTATATGCAGAGGGAAAAAGGCTTTAGTTTGTCGATATTGTTTGCTACGAAAGCCTGTGATTCCGATGCAGTGTGTAACTCGGTTCATTCTCTAGATACTCTTTTTCTTTTTTCAATGTGGTGGTTGGTGGTGCCGGAGACAGCTTTAGAAAGCGTTTTGGGAGAACTTAAACTTCCCGCTTCACCAATATTTTCATAGACACCTTTCAGAACTTCATCCATTTTGAGCGTAAACATGTAGTGTAATGTCCACTCCCCTTTTGCACACTGGAGGGTGAATCAATTCGTCTTCGCTTTTGACTAGCAGCCACAGATGTTGTAAAATCAGTGGCGCCAATAGTATTTTCAAATACTGAATCTTCTTCTTCTTTTTTAAATGATGTTGTTGTGTTGGAGGAGGACTATATATTCTCTTAGTTTCTTTAGAATTTGCTTATTGTCAATAAGACTTTTGGGAAAGTTTGATACACACAGAAAGGTGTATAGATTATTGTCAAAGGATATAAAAGTCCTTTACGATTCGTCACCATATCACAAATTAAATCAACTAGATTTATAACTTTTTCCCTGAATTATGATTCGTTTCCCTGTGCTATCGACTTGAACTTGATGTTCATCAGCAGTTTCCAACATGAGATAAGATAATACTCTTTTACTCTGTTCTCGATAGGTCAGTGGCAATAGGTTTCCAATTTTTGATACAATTGAATTCAATTCCTTCTCCTTTGATTGCACTGCTGAATCTTGAGGAGATGTTCCCTGTTTAGAGGGATCAGCGGCGGCGGCGGCGGCGGCGACGGTGGTCTCTCACGATAAGGTTTATGTTTGTCCCTACGTCGCAATGCATCTTGAAGTAAAAGCAGTTTTTTGTCATCGGCAATATTCTCATCATTAATGAATTTGCTTAGATTGTCTTCAAAATGTTCGACGGGCGAGAGAACAAGTTCAAATGGTGTCAATTTATATGGTTTTGCCATTCTCTAGAGAAAACTGTTTACAAGTCCTGCAATTATTGGCAGTAAAAGTGTGAAAAAAGCTACCGCCTGCTTGAAGGAGTCGTTTTCTTTTAAATTTTTTCCCCTTGTTTTTAAAAGCCAAGGCGCGTACAGTGGAAACGATGTTTCTTTGTCTGTTGTCTAACACCTTCTGGCAGTTGAACATTGCCCTCAGTTAAATTTACTAAACAAAGTTCAGATATTAGATTAATGAAATCATTGTCAACCCCATGTTTGAGTATGGCCTTCCTAAGCAAGGGTTTTGAAGTGCTTAAAACGGAAAATAAATGCCGTTGTTCGTGTAGTTTCTTCAGTGTCATAATGGCAACTAATAGCCTTTTCTACTGTTCACCGGAAGATATACTGTAATTTCATTTTTGTTGAAAATGTCGGTGACTACACGTAGATCCTCGGGTGTGCTCTGATTAAGATCCAGCAAAATGTAACCGTAGGACTTGCTAGTCGCCTGAGTGTACGCTGACAACAAAAATTTAGGGGCGCCGGGGTATATCTGCTTATTGAGAGTTATGAGTGAGCTAGAATGACGAACAACTCGATAGATAATATAGACAGTGCAATTCAAAGCAAGGGTTCGCATACATTTGCTCTGATGAAACAGATTGTGTAGAACTAGGGTTATGGAAATGTGTTCATGGTGGGAGCGAACAGTGAACAGTTTTGTAGCATTTCCTGTGAGAACTGTTCAATGGATTCAGCCAAATCATCAATAATCAACCACGAGTTCGATTCAATACTATTGAAAACATCAAGTCCCCGTATGAATTGTATTGGTATGGTTGTGGCAATAGCTTTTATTTTATCATAGGACTCCTGCCAAATACTATAGCAATAGTAGATTTTTTCGGCGGCTTCTTCAAAAAACATTTTATCGCAATTTTGAATTATTTTAGCTAAAAGTGTTGTTTTCCCCGACATTGAGGGACCACACAGAAACGATCTGAAGGGTGTTTTAAATTGATACATACTGCTGTTGACAACAGTCGGACTACAACTAAACTGTAAATCATACGTGTCCAATGAATAAGTAGTAGCAATAATTTTCCCCATAGATCTATCTATTCAAGAACAACAAAAAAAAAACAATATTTCATGGCAGTATTTATTTCGGCACTGCATGAAAACAAATATTTGTTCAACATGAACTGCAACGATAAAAATAACACTTGTTCAACAAGAACAGTTGACAAAATTTCATGGTCAACATGAAAACTCTATTTGTTCAACATGAACTCGGCAATGATAACACTCTATGTACAATAAAAAAACACTTTTGTCCATCATCAGCACTTATTGTCTTTAAAAAAAAAAATCTTTTCTATACAACACTTTTCTGTCCATCTTTTAAAGCACTTATTGTCTTTAAAACACATTTCTGTACAAAAAAAAAAACACTTTTCTATACAACAACAAAAAAAAAAACAGAAAACACTTGAAAATCACGGGATAGCACAGTTGAACATTACAGTGAATTTAAAGGTGGGATCCCCCCCCCAGGGCCGCGGGGCCGAAGGCCGGCAGACCGCGGGCGGACCCCCCCCCCCGGGAGCCGGCCTCGGGAAGGGCCCCCCCTCCCCCCCGAGACCAGCGGTGGAAAAAAACACTACAATAGTTGTCCGGTCACTGCGGTAGGTTAGGTTAAGGTTGGGTTAGTGGTAGTGGTTAGATCGAGTTAGATGAGGTTGAGTTAAAGGTGGTTAGATTGGGTTAGATGGGGTTGAGTTAAGGTGGTTTAGATTGGGTTAGTTTAATTTATGAACAGGTTGGTGGTGTGGTAGTGGTGGTTAGTTGGTTAGTTCAGTTAGGTTAATTTATCCAGACCAAGTTGATTGCGATAGTCTATGCATTCAACTTGGTCTGAAATACGGTAGTGGCCATGAGGTAGGACACTCACACCATTCTCGAGCACATAGACTTTGTCGGATATACTCGACATTGCGTTCTTTTCCACTCTCACAGTATAATTTCTATACTGTAGAGAGCGAATTGCAAGCACTTGTGCTCTCGGCACTAGGCTACTTTCTACACAGTCTCTGTACACGCTCATGTTGAAATTGCTCTTTACAAAATGTGTAGGCACCCCTTTACACGCCTTCTTTTCATCCCCACTATGAGTTTCAACGCAATAAACTTTGGGGCCCGGGAACACCCCCCTGGATATCAAATCACTCCCCGTCTCTGATTTTAACATTAATAGTTGGTTGGGGCTTGACGTTTCACCAACTCGGGGTAGAGTGATGGATTCCAGTTGGTGAAATCCATCCGCGAGCTGATGTGTTCCCCCTTTTCTAAATCACCCAATAAATCTTCAGTCCCATTTACCTTTAACAGCAGAGAATCTGTATCCCCATAGTAAACTTGAACCTCCCCCTCCCGTGGCCATTGCACCTTGCACACATTGTAAAAGAATGACAACATGAGCTTTTTTGAAATTTCCAGCACTGAACTGCCGCCTGCTATATTCTTGTTCAGTACCACATTTCGCTTTCGCCTGTGTAGAAGAACCATGCCAGTCTCTATGCTCGTGAACGATGTAAAATTGGGGTCGGCAATAATTCGTGCACACTCTAGAGGGTCAGTCACGACGTCGCAGCGAGATCTATTACGAACGCTTTCACACATTTTGCCCAAACGCTGAATTTAGAATGAGCTTATACATTTCTTTCTCCACCTTAAAATTTGCCCTAGAGCGTTTATCGACAAAGGTGTCGATAAACGTTTTCAAATATGGTCGCTGATTGAACTGCAGGACCCTGTGTATTTTGGTGATCTTGAAACCATTGTTCACCATCCAGTGCAAAAGCACATGGTGAACAACGATATTCTCCTTAGGGTCCAAATCAGCAATCAGTTTCTGTTTGGAGGGAGTCCAGTGCATCCCCATATCCTCAACCAATGATCGATTGTAGGGGCTCAGAGAGTCCCTGCTCATGGGCCGATTGATACAGGGAAAGACAAAATCTTTGACTGAGTCGTGAAGCGCCAGCGGAATGTGACCGTCAACTTCAAAGAACCATCCTTGTGGCCCATTGTCCTTGACGGTGGTAATGTCGGGGAACTCACAAGGATTCTCAAGCCATTGATAGGTCCCACACGGCAAAGAGTAGTGTGACATTGCCGAGGGGTACAATGAGTTCATGTCCAAGAACACTGCATTTGACCTTACACCGGTGCTTTGTCCGCTCGGATCGGTTGATAAGACGCGGTCCCCATGACAAACATACCCTCCCCTCATTGAACGCTCTACAAAAAGGTGTTGATCTACATCGGTGATTAGGCCTATTTCCTCCCTGCTAATTTTAAAATCAAATCCATCACTAAATGGGGTGTGGAAAAAATAATATCCTATATCTAACCCGAACTCTGAATAGATTTGGTCTGTGTTCTTACAGACTATATCCAACAGAGTTAGAACGTCACTGGCCAAGTACAGTCTACAATAATCCTACCCATTTTTACAATCCCCCTTGGACCACACCTTCTTGGCAAACTCATACTCCTCGGCTGTGCATTCACTGTTGGTCAGTGAATTGTAAAAAGCTTCAATTGGAGGTAGTTTCACCTCACTTAAGCAAGCGCCAGAACAGTAATAGTCGTATGCGTATATACCTTTGCAGGTCAACAGGTCATACATTTCACCGTCTGGAAAGTGCTGTTTAAGCAAGGGAAAGCTATCAAAATTGTCGCTTTTTTGCACTTGAATCAATTGACTCATGCCTTGGGAAAAAAAAACTAAAGGAATCTAAAAACCTGATTTTATTCCAGCACGTATGCCCATTATCCACTGCCTGCCATTTCAGTTCGAGAAGCAACAACTTTCTCGGCCGATTTGGGGATAATGTTATAGGTAAATGAACTATTTACCCATGGACTATCTACTCCCCCCTCCCTCCCTATGCATACGTGCCAGTGCCGGTAAAATAAATTTTAAGTCATAATTAGAGTTGTGAATAAAAACAGGGATAAAAAACTGCTGGCTAACATTTAAATTACACAATTGATGCGCAACCCCCCTAAAATTACTACCCCCCGAGGATATTTCCTGCACAAGTGATTATGATCTCTGACTTTCTCCCTCCCACCACCACCTCGTTTCCCTTTAGTCCCCTTATCCCCCTCTACAAACTCTCCCTTACAAACCCAATATATTTTTTGATTTTTAATCGCGAGACGATCCTCTGCAGACAACACCATTGGATAATGGGTATTTCTCAAACGAGAAATAGCACCATTAGCCGTGCCAATTAGTTTAGTCAGTGCCTTGACCATGAACTCCCTCTCATCCAATGTTTTACTATTTCTAACAACCGCATGGTGTTAGAACTGTCTCTTTGCGCGTGAGCATAGGACACTGCAATAGCCTGATGTTCTTTGACTCGGTTTGGAAATTGAGGATCGTTCACCTCCACCAGCTTAGCTTCACAGTCCAAAGATATTTTTTTGCACTGGAGAAGTGTGTTCTGGAAATTTTTGAAACGTAAAATTGCCCTATCCCCTGAAACCGTTTCCACTGTCTGGTAGCCATGCCGGCTACAATGCCTCATATGATTTTGCAACTTTAATTCAGTCCAAAATCTAGAGAGGCATGTTGGACAGTAGAAACGTGTCCCCCTAGTCTTACCCTCTCCCAGAACTCTACTAATGTCTGTGATCGGATTAAAATGGCCAATTGAATTGGCAAAGTCACTAGGTGGGGGTGTGTATAACAACCAAACCCAGTGTCTGACCAAATCAATTGACGGGCCTCTTACGGGGAAAACCACCCCCTTCTTTTTAGAACGAGTCCCATCTTCAAATTCAGTTTCGTATTGTACCACAGTAACGCCGATATTTAAATGGGCATTAGCCCTTTCAAAAATATCAATGGATCGTAGCGTTACTGGGTATTTCCCCTCTAAACAAGAAAAATCTACAATGGGGAAATCGGACCCGTCCTTCCCATGTACAAACCAATGATCTAAATTCTTCTTGGTAGCGTCATCTGCTAGAGGCTGAAATGCTGATATGAGGAAAGCATATCTGAAACACATTTGACCTGTTTCAAAACGGATCCACTGGACACCACGACAACCTACTAGATCTGGACTATAATTTAAAACTACTGACCTATCAGACCCTCCCCCCCCCTCTTAAAATAAAATCTTTCTTAAATTTACAAATATTTACACTTAATTTTCAACAAAAAGAACTAGAGACCCACTACCGTTTTCGTTAAAGTTCTCAAGATGCGTTATAATTTGATCTACCCAATCCATGAAACACCCTCAAAATTTTCTAAATTCGAATAAACCAAACGCATCTCGGAATGTACATAATGATAATAAACTTCAGTTTTCCCCTCATTTAAATAGAACACTTTTAAAACAATAGAAACCTTAATTGAATCCCTCCCCCACAATTGAATTTGGTTCTCCAGAAGTGCACGAATTTTATCTACATAGTTGTGCACAATTTCTACGGGGTCAAAAACAAATTTTCCCCCCATAAGTGTATTAAAAGGGTCACCAAACGTCGCAGTGTAAACAACTATTGCATTTAAAATTCTGTTGGTCAATTGAAAATCGGGAAAAGTTGTACCCCCCTCCCCCTCTTGTATATTATCCCCTCCCCCAAGTTGTTCAACAATATTCGGGCTATGTTCCACTTCAGTTGTTTGAAGTAGGTAATCAGTGGGAGGAGGGTTCCCTGTAAAATCCTCTAAAATTTGTAGGGTATTTGGACTCAAGTCCGCCTGCTCAACTGTGCTAGGTTCTACATTGAAAAGAAAATTATTTAAAAAATCATCAATATTAGATGGTACATCAATGGAATTAATAATACCGTGCCAGTCACTGATGGCTGAATTGCCCTGAAACTCCATTGTCTCTTCCTCCTCTTCTTCACTCGATGGTGAGTAGGGGACCAATGCAACAACCTATAAATGAAAAATAGCTTATTTTCAAAGTGTTCAAATCATCCCTACTGTTAAAATTTGGATTATTGCTTAATAACATTTGGTTAATTCAACTGAAAGTTCCAACTTAAGATAATCTAAGATATGACATAGAAGGCGGCAATTTGTTCGTTTATTTTCAAAGGTTGTTCAAATTTTTTTTTTCGCGGCGCTTTTCCGCAGCGCTTCCCGCGGCGCTTTCCTGGCCCGTGGTGCATCCTTGCGGCGCTTCTCGGGCCCGCAGCGCTTCCTACGGCGCTTCTCGGGCCCATAGCGTTTCCTGCGGCGCTTCCCCGGCCCGCAGCATATCTTATATTAGTATAAGATATTTACAGTCTAAAACGTCGCATGACATAGAAGGCGGCAATTTGATATTGTTCAAACAATCCCTCCAAATAAAATTTCATATTAATACTCTTTATCTGCTCTGGGAAAAAAAAAACAACAAAAACATGATTTGAAAAGGATAGCCATCTCCTCTCATGATACACAACTCATTCAGATATAAAGTTTTTTTTTATAATATTTGTAGAGGCAAGGTGAACCATTCGCTAATAAAGCAATTTATAATGCAATGGATTTTGCTACTTATTATGAGCGGGATATAGAGCATTTTTTTTTTTTTTGGCTTCACTAATCTAATTTAGCAAAGGGTGAATGCATGCACTTGACATGATTCAAAAGGGAGAACATTATATTTCCTTAGGGAGAAAAAATCTTTCAATATCCCACTGAGATATACTTTTACACAGTGTTCGAAAATGGTGCATGTAGAAAAGGCCTAAAAAAGTTGGAAGAAATTGATAGATATTTCTATATGATAGGTAGGAAAAAATGCTTACATTTGCATAATCCGTCTGGGCTTGGGTGCCCGAAGGTCCGGGTAGTGCATGTTCGAGGGTAACCTCCTGACCTAGCGTCGATGGGGCAGCTATTAGAGGACCAAGGAGAGCGGATGTGCAAACGATGTCATTAATTTCTTGTACAGGAGCTGTGACTTGTGCAGTCGAGTCAGGGGCTGGTACAGACGGCTGCACTTGGACAGGCAGTGTGGAGCTGGGGGGTTTTGGCCAGCGACCATATTGCATGACAGTAGCCTTCGCAGGGCCCGCATTATTAGCCCTTGCTCTCTTACTGGGTGGTGGCGACGGACATTCTTCACAATTTGCCTTAAAAAGAAGAGAAAAAAATTAGTATTGAAATAATTTGCCCCTTTTTTACAGAAAGAAATTAGTACCCTCATCCATATAATTTTGTTTAGAAAAGCATTTATCTCTTTTCAGTAAAGCACAAAGTAAAAATTTCGCGATAAATATATTAGGCTTAGAAATCAAACGTTTTTATTAGACAATCAGTAGTCTATAGCCATAGGATATGAATCATTGTTTCTATTTTTACCATTTAGAAAAATATTAAATTTTCCAGTATATAGGCTTTAAATTAGATCGTTAACCCAGCGGCCTATAGGCCTAAATTTTGCAAACATAGGTTAAAATGCTATTCAATTTATACATAATATAAGCTTCATGCAATTCCTAGAGACCTTTCTAGCCCTGCGCAGTTTGTTTTCATTTTACAATGATGGCGGTAGAATTGAGACATTGCCCCCTCCCTTTTACATAATTTACTTACAACGAAGCTGTTAGAAGCGAGACATTGCCCCCTCTACCCCCTTTTACATAATGTCCTAAATATATTGTTAGACCTTAATTTGAAAATAACCTGTTTCACTTCTCCAAATATAGCATTACGTCTGTGCTTAATTATTGCATCATAGTGTTTTAATTTTGATGCAAGAACAGTTCCTTGAAAACTTTGGCCGCTGCGTTCGTAAACACAGAGGGAAAAGGGGTGATAGCTAATTTTAACCTAGCACTGGAGATTGTGTCAAAACAGAGCGGCATTTTCATTAAAAATTGACAGAAGTAAGTAGACACTTTAAATCACAATAGAGAAAGGCTAAAATTTAACGAAAAGATTATTATTTCCATTTGCGAGAATTTGGTTGTAAAACAGTGAGGGTGGGGGGGGGGGTAGGTTTTGTGGGTAAAAAGAATATATTTACGTTTTCCATCGAGTATAAAGATTGTAAAGTGATGTTTGTATTGTATGGGGGGGGATTTACCTGAATATACTGGAGGGTAACCACAGAAAACAATTTTATTTTGAAAATAAAAAATGAAAATGTACTCACATTGCTAATTGTGGCTGCCAAGGCTTCAAGTTCATCAATAACATTCATTGTTTGTTTCAATTGCGTCACAATACTTTCTGAATAATTTAATCACATTGCATGCCCGTTATATACGAAATCTCAAGGGTGAATTGTTATGTAACGGGGAAATCATATGTAACCAGCCCTCTGATTGGCTGAGAAAGGATATGTATCCGACTCGCTGATTGGTTGAGAAGGGGGATGTAACCGACTCGCCGATTGGCTGAGAAGGAAACACGTGATCTAACTGTTTCCTGGAAACTCATAACATTTGCCTCGAGCAACAACAAGAAATACTATTTCTGAATCAATGCACTTGTTCAAAACAACACTAATAAATAAATCCCTCAGGCCTAAAGATCAAAGAAACCATAATGTTTCTTAATTCCCCTTCGTGAATCAATAATTTCCCCACCGATTATGTAAATCAAGTTCTCAGGTCAGGTTCGCCTAAAGATCAAAGAAACCATAATGTTTCTTAATTCCCCCTTCGTGAATCAATAATTTCCCCGCCGATTATGTAAATCAAGTTCTCAGGTTAGGTTCACCTAAAGATCAAAGAAACCATAATGTTTCTTAATTCCCCCTTCGTGAATCAATAATTTCCCCACCGATTATGTAAATCAAGTTCTCAGGTTAGGTTCGCCTAAAGATCAAAGAAACCATAATGTTTCTTAATTCCACCTTCATGAATCAATAGTTTCCCCTAGCGATTATGTAAATCAAGTTCTCAGGTTAGGTTAGCCAAACAATCTCATAACATTCGCGTCGAGCATGTCCATTCTCACTGACAACGAACAAACATAAAACAGGAACATAATTGCTGTTGACATCCATAAATGTGAGAAAGTTCCTGTTTATTCAAATTTCACTGACAAAAACCATAAATAATCCATAACCATCCATGAAAACATCAAATAAATCGACCAACACTCATAACCATCCATGAAAACATCCATAAAAGTGAGAAAATTCCTGTTTTTTTTCCAAGTGAGAAAATTCCTGTTTTTTTATTCTCAGTGAGAAAACCATAAACCACTTGGTTATCGTGGGACCTCATGAGGCCTTTCTGCTATAGACATTTTCATTTGGACTCGCACTCCGTGCCCTGCATATGTGCTTGATTGAGATGGTGTTTCATCAGGCACGTACAAGAAAAATTTACCCTGTAGGGACTACCATCAAAATTACTATTAAATAAAAAGGGGGGATAATTATGATAATACAAATGATAATTTGAATAAGAAGAGCCCAAAAGCTAAAACAAAATAAGCGTTTTTTTCTTGGAGGGGGGTTTGGCAATGTAAAATCATTACATTGAATTTAAAATAATATTATCTTTATCTGCCTTTTCTAGTAAGATTACAACCAGTTTCAGCTACAAAGCAGATTTGAGGAAAGGATTAGTGGTTTTCAATCTTAGTCCAAATCACATCCTCAGAGACTTCTTCTAACTTGAAGAAATACTATTTTTCAAATTTAATTTCCTAAATTTGATAGGTTTTTGAGCTCACCCCCCCCCCCCCCCCAAATAAAAAATTTAAAGTGTTCATAATCCACAGATTATTCGAACTATAGTCTCTGGGAGTAATGGAAAGGGAAGAGATTGGCACAGATCCCAATATTGAAAATAACCCCGTCCCACCCACTTTAAGGTCAAATAATCAAAAGTTGAGAGACCGTTCTTTCAATTAATTAAGTCTCCGAAGCTGGTGTACTCCAGGGACGAAGACAAGAAAACCTTTTGCAGGAGAAATAACGACCAGTCAACGATGGGTATTTTGCTAGTGAAACATGTTTCTGTAATTAGGATAATCTCAAGAATAAAGTTGATGGCAGAAATGGAAGGGATTTCATGGCTTTAAGTCAGGTTAATGAAAACTTTAGCTTCGCAATTATTCAGTGTTCAGTAATGTATAACATGCATATACGAAGTTTTTCTCCAATCATTTCCTCTAGAATTTAGTTCAAAGTATCCTAATCCTAGAAAGGATTTCTTTCGAACTATCCTAATCCTGGAAAGGTGCTATACACCCTATGACTTGTTTATTTAATGCACAAGAGACTGCCACTTCGTAAAAAGTTTGCTTTGAAGCGAAAGAAGAGGAATAATAAAAAAAAAACATTCAGAATTTCACACACTTATAGCAAACTATAGAGCCGTTTTTTCTTTAGGGGGGGGGAGCATGATTCTCCCCTTTTCTAGTCTAGGTCAGATTAGTCGAGGCTTTGAGATTAAATGGGTAGCGAATAAGTCGAATAAATTGACAAAATTTCAAGCGCTCATTTATTGGTTATAACTTCAAGGTCTACCGCAGAAGAAATGAGTCGTTAGTAATATTGTATGTTTTCAGAAGGAAATGGACACAGTTGACCCCCTCCCTCCCTTAGAGGGATATCAGTTGTTTATTTTTGCATAGGTAACGACGAAAGTTTGGAAAATATACAGCAAATTCCATATGCGTATCTGTGCTGGAGCCCATAGGTTACATACCCCCCCCCTCCTTCTTGTCTTGAAATTTCAATATTTTTACTATTTTCCAAAGTTTCTAGTATTTTCTATCTAATTCATCTATACTAGTGTTTTTTAAAATCCCCCTCCCCCTTCCCACCGTCTCGGAAAAAAGTTTCGTGTGTATGAGCGTACGTGCCGATGACGCTTATTTGCCTAACATTAAAAGCGTTTTGCATATTTGTGGTAATCTCTGTCACTCCCTGAACTTAACTGAATCCCATTCGCTAAATATGATCGAATGATGGTTGTACTTTATCTGGCTTTTAAGCAGTTCTTAAGCTGGGTTCACAAAATATCAATCTAAATACAGAATCAAACAGATTTTGGTAACGAAATGTAAGTAAGGAGCAACTTGGCCCAATAGTAACCGATTTTCTAAAAAATAAACTTTGGAAACAATTAATACACCAATTGGTAATGAGCATACAGATAGACTAGCAATGATTGATGCTACTTCTGGTTATAGGATCCACTGTTGCTATATAGTTGAGGAGTATCTGAATGTTTTTTAAAAAGTGTCTAGCTAAAAGAGATAGTGATAAATTTACTAGCCAATCCCGAGAGCAGAATAGGGGAAAACCATGGAAAAAACTATGTGTGTTCCCCCGTTGTTGGATGCCTGCCCATAGATTTTGACCCTTAATAAAGAAAATGTAAGTTCCAATTTTTGACTGAGTGACCCCTTTCGACTTTTCCACAAAGATTTTGTCTATTTGATTTGGTTGGAGTAAAAAAAAAAAAAAAAAAAAAATTCTTCATAGTAATGTGGTAAGTAAATAACGATCTTTGTCGATAACAAAAGTGTAAGAGCCTAACTATTCGTAACATTCAATCAAAGAATCAGCTTTTTATGGTGATGCTAAATATGTATTTTTCTATTAGTTATTAGTGCAGTTATAAGTGCACAAGAAAGTTCGTATAATTATAGAAAAAAAAGGAAAACAACTTAATAAGAGGAAATTTTGGTAAATATATGCCGTCAACTTTTGCTTGCATTGCAAAGAGTACGCATGAGCTGATATATGGTGCGACTATAATCAGAAATGTTTCCCGTTAAGGGAATGCAGGGAATTTATGTATTTTACCCTTGAAGGGATACGTTTTTTGTGTTTTATTATTATTTTTTCCAGCAGTGATTGTATTTATCTAGATGTCACTTTGATAAAATTTAATTTTTTACAGTTTATGGAGTATAAAGGTGTCAAATATATTGTTTTTTTTGGTATTCAAAATTAAATTAAAAATATTGAATTAAAAATTTTAGTTGATTTTCTTGATCTTAGTTTTAATGTTTTACTTTGAACAAACTACTTTGATAATGCGTTGCTTTTTATGAACACTGAGTCTAAAGGCATTAAATATTTTCATGTTTGATAACCAAGTTCGAAACTGTCGATACTGTTAAAAAATATTCGTCCAATGCTTCGGCATTGCTCAGCAAAACTGAAATAGTGCGAGTTTATATTTTAGTTTTTGTAAATAGGCTATTGCTTTGAGTATCTTTTGCAATTACTTACTTTTTACATTTTTATATACTTTTACTTTAGTTGACATACTTTTTCCATTGCCTTTAGAAAAAAAATTTGTCTCTACACTTCATTAAATAATAAAAAAAAGTTTTTTCAACTGAAAGTAAGGAGCAACATTGAAACTTAAAACGAACAGAAATTGTTACGTATATGAGGGGGGTTGCCCCCTTCCTTAACACTTCGCTCTTCGCGCTACAGTTATTTGGTGCTTGAAGAAAAGTTACTTATTTTTGTAATTAAATGACCCTTGTGTTTCAGGAGTCTTTTAAAGGATTAGGACAAAATTCAAACTTTAGCGTAAAGAGCGAGGTGTTGACGATGGAACAACCCCCTTCATATACGTACTAATTTCTGTTCGTTTTAAGTTTTAACGTTGCTCCTTACTTTCAGTTGAAAAACTTTTTTATTTAATTTCCGATCGTTTTTCAAATAACGCCAGGACACCTGACTCCTCCTTCACGGAAAAGTCTCCCTCCCCACGGAAATATCCTCTGGACAATTCAATCCTGGCAAAAATTTACCCTGGAAAATTACCCTTAACCTCTCCAAGCGTAAAATTGAATCGGTAAAGAGAAAGCAAGACATACAAAAAAATTTCGCATAGGAATTCTGGCAAATTCACCCAGTGTAAAATTTCCCCTGAAAAGCTCACCTCCTGGAAACTTGCCTCTCCATGGAAAATTCTACCTCTGCAAAGTCCTCCCAGCAGAAAAATCTTCCTCCCCTCCCCACCAGAAAAATGCATACATACTTCCCAATAAAAAATAAAACAATGGGCAAATTTTATAACTTAAAAAACTTTCCCCAAGGGATGTAGGGGGTCATTTTATCTCCAAGGACATAGCCATTGCTTCCCGAAACACATCCATTCAATTTGTTGAGATAGCCATTTTTTTTTCCGCTTAGTTGGTTTCCACATAGAAATTATGTTTTTGAGGAGGACACTCCCCAGCCCTCAGGGAAAGGGTTGTAAGTTTTGCCCTGGGGGCATTTAAGGTTTTTGTAGAAATCGTTGTCGTAAAAAACTTCATAAAAGGCTCATTCTATTAGAAATTCAAAGGGCTAGTGCCCTTTTTAATAGCCGAAAGTGATTAGAAGGCAATTAACACCCCTTCAACGCCCACCATTTTCCCAAACACATCCAAGCAAAATTTTGAGATAGTCATTTTGTTCAACGTAGTTGAAAGTTCTGGAAATTGTACCTTTGAGCAGGACACTTCCCCCGTAGTTGTCAGGGCAAGGGTTATAAGTTATACCCTTTGGTCGAATAAGGTTTTATTTGAAAGCTTTGTCGCAGAAACTTGAAAAAGGGCTCATTAGATTGGAAATTTAAAGGGCTAGTGTCATTTTCAATAGTCGAAAGTGACTGTAGGGTAATTAACCCCCCTCTCATGCCCACCATTTATCCAAACACGTCCAATCAAAATTTTGAGATATTCATTTTGTTCAACGTAGTTTAAAGATCTGGAAATTAGGTCTTTAAGGATGACAATCCTCCCCCCCCCCCCAACCCTTAGGGTAAAGGTTGTAAGTTATGCCCTGGGGGCACATAGGACTTTTATCAAAAAAAGTTATGTCATAGAAACTTCAAACGGGCTCATTTGATTGGAAATTGAAAGGGCTACTGCCCTTTTTAATAGTCAAAAATGATTCAAGGGCAACTAACCCCCCTCTCAAACCCAACATTTCCCCAAACACATCCAATCAAAGTTTTGAGATAGCCGTTTTGTTTAACGTAGTTGAAAGCTCTGAAAATTATGTCTTTGAGGATGACAACCTCCTCACAACCCTCTTATATACACAGCCCGCTTGTGTCTTATATATATATTATTTTATTTTTTTCTTTTTTTTAGATCAGGGCACTTCGAATCAAAGGAGTTGTCGTAGGAACTTCGAAAAGGGCTCATTCAATTGAAAATTGAAAGGACTAATGCCCTTTTTAATAGTCAAAAGTGATTGGAGTGCAACTAGTCCCCCTTCCATGCCCACCCTCCTACATGCCCACCCTCCTATCAAAAAATTAAACATATTTTTTTGCGAATGGTATCAAGTTTTCTATTTCAGGTCAACTAGAGGAGGTATGAAACTAAATTAAACACTACTACTTGTGTCCAGACTTTCAATAGGGTGTATGTTGCTAAAAATTGCTGAAAATTTTTCTCCAGCATAGAAATAGCAGACCAAACTATGAAGCCTTAAAAAAAAAGATTTAAAATATCATTTTCTTTTCCCCTGAAAAGACTATGTCAATATAAAACGAACAAGAATTCATAAAAAGAAACTTTTTCCACAAATAGATTTTTTCAAAGAAAAGTAAAGAACTCCATTAAACCACAAATGAGCAAATAAAATAAAATAATCTACCAAGCGTGAAACCACCACAAATCAGCTTTGATAAATAAATGAAACCGAAAACGAACAGAAATTACAATAAAAACCTGAGTCAAACTCAAAACGAGCAGAAATCAACATGAGTAGGGCTCAAAACTCTTATGCCTTCCTAAGGCCAGAACATAATTTGCACTTTACTCGAAAATATACAAATGAATGTGACTTGTCAGTTTAATATACATATACTGATATTTAGTAATCAAAGTGTTAATATTATTTGATTTTTAATGAAGTTATGAAAGTAAAAAAATTTATATTTTTTCAGTAAAGTGCAAATTTCTATAAAAAAAACCTTAGATACCCCAAGGCATAACTTACAACACTTGCCCTGAGGGATGTGGGGGGGGGGGGGTTGTTATCCTTAAAGACTTAATTTCGAAAACTTTCAAATACGTTCAACAAAATGACTATAAAAATTTTGGTTGTATGTGTTTGTGGAAAATGTGGGCGTGAGAGGGAGGTTACTTCCCCTCCAATCACTTTTGACTATTAAAAAGGGCACTAACCCTTGGAATTTCCAATCGAATGCGCTCTTTTTCAAGTTTCTATGACAAAGTTTTCAATAAAAACCTTATATGCCCCCAGGGTATAGCTTATGATCCTTTCCCTGAGGGCTCTGAGGGGGTTATCATCCTCAAAGACCTAATTTCCAGAACTTTCAACTACGTTCAACAATGATTAGATCAATGATTAGATCATATCAGGGAATACTACCGTGAAGGTTTTAAGCTCCAATCTTCAAAGTGTGGAATTCCGCATTTTTTTTTTTTTTTTTCAGAAGAAACATCGTCGATGCATGTTTATTTCTTTAGTTCTTTTTCCCAGGGGTAATTGTATCAAACCGAAGCTCCAAGAAAATTTGGAGGGAGCTCAAATTTAAAGCTCTTTTTTAGTGACCATACAGGCTTCGCAGTTGCAAAAGAAGTAATGCCACACGGTGGCAGTACTGGATTCAGCCAAGTTGATTCGCTTTATTTGTAATGAAATTAGGCTACGTTTGGTGATCTGTAATTGCTTATCAGCTATAATGAGGAGGGGGGGGGTGGTTGAGTCATTGTTTAGGTGGAGTGGGGTAGGCTCATAAAGAAGTACATTTTAATGGACAAACTGCTTACTTTTGATGAGGCTTCAGATAAATGTTGAAAGAGGTAGGGTGGAGTAGGAATTACTTGCGATGTTTCTATGCAGCTAAAATGTTACATTCCCCTATCTACCAGCATAGAGGTCGAAAAGTGAAGGCAAGGAAGGTGGAAAAGTGAAGGCAAGCCAGGAAATTTCCTTGGGGTGGCAAATACTGCCAGGAACTTGGTTGTCAGCAATTTTAATCAATAATATTTTTCTTTTTCTATTTATTTGAAGCACTTCAACTTATTTAAACAAACGTATGTAATGTATTTATCGATAAGAAAATCCTTTTGTAGAGGCTGTGATGGCTTCAGTTATGTAGAAGGTCAAAAGTCTCACAGAGATTCCATCCATACAAATAATATTATTCATTTTCATCCAACCTAAATTTTTTTGTAGTAATATTAACGAGGACTTTTCACCACAATTACTATTCATCTTCAATTTTTAAGTATATTTAAATTTTATCCAAAATAGAAAATGCCAGTTTAAATGTAAGACGGCACTAATCAACGTACAATTATTGATTCACACATTTTAAAAGCAATTAACCAGGGATTTAAGAAACCGGTATCTCAAATTATATCTTGGTTAGGCCTAGGTATGATTTGGAAAACAATCAGAAATTAAATAAAAAAAAGCTTTTCAACTGAAAGCAAGGAACATATTTGAAACCTATTTGAACAGATTATTCTTTACATGAAGGAGGCTGTCTCCTCCTTAGCTCCTTACTCTTTACTGTATAATTTGGCTTTTTTCCGAATTTTTAAAGACAATTTGCAACTGAACAGAGAAAGATTTTTTAAAGTACTAAACAACTTTGGCTTAATGAGCAAGGTGTTGAGAAGGGGACTTTAGTTGAAAAACCTTTTCTATTTGTTTAAATACATTTCATGAAAATGTAAAGTTTTATGAATATAATACTTCTGATAACACAGAAAAAATGATCAGTATTTCAATGATCTCTGTTTGGATTTTTGACACCAATAGATATATCAAAAGAATTGACTTATTATGCTGATTCCAAATATAAAATTTTCATTAAGTGTAGTCTTGCCCATCAAGAGCTACGAGCCTGAGAAAAATTTGTCTGATTTTCGAAAAGAGGGGTGGACCCTCTTGAAGTCATATAATCCTAATGAAAATCACACCATTAGAATCAGCGTATCAAAGAACCTTACTATAGAGGTTTCAAGCTCATATCTGCAACAATGTGGAATTTTGTAACTTTTGCCAGAAGAAAGGTCACGGATGCGTGTTCATTTGTTTTTTTTTTTCCAAGGGTGATCGTATCCACTTAGTGGGTCTAGAACGTCGGGAGAGGGCTCACGCTGACGAAAATGAAAAGTTCTTATGCGCTTTTTAAGTAACCAAAAAATTGGAGGGCCACTAGGCCCCCTCCCATTCAACTTTCTTCCCAAAATCGTCTGATAAAAATTTTGAGATAGCTTTTTTGTTCAGCATAGTTGAAAGGCGCAATGACTATGCCTTTGGAGATAAAATGACCCCCAACATCCCTTTCGGAAAGTTTTTAAGTTATAAAATTTGCCCATTATTTTATTTTTTTATTGGGAAGTATGCATGCATTTTTCTGTTGGGGAGGGGAGGATGATTTTTATGCTGGGAGGACTTTGCACAAGTAGAATTTACCATGGAGAGGCAAGTTTCCATGAGGCGAGATTTTCAGGGGAAATTTTACACTGGGTGAATTTGCCAGAATTCCTATGCGAAATTTCTCTGTATGTCTTGCTTTCTCTTTACCGATTCAATTTTACGCTTGGAGAGGTTAAGGGTAATATTCCAGGGTTAATTTTCGCCAGGATTGAATTGTCCAGAGGATATTTCCGTGGGGAGGGAGACTTTTCCGTGAAGGAGGAGTCAGGTGTCCTGGCGTTATTTGAAAAACGATCGGAAATTAAATAAAAAATAGTTTTTCAACTGAAAGTAAGGAGCAACGCTAAAACTTAAAACGAACAAAAATTAGTACGTATATGAAGGGGGTTGTTCCATCGTCAACACCTCGCTCTTTACGCTAAAGTTTGAATTTTGACCTAATCCTTTAAAAAAGACTCCTGAAACACAAGGGTCATTTAATTACAACAATAAGCAACTTTTCTTCAAGTGCCGAATAACTGTAGCGCGAAGAGCGAAGTGTTGAGGAGGGGGGCAACCCCTCATATACGTAACAATTTCTGTTTGTTTTCAGTTTTAATGTTGCTCCTTACTTTCAGTTGAAAAACCTTATTTTGTTTTTATTTAATGAAGTGTAGAAACAAAATTTTTGCTAAAGACAATGGAAAAAGTATGTCAACTAAAGTAAAAGTATATAAAAATGTAAAAAGCAAGTAATTACAAAAAATACACAAAAGCAATAGCCGACTTACAAAAACTAAAATATAAAGTCCCATTACTCAGTTCTGCTGAGCAATGCCGAAGCGTTGGACGAATATTTTTTAACAGTATCGATAGTTTCGAACTTTGTTATCAAACATGAAAATATTTAATGCCTTTAGACTCAGTGTTCATAAAAAGCAACGCATTATAAAAGTAGTTTGTTCAAAGTAAAACATTAAAACTAAGATTAAGAAAATCACTATAATTTTTAATTCAATATTTTTAATTTAATTTTGAATACCAAAAAACAATATATTTGACACCTTTATACTCCATAGCTGTACAAAATTAAATCTTTTTAAAGTGACATCTAGATAAATACAATCCCTGCTGGAAAAAAATAATAATAAAACACAAAAAAACGTATCCCTTCAAGGGTAAAAATACATAAATTCCCTGCATTCCCTTAACGGGAAACATTTCTGATTATAGTGGCACCATATATCAGCTCATGGGTACTCTTGCAATGCAAGCAAAAGTTGACGGCATATATTTACAAAATTTCCCCTTATTAAGTTGTTTTCCTTTTTTTTTCTATAATTAAATGAACTTTCTTGTGTACTTATAACTGCACTAATAACTAAGAGAAAAATACATATTTAGCATCACCATAAAAAGCTGATTCTTTGATTGAATGTTACCAATAGTTAGGCTCTTACACTTTCGTTATCGACAAGGATCGTTATTTACTTATCACATTACTATGAAGAATTTTTTTTTTTTTTTTTTTTTGTTACTCCAACCAAATCAAATAGACAAAATCTTTGTGGAAAAGTCGAAAGGGGTCACTCAGTCACAAACTAGAACTTACATTTTCTTTATTAAGGGTCAAAATCAATTGGCAGGCATCCAACAACGGGGGACCACACATTTTATCCAGGGTTTTCCCCTATTCTGCTCTCGGGATAGTGATAAAGTAAATTTATCACTATCTCTTTTAGCTAGACACTTTTCAAAGACATTAAGATACTCCTCAACTATATAGCAACATTGGATCCTATAATCAGAAGTAGCATCAATCATAGCTAGTCAATCTGTATGCTCATTACCAGTTAGTGTATTAATTGTTTCCAAAGTTTATTTTTTAGAAAATCGGTTACTATTGGCCAAGTTGCTCCTTAGCCTACTTACATTTCGTTAAAAAACACTAGTACAGATGAATTAGATAGAAAATACTAGAAACTTTGGAAAATAGTAAAAATATTGAAATTTCAAGACAAGAAGGAGGGGGGGGGGTATGTAACCTATGGGCTCCAGCACAGATACGCATATGGAATTTGCTGTATATTTTCCAAACTTTCGTCGTTACCTATGCAAAAATAAACAACTGATATCCCTCTAAGGGAGGGAGGGGGGGTCAACTGTGTCCATTTCCTTCTGAAAACATCCAATATTACTAACGACTCATTTCTTCTGCGGTACACTTGAAGTTATAACCAATAAATGAGCGCTTGAAATTTGTCAATTTATTCGAATTATTCGCTACTTCCATTTAATCTCAAAGCCTCGACTAGAAAAGGGGAGAACCATGCCCCCTCTCCCCTAAAGAAAACGGCTCTATAGTTTGCTATAAGTGTGTGAAATTCTGAATGTTTTTTTTTTTTATTATTTCCTCTTCTTTCGCTTCAAAGCAAACTTTTTTACGAAGTGGCAGTCTCTTGTGCATTAAATAAACAAGTCATAGGGTGTATAGCACCTTTCCAGGATTAGGATAGTTCGAAAGAAATCCTTTATAGGATTAGGATGCTTTGAACTAAATTCTAGAGGAAAAGATTGGAGAAAAACTTCGCATATGCATGTCATACATTACTGAACACTAAATAATTGCGAAGTTAAAGTTTTCATTAACCTGATTTAAAGCCATGAAATCCCTTCCATTTCTGCCAGCGACTTTATTCTTGAGATTATCCTAATTACAGAAACATGTTTCACTAGCAAAATACCCATCGTTGACTGGTCGTTAACTCTCCTGCAAAAGGTTTTTATGTCTTCGTCCCTGGAGTACACCAGCCTCGGAGACTTAATTAATTGAAAGAACGGTCTCTTAACTTTTGATTCTTTGACCTTAAGGTGGGTCGGACGGGGTTATTTTCAATTGGGATCTGTCCCTAGCTCTTCCCTTTTCATTACCCCCAGAGACTATAGTTCGAATAATCTGTGGATTATGAACACTTTAATTTTTTTATTTAGAGGGGGGGGGGTGAGCTCGAAAACCTATCAAATTTAGGAAATTCAATTTGAAAAATAGCATTTCTTGAAGTTAGAAAAATTCTCTGAGGATGAGATTTGGACTAAGTTGGAAAACCACTAATCCTTTCCTCAAATCTACTTTGTAGCTGAAACTGGTTGTAATCTTACTAGAAGAGGCAGATAAAGATAATATTATTTTAAATTCAATGTAATGATTTTACATTGCCAGACCCCCCTCCAAGAAAAAAACACTCATTTTGTTTTAGCTTTTGGGCTCTTCTTATTCAAATTATCATTTGTTTTATCATTATTATCCCCCCTTTTTTATTTAATAGTAATTTTGATAGTAGCCCCTACAGGGAAAATTTTTCTTGTACGTACCTGATGAAACACCTTTTCAACCAGGCACATATGCTAGGCACGGAGTGCGAATCCCGATGAAAATGTCTATACCCCTTGAATTACTTTACCTGTTTTTAGTGTTATTTCGAATTTGTCCCTCCCTCCTCAAATATTTTCCTGCGTTCGTTTTTAGTACCGTGAAAAGGTTAAATCCATAAAAACAGCAGTTGCTATAATTGAACTTCGAATATACTTAAATTTGAATAAACACCAACCTGATGCCCCTCCACCCCGGTTTGCTCTCGAAGCACGTAATTGTAAGATTTACAGAAACCTTATCAAGGCCTTATCATAAACCTTGTCAAAAACCTTATTCCATGATCAAGGCCGTATTCAGGCGGGTTTGTTGGTTTGAACCTCCCCTCCCCCCTCCGAAATGTTTGTCCGACTCGTAAAAACTTAACGAAAATGAATATAAACAAATTTTTGATGCGTTTTTTTTAAAGATTTTTTTCTATCCCCCCTGAAATAAAATCCTTTTTTAACCCTCTCCCCACCCTTCCCCCCGAAAAAAAAAAATGCTGGATATGGCCCTGACCATGATGTTTCTTTGAAGGACACAACAAGACTGTAAAAAAATCGTAGTTTTAAACCATCCCAAGGAAATGTTTCTAATTTTGCATATATTTTGCGAACTTTTCAACCTTGAATGTTTTGACCTGTCTTCGAATGGCTTATTCAGGTCTTATTGGTTGTGTGCTGTAATCAGCTAGTCAATTTACTAAAAATGTCAAAACAGCTTCTCAGCATAGGCTTTGTCGGCTTATTCAGGTCAATAAGCTGTTACTATAGGTAGAGGTAATATGGATTCAAATTGCATCAGAACTGTTTATATATACGAAAGCATATTATGCAAGCAACTTCTTAAATTGTAGCCGACCTACGTGACAAACAAAAGGATTCAAGCTGATAATTTATTCTGTCTTTGATTATGTTACGTTAGCCTTTCTGAACCAACGTGACTAAGTCCAGTTCTCACATTTTTTAGAAAAAGCCCTACTGTTAGAACGCTTGAATAAACCTGTGCATCTAGGATTTTTATTCGGACGGGGGGGAGAGAGCGATATTTCGTAGGGGGTGGGGCTTACAAAACTTAAAAATCACATAAATAATTTGTTTGGATGCATTTTTGTTATGTTTTTACGAGTTGGACACAAATTTCGATGGGGAAAGGTGGGGAGGGGCTCCAAAAACGGTACCCCCTCCTAAATACGGCCTTGCTTGATTGATTTTGGACTTTGAACATTGAAGTAATTTCATAAAAATAGTATTATAAATGCAGTAATTATGAACAATTGAATAATATTCTGATGAAAAATTGCATTATTATTATTTCCATAAAATACGAAGTGATTTATTTAAAAGTTAATTTGACTGATTACATCCTAAAATTCAGTTACGAAATATATTTGTACTAAGGATATTCACTGGTTTTGCATTCATGGTCCACCAACCTCGGTGGGGTAAACACACGGGTCTCGTTATCTGAACGACGAGTCCCTAAAACAATTGAATTTTATTCGGAACCACCTGCTCCAGTTACTAGACCAGCAAGTCTCAGATATAAACCACGAGTCTCACAAAATTCTGGTGTTTTGAGGTGAGTAAACATAGTTCTTTTTTTTTACTTTTAAATGGCTTATTTTATATCTTGCGTCATCGACCATTATCATTCGTGGAACACACAGATCTCACTATTTTGGACGACGAGTCTTAAAAATGATGTGTTTTTCTTTAAAACTACCAGTTTCAGAAACAAGACCAGCACGTCTCAGATTTGAACCGCGTGTCTCAAGAAATTTTGTTTTTTTTTGGGATGAATAACGTACTTTTGTTTTACTTTTCTAAGCAAACTGTTCATAGTTTTTCAACAGAGCCTTGCAGTCACATGGAATGAAAGCAAAGCATATTTTTAGATACTAAATTAAAAAAAAAAAAACAAGTTTTTTCAACTCAAAGTAAAGAGCAGCCTTAAAATTTAAAACGGACAGAAATTATTGCATATATGAGGAGGGGTAAGGTTGTCTTTTTCTCAACACCTCACTCTGCACGCTAATGATTTTTGGTACTGTTAAAAAAAACTTCTTATTGCTCTAATTAAACGACCCTTGTACTTTAGGAGTCGTTTGTTAAGGAATTTGGACAGCGTTCAAACTTTAGCGTAAGAAGCGAGGTGTTGAGGAAAGGGCAACCCCACTCATGTGCGTAATAATTTATGTTCCTTTTAAGTTTTAATGTTGCTCCTTACTTTGAATTGGAAAAACTTATTTTTTCATTTAGTTTTTGATCTTTTTTTTATAGTGCCGGAAAATCGGCTCCATCTCCAGGGAAAAATTCCCCTCCCCTCGAGAAGATCCTCTAGGCAATTCAATCCTCGGTAAAATCTAACCAGGACAATTACCCTTAATATATCCAAACGTAAACTTAAGTTGGCATAGAGAAAGTAAGACAAATAAAAATAATTTCGTAGAACTCTGACCAAATCCCCCAGTGTAAAATTTCCCCTGAATAGTTCACGCCCCGGAAAACTCCCTCTTCATGGGCAATTCTCACTGTGAAAAACTCGTCCAGCAAGAAATCACCCACCCAAAAGTGTAGGCACACTTCCCAATAACCACACTATACGTACACAATGCGCAAATTGTATAACTTAAAGACCTTACTCCAGGGGCTGTGGGGGTCATGTTATCTCTAAAGCAATAAATATTGGACCTATCAACTATTTTGAACAAAATGGCTATCTCAAAATCTTGATCTGACGTTTTTAGGAAAAAAAGTTGAATTTCTGTTGAATTTATTTTTATACCTCCTCAAGTTGCCCTGAAAAATGATACTTAATGCCCTTCCCCAAATAATCTCTCTATGCTCTTTGAGAACCTGGATACACTTACATTCTTTTGATGTATTTAAATTATAAGAGCAGAAGTAGTAAATGTAGTAATTATTAGTAAGTGATAGTTTCAACTTAATAGTCGTTCTCAATATATTGTTGAGGTTTTTTATCGGTAACCATATATCTTTTTCTTTTTTCCGGATTGAAGCGGTAGCTAGCAACCTAGTAAGAAACGACCACGTCCCTTAATAAAAATTACAATATCCTATAACTCCTAAAAATAGAGTCAGATAAAAACAAGAAATACACTATTTGAACCACCTTTTCCGAACCCCTATATAGAAAACTTACTGTCCATTGGCCTGAACAACAAGGAAAATATATTTGCTTGAAAATCAAGAAAAGCGGCTGCAACACCGTGACCATGATATTCTGCATATACAGCCCCTTTTTTTTTTCCTCAGATAGCGGAGCACTGGAACATCAGAGAGCGCTGTTTAATGGCTCATTTTAAAAGAAATTCGATTTATCTAGAGCCTTTTGTAATTAATTTTTTTTTATAAATACAACCAATATTTTACGAAAAACTGCATTTTTCTATAACACCATTGCAGCTTAAGTTATTATAACATCAGGAATTTGTCACATCTACGTGCTTTTGTAATTAAACAAAAAAAAAACTATTTAAAAAAAAGAACTGCATTTTCATATACTAGATAATATAGGTCGTCATAGTTTTTTTTTTTATAGTAATCAAACAGTTTGTGGTAACGAACTGTAAGTAAGGAGCGACCCGGCTCAATGGTAACCGAAACACTAGAAAACGGGTTTTTGATACCAATTGATACATCAAAAGAATCAGATTTTAATGCTGAATTCAAATATTTAAATGTCCTCAAGTTTAGTCCTACCCATCAAAAGTTACGCGCCTGAGAAAATTTGGCTGATTTTCTATAAAATGGGAAAGACCCTCTGAAAAATATAGAATCTTAATAAAAATCACAACATCACATTCAGCGCATCAGAGAACCCTACTGTAGAGGTTTCAAGCTCCTATCTACAAAAATGTGGAATTTTTGCATTTTTTGCCAGAAGAAGGATCACGGATGCGTGTTTATTTGTTTTTTTTTGTTTTTTTGTTTTTTTTTCCCAGGGGTGACCGTAGTGACCAAAAAATGATCCCCCCCCCCCCCCCCCCCCCCAACTTCGACCCAGTTGTCCTAGAATATTGTGGGAGGACTCATTGGAACGGAAATTAAACTTTCTAGTGCCCTTTTTAAGTGACCAAAAAATGGAGGCCAACTAGGCCCCCTCCCACGCTCATTTTTTTCCAAAAGTCACCTGATCAAAATTTTGAGATAGCCATTTTGTTCAGCATGGTTGAAAATATGATAAGTATGTCCTTTAAGATGACTTAATCCCCCGAAGTCCCCGGGGGGAGGGCTGAAAGTTATGAACTTTACCCAATGTTAACATGGAGTATTGGTTATTAGGATGTGTACAGACGTTTCAAAGGGGATTTTTTCTGGCAGTAGGGAGGTGGTTGGGTCGGGGGTTATTTGGGAAGATCTTTCCATGAAGGAAGTTTTCATGGGGGAAGGGACATTGCTATGAAGGGAGTGCTGGATTTCCCAGCATTATTTAAAAAAAGATCAGAAATTAAATATAAAAAAACAAGTTTTCCAACTGAAAATAAGGAGTAACATCAAAAACTTTAAACGAACAGAAAATATTACGTGTATGATTGGGTTCACCCTCTAGTCAATACCTCGCTCTTTGAGCCAAAGATTTTTTAGTACTTTCATAAGAGCTATTTATTCTAAATAACAGCCTTTGTGATTAAGGGGTCATTTTTAAAGAATTGGAACGAAATTCAAACTTTAGCTTAAAGAGCGAGGTAATGACTAGGGGGCGAGCCCCCTAATATACCTATTAAAAATATATGGATATAGAAGATCGTTACGTAAGTTAATTCGTAAGTTACGTATATTTATTACTAATAAAAACGTTGGTAAATAAAATTAAACAAGTTTCGAGAAAGCCATTTAAACCAAATAAAAGTAAAATTAATATGCAAATTTTGTTTTAATTATTCATGTCCGGTGAGCCAAAATCAAAACCTGCATTAATTCAAAAACGTTCAAAAAATAAAAAAAAAAACAAGTTTTTTTAACAGAAAGTAAGGAACGACGTTAAAACTTAAAACGAACAGAAATTATTCCGTATATGAAAGGGGCTGTCCCCTCCTCAACGCCTCACTCTTTACGCTAAAGTTTTTTATTGTTTAAAAAAATAGAGTTGCGAGAAAGTCAAACTTTAGCGTAAAGAGCGAGGCCTTGAGGAGGGGACAGCCCCTTTCATATACGGAATAATTTCTGTTCGTTTTAAGTTTTAACGTCGTTCCTTACTTTCTGTTAAAAAAACTTGTTTTTTTTTTATTTAATTATAGAAAAGAACGAACCACGGCCCATAGTCGCATATTTTGTTCTGCTAAGGCTATTGCCTTTTGACCCACCATACAAGGGGAATGCTGCTTGAATATTAATAAACAACATTTCATTTTTCCATTAAAACGGATGACTTTTACTTATACTGAAAGATACATAAATAATCTGTATAAGCATAAATAGTAAAGTCAAAAGTATCTGACATAGGAAGCCATTGAAGTTTTGTTTCGTAGGATTAAAATTATTTCAGTTTGCTTGCTAAGATTTATATTAAATAATGACTATAGCCCAAAACCATAGCCCATTTTAAGTGATTATATAAACTATCGTTATAGTTGGAATTATATAACTTTCATCGGTATCATCACTGTAGAAATAACTGAAAGCTAGTCAAGAACAAACCATGGCACATATTGGACTTACTTAGCTGCCTGATTATCTGTGGTTCGTCTCTTACTATTCCAAACAAGAACAAGCCAAAGGCTTTTCTGATTGTAATTTTCATCGAAAAACGCTTCTCGTAAAGCATTATTATAGTAAAGAATAATCGTACAGTTTATTCAGGTTGTATCGGTAGCTAGCAGCCTTGTAAGAGACGATCATGTATAAATGTACTCCTGAAATGAGTATAACTCCTGAAATGAGTATCAGATCAAAACAAAAATTACACAATTAGAACTGCCTTTTCCGAAAATCGTATATAAGAAACTTACCGTTGCTTGGCTTGAATAACGAGGAAAATCTATTGGCTTGGAAATCCGAGCTGTACTGTTAGCTAGCAACCTAGTAAGAGATGATCACGTCCCCTAGTACGAACTACAATAGCCCATAACTCCTAAAATATAGTCAGATCAAAACAAGAAATACTCTATTAGAAACACCTTGTCCGAACCCCTATATAGAAAACTTACCGTCCCTTGGATCGAACAACAAGGGAAATATATTGGCTTGAAACCACGATATTCTGCATTTACGGCATCTTTTTTTTCTTTCTTAATTTTCTCCTCGGGTAGCTTGGCACTGAAACATTGTAGAGAGTTGTTTAATGGCTCATTCTAAAGGAAATTGATGTGGTTACAAACCTTTGGTAATTAAAAAAAATGATGTTTAAAACAAAATCAAATTTTGCGAAAAAACTGGATTTTTATGTAACATATTAAATTTTTCTTTAAATAATCTGGATTGCAGTGGTAGGTAGCAACCTAGTAAGAGACGATCACGTCCAATACTAAAGAAATATGATAACCTATAACTCCTAAAAATAAAGTCAGATCAAAACAAGAGGAACACTTTTATAGCCACCTTGTCTAAAACGCCTATATAGAAGACTTACCTTCCCTTGGCTTGAACAACAAGGGAAATATATTGGCTTGAAAATCAAGAAAAGTTGCTGAAACTACGATATTCTGCATACACGGCATCTTTTTTCCTTTTTCCTTTCTTTTTCTCCTCAGGTAGCTTGGTACTGGAACATCGTAGATTTGTTTATTGGTTCATTTTAAAGGAAATTGATGTGGTTAAAAACATTTTGTAACTAAAAAAAAGATTTTTAAAACAAAATCATTTTTTTACAAGAAACTGCATTTTTATATAACATTATAGTAGATTATACTATTAACATCATTTATGTATAACAATCCATAGTTTGGCTTGCTATTTGTATCTTGGAGAAACTTTTCACAAATAATATTGTTTAATTTATTTATACCTCCTCAAGTTAAACTGAAAAAAAAATTAATTTTATTCCCACAACATCTATGCTCTTAGACAACCTTGATGCACTTAAACTCTTTTGATTTATTGAAATTGTAAGAGTAGTAGAAGTAATAATAACAGTAGCCCCGAAAATCTTCAGCTTAATACCCCCAGTCATTCTCGTTACATTGCTGAGGTTTCTTATGAAAAACCATGCACACAGTGTCTTTTGATTTTATTTTTAAAGGATAATGGGCCAATTATTTTTGAGGTTTCCCATACCCAATATCCCTACAGACATAGTTGCTGAACCATTATACTGTGCTCAACAAATTGGCTATCTCAAAATTTTGACTGGATGTGTTTGGAAAATGAATGGGCTTGGAAGGAAGGCTGCTTGCCCTCTAATCTCTTCTTTCTTTTTAAAACAAAAATGAAACTTTAATTTTGAATCAAATTAGCTCCCTTAAAAGTTTCAATGATATTTCTCTGAAAAGGCTCGTCTAATGCATTTGTCTTTTTGGAAGGTAAAGTTGAAACATGCAGACCCTTTGTAATTAAAAAAAAAATCATTCTTCTGTAGATTATTCGGTTCTATTTTGTCCATTTTTGGCTTAATGGAGTTGTTAACTTTGTTTTTGAAAAAATTATTCTGTGCAAAAAGTTTTTTGATTAATTTCTGTTCGTATTATATTGACATAGTGTTTTTTTCAGGGAGAAAAACTGAGCCTCTTTTGAAGTTAAACAACTATCCCTTCTAATAAGACCTTAAATACCCCTTTGCATAACTTACAACCATTGCCCCTGGAATGACTATCTCAAAATTTCTGTTAGACGCATTTTGGGAAAATACGACGTGTGTGTGTGTGTGGGGGGGGGGAGGGGGTAGCTGCCCTCTGATCACTTTGACTCTTAAAAAAAAAAAGCACTAGAACAGCTGATTATAAATCTAATGAGCCCCTCTGAAGTTTATATGACCACACTTTCTATAAAAACCCCATATGGCCACGCTTTCTATAAAAACCTTATGTGTCCCCAAGCCATAACATTCAACCCTTAACCTGAGGTCTGGGGGTTTTGTTGTCCTCAAATAAATAATTTCCAGAACGTTCTGATACGTTAAACAAAATGGCTATATCAAAATTTTGATTGGAAGTGTTTGGGGAAATGGCGGGCGTGAGAAGGGGGTTAGTTGCCCTCTGATCACTTTCTACTAATAAAAAGGCACCAGTCTTCTCAATTTCCAATCGAATGAGCCCTTCTTGGAGCTTCTACAACCAAATTTTCTGTAAAAACCCTATATGTCCAAGGGCATAACTTACAACCCTTGTCCTGAGGGCTATTATGAAATAATTTCAAGACGTTTCAACTAAATGAATAAAATGGCCAAAATCAAAATGTTGATCTAAAATGCTTGAGAAATAATGGGCGTGGGGGGATTTCCCTCCGATTACCTTCGACTATTTAAAAAATGCAATAGCCCTTTCAATTTCCAATCGAATGAGCCCTTTTTGAAGATTTTACGATAACACTTTCTATGAAAACATTATATGCAACCAGGACAAAACTTCCAACCCTGGCCCTGAGTACTTTGGGGGGGGGGGGGTGTCATCCTCAAAGACCTAATTTCCTGAACTCTTAGCTATGTTGAACAAAATGGCTATCTCAAAATTATGATTGGATGTGTTTAGGACATAGTGGGCGTGAGATCCCTTTCGGATATTATAAAGGGCACTAGTCCTCCTAATTTCAAATTGAATAAGCCTTTTTTGAAGTTTCTAAGACCACGCTATCTACAAGAACCTTATAAGCCCGCTGGGCATAACTTACATCCTATACCCTGGGGTCTCTTGGGGGTTTGTAATCCTCACAGACCAAACTTAAAGAGGTTTCAACTACGTTGAACAAAATAGCTATATCAAAATTTTGATTGACTGTGTTTGGGAAAATGGTGGGCGTAAAAGGGGGGTTAGTTTCTCTCCATTCACTTTCGACTATTAAATACGGGACTAGCCTTTTCAATTTCCAAATAAATGAGCCCTCTTTGAAGCTTCTACGACAACATTTTCTATAAGAGAACCTTACATGCCCCCAGTGCGTAACTTGAAACCTTTGTCTCTTGGGGGTTTGTAATCCTCACAGACCAAACTTAAAGAGGTTTCAACTACGTTGAATAAAATAGCTATATCAAATTTTGATTGACTGTGTTTGGGAAAATGGTGGGCGTAAAAGGGGGGTTAGTTTCTCTCCATTCACTTTCGACTATTAAATACGGGACTAGCCTTTTCAATTTCCAAATAAATGAGCCCTCTTTGAAGCTTCTACGACAACATTTTCTATAAGGAACCTTACATGCCCCCAGTGCGTAACTTGAAACCTTTGCCCTGAGGGTTCTAAGGGGGTTATAATCCTCAAACACCTAATTTCCAGAACTTTCAACTACGTTGAACTAAATGGCTATCTCAAATTTTTGATTGGATTTGCTTGGGGAAATGGTGGGCGTAAGAGGAGGGTTAGGTGCCGTTTAATCGCTTTCCACTATTAAAAAGGGCACTAGCCCTTTCAATTCCCAGTCGAATGAGCCCTTTTGAACCCTCTACGAAACACTATCAATAAAAACCTTGTATGCCCCAAGGGCATAACTTACAACCCTCAACCTGAAAGGCGTGAGGGGTTTTTTCATCCTAAAAGACATAATTTCCAGAACTTTCAATTATGTTGAACAAAATGGCTATCTCAAAATTTTGATTATATGTGTTTGGGGAAAATTGAGGACGTGAGAGGGGGGTTAGTTGCCCTCCAATCACTTTTGACGATTAAAAAGGGCACTAGCCCTTTCAATGTCCATCGAATGAGCCCTTTTTGAAGTTTCTACAGCAACACTTTCTAGCACTTGCCAAGGTCATATTTTACAACCCTTGCCCCCAGAGAGCTGTGGTAGGGGGGGGGGGGTTATCATCCTTAAACACATAATTTCCAAGAGTTTCACCTACGTTGAAAAAAATGGATATCACAAAATTTTTATTGGATGTGTTTGAGGAAGGGTAGGCGTGAGAGGGTGGTTAGCTACCCTGAAATCACTTTCTACTATTAATAAGGGCAATAGTTCTTTCAATTTTCAATCGACCCCTTTGAAGTTTCTATGACAATGAACCCTTTTTGAAGTTTCTATGACAACCATTTCTATAAAAATCTTATATTTCCCCAGGACATAACTTACAACCCTTACTCTGAGGGCTCAGGGTTTGTCATCCTCAAAGACATAAGTTCCAGAGCTTTCAACTACGTTGAACCAAAGGGCTACGTCAAAATTTTGATTGGATATGTTTGGGGAAATGGTGGGCGTGAGAGGGGGGTTAGTTGCCCACTGATAACTTTCGACTATTAAAAAGGACACTAGCCCTTTCAATTTCAAATCAAATGACCCCTTTTTGAAGTTTTTACGACAACGCTTTCCATAAAAATCTTGTATGCCAAGAGCGGATCCAGGATTTTAGTTCGGGGAGGGGGGGAGTTTACTAATTTTCGACTCGGTTTTCGACTAATTTTACTAATTTTACTACTAAGGTTTTACTAATTTTCGACTCAGTCAAAACTTTCGGAGGGGGGGGGGTCAAACCGGGTACCACCCCCCCCCTCCTGGATACAGCCTTGTTAAATGCCCCAGGACATAACTTACAACCCTTGAACCGGGGGCTCGGAGGGGGTTGTTATGCTCAAAGACCTAATTTCCAAAACTTTCAACTACGTTTAACAAAATGGTCATCTTAAAATTTTGAATGGATGTGCTTGGGGAAATTGTGGGCGTGAGAGGGGGGTTATTTCCCCTCTAATCACTTTATTAGAAAAGGTGGACGTGAGGGGGTTGGAGGGGGGATAGTTGCCCTCCAATCACTTTCGACTACTAAAAAGGGTACCAGCCCTTTCAATTTCCAATTGATTAAGCCCTTTTTAAGTTTCTACGGCTATTCTTTCTAATAAAAAACTTTATATGATCCAGGGTATTTCTTACAACCCTTACCCTGGGTGTTGTGGGGGATTTGTCATCCTCAACGACATAAATTCCAGAACTTTCAACTACTTTGAACAAAATGGCTCTCTCAAAATTTTGATCGGATGTGCGTAGGGAAATGGTGGGCGTTAGCGGGGGGTTACCTGCCCTCCAATCACTTTCGTCTATTAAAATGGCACTATCACTTTTAATTTCCAATCAAATGAGCGCTTTTTGAAGTTTTCAACGCTTTCTATAAAAACCTTATTTGCCCCAGGGTTTAACTTATAACCCTTGTTCTGAGGACTCTAAGGGGGATATCATCCTCAAAGACCTGTTTTCCAAAACTTTTAACTACGTTGAACAACATGGCTATCTTAAAATTTTGATTGGATGTGTTTGGTGAAATGGTGGGTAAGAGAGGGGGTTAGTTGCCCTCCAATCACTTTGTACGACTAAAAAGAGCACTAGCCATTTAAATTTCCAATCGAATGAGCCTTTTTTGAAGTTTCTACGACAATGCTTTCTATAAAAACCTTATATACCCTCAGGGTATAAGTTACAACCCTTGCCCTGAGGGCTGTGGGGAGGGGGGAGTTTTCATCCTAAATGACCTAATTTCCAGAACTTTCAACTACTTTGGACAAAATGTCTATCTCAAAATTTTAATTGGATGTGTTTGGGAAAAAGGTGGGGCGTGAGAGGGGGTTAGTTGCCCTCCAATCACTTTCGACTATTAAAAAGGGCACTAGCCCTTTGAATTTGCATTCGAATTAGCCGTTTTTAGAGTTTTTACGACCAAGCATTCAATAGGAACCTTATATGGTCCCAGGGCATAAAAGCCCTTCCAATTTCCAATCGAATGAGCCCTTTTCAAAGTTTTACGACAACTCCTTCGATACGAAGTGCCTTGGTCTAAACTAGAAAAAAAAACAAAAAAAAAAACACTGTGCATTAGCAGCGCTATTGCCCTGCCTATGATCTAGCAAAAGTGTGCTAGGTGTCACAATCTTGCTGGCTCAATCCTTGTCAAGGGATTAAAATAAAAGCATTTTATATTAAAAGGTGTTGCAAGTAGTTGGGGGAGGGGTTTACATACAGGACGAACATAATTTATGCAAGATCACACGCCTATATCTAGGCCAATCAGAGGACTAAAATACTAGACGAAGTGACGCCACAGCCATAAGCCCATTGAATCGGACCGGGAGTGACATCAGATCAGATTTCTGGGGATTGATTAGCATTGGATTTATGTAATAGGGTGATGTCGAAATCCCACTTCGCATTATCTGTTTTTGTTATGATTTCAACCGTGTAATTTTTGTGCTTCAAGCCTATTGTATCAGTTCTTTTGAAACCATTGAGGAACAAACACCAGATAAAATAGAGAATATTGATGATATTGTTACGCAAATGTATATCGTAAGTTCCGTTTTATAAATTATTAATTGAGATATTTGCATTATATTGGAGACACATGAAAAAAGACAAGTTTACTTAATAAAATACAGAATTAATGAAAAATACTTTAGAAACAAATTTGGGGTGCATATTTGCACACTGTGTGTGTGTGTGTGGGGAGGGGGGGTGTGAAAGAGGGGCGAATTTTTTTACTATGGTTAAAAAAAAACAAAAAAAAAAAAAAACTATAATTTACTTTCTTTTTAAGGATAATTTTGAAGGACATGCCCATCCCGCCGACAAAAAGGCCCAAATTGAGAATGGAAATCACTGAAGTCCTTCTGTAATTAAATACGCTGCACGTTCTACGTTCAATATAGAAGAAAGCAAACTGACAATGAATACGATGGCCTTGCAAGGAACAAATAATGTGAGTTTTAAATTTTCAATATTTTCGCGAATAATTTTTTTCCCAATGGGATTAGTCAATTTGAAGGCCAAGGATTGCACATTTTCGTTTCTACTTTTACATGTAAATGCCAAGTTGCTTTATAAAGGCTTCGAAATAATTCCAGAATTTATCTCTAAGCCTAAAGAATTTTAAATTACACATCTCTCTCTTATATACTGCAATCTAAAGGCTTCAACACTTACCCTGTAGGAAGCCATAATCAGCGATTTATCCTAATACATTTCCATGCATTATTGATTTTTAGATCTAGATTTATGTCTGAATTCCGTGGTCTATTGCGTAAATCCATGCTAGCGTTCCTAGGACTTGGTCAAACAGACATCTGAACAGTATAGTCAAAAACACAAGTCTGAACAGTATACGTACACAGATATTGCTACTAAGCATGTTTTTTATTTAATTTAATGCATATGCTTTAAATGATTTGAAAATATAGTCACTAATAATCCAATTTTTGACTTTAAAAAAATAGGGCTTTGAAAATAAGTGTCTATTGTCTTTATAGGTTAGAACAGATGTCATATCATCATCACTACCTTCTCCTCCACCTGAAGAATCAAGTCATGAAATATATGATCTCATTGACGAAACGGTTTTAATTGAAGCGCCAATGTACTTTCGTGATATTTAGCTCGCCGTTGGAACACCACCTAACGATGAACGGTACGGTAAATTTTTACAGGAGTGTTATGATGCTAGTGATAATTTAAATGATACATCTTCTGATGTTATTGACGACTCGGAATGGACAGATAGCTTATTGGGAAAAATATTTCAATTTTGGTAATAATTCTTTAAATGTAGACGCTAGCACAATTGAACAAAGCAATAAGGTTAGCTCAGAACAAGATATGCTAGAGAGTAATTTACTTGGCTGAGACCTAAAACCATACAAATTTTAGATAATTTTAGTCGTGAGTTAAATGAAATCCCCTCCCCCACAGATTTAATGGGCATAACCCCATTTCAACTGAATTTAATAGAAGAAAATAAATTAGCTTTGATTGATTCGCATAGTCCTAACACATTAGAGGCTATGTTAAGTGAACTGGGGGATTTCACTCCACTCACCAGCCCTATTGTTGAACAAAATGGTGGGGAAGGGGGAGTAGTTAGTCATGATATACAATTCTCATCATCATCGCTACCGGAATTTCAGCAAATAAATTCAATTCTGAATACGATAGACGGTTTCAATGCAACTTTTGGCGATCCCTTTAATACACTGATGGCGGGAAATATTATAAGCGATCCCGTAAATATTATCCATACATATGTGGAGAGATTCGAGCACTTCTTGAACAAGAAATTCAACTGTGGGGGGACGAGACAGCATAAAGGCCTCAATTGTTTTATAAATATTCTAATTAAATTAAAATCATGGTGAAGTCTAAGATCATTATGTGCACACTGAAATGATGGTGCTGCACACTCATTTGGGGAATTATGAGAATGTTTTCATGCAAAGGATTGACAATGTTATCACGCATTTGAACAATAATAATGAGAAGGGTAGTGGTTCAGTTGTTTTATTTGTTGAAAATTTAAGTGTAAATATATGTAAATTAAAAAAAAATTTTATTTAAGAGGGGGTGGAGGGGCGAGGGAGAGGTATATAGTTTTAAAATATATTCCTGATTGAGAACGATGCAAGGGTGTCCAACGAATCTGTTTCGAAACAGGGCAAAAGGGCTTCATGTACACATTTCTTACATCTGATTTTCGACCTCTACAAAATAAAGCTACAAAGAAAAATTTGGATCAGTGGGCCCTACTAGGGAAGGAAGGGTCTGATTTCCCCCGAGTAGATTTCACTTGTTTAACAGATAAATTTCCTGTAACACCCAAAGGAATAGATATTTTTGAACAGGCAAACGCACATTTAAAGATTGGTGTTAAAGTGCTACAATACGAAACGGAATTTGAAGAGGGGATGCACTCGAATAAAAAGGGGGTAATATATTCCCAGTAAGGGCCCTATCGATTGAATCTTTGAAACGTCGATTGAATCTGTAGGTTTGGCTGTTGTAAACCACCTAGTGAACCCAATTCAATTGGCCATTTCAACCGAATTACGGATATTAGTAGAGTTCTGGGGGAGGGAAAAACCCATGGGGCACGCTACTATTGCCCAATGTGTTTGTCTAGATTTTGGACTGAATTAAAGCTAGAGAATCACATGAAACGCTGCGAACGACGCGGCTATCAATCGGTGGAGACTGTTGCTGGGACTCATCAGTTCTACGATTTACAAATTTCCAGAATACACTTATGCAAAGTGATAAAATAAGTTTGGATTGTGAGGCCAAACTTACAGATGTGAAAGAGCCCCAATATCAAAATTGTATCAAAGAACATCAAGGTATTGCAGTTTTCTATGCCCATGCGCAAAGAGACAGCAGTAACACAATGCATCTCTTAGAAATAGTTGAGACATTGGACGAGGAAGATTGCATGGTCAAAGCATTGACTAAATTAATTGTCACAGCGATTGGAGCAATATCCTGCCTGAAACAAACACATTACCCAATGATTCTATCAGCAGAAGATCGCATGGCCATTAAAAATAGGAAAATATGTTGGGTATGTAAGGGGGAATTTGAAAAGGGGACTAAGGGGAAAGGGAATAGGGGGGAAAAGACTAAGGGGGAAGGGGAAAGTCCGTGACCATGATCATTTATGGCAGGAAGTATCATCAGGGGGCAGTAGTTTTCGTGGCGTAGCACATCAATCGTGCAATGTGAATGTGAGCCAGTAGTACTTTATACCGGTTTTAATTCACAATTCAAAATACGATCTGAAACTTATTTTACCGGCTTTGGCACGTATGCACAGAGGGAGTTGCAGATAGCCCATAGGTAGATAACTCATTTACCTATAATATTATACTCAAATTAGCTAAGAAGTTGTTGCTTTTAGAATTCAAGTGGAAAACAGTGGATAATTGGCATACATGTTGGAATAAAGTCCGTTTTTAAGATTCTTATAGTTCTTTTCCCAAGGCTCTCAGCCAACTGATTCAAGTGCAGAAAAGTGACAATTTTGATAGTTTCCCTCTCCTTAAACAGCGCTTTCCCGACAATGAAATATATGACTTACTGACTTGTAAAGGCATATAATGCATATCATTATTACAACTCTGGCGCAAGGATAAGTGAGGAGAAACTTCTCCCCCCCCCAATTAAAGCATTCTATAACTCACTTACCGATAGTGAATGCACTGCCGAAGACTATGGATTTGCCAAGAGGATATGGGCTAAGAGAGGCTGTAAAAATGGTTGGGATTATTGTAGAATGTAATTGGCAAGCGATGTGTTAACTCTTTTAGATATTGCTGCAAGAACACAGACCAAATCTATTCGGAATTCGGCCTAGACATTGGCTATTATTTTTCAACATCACACCTAGTGATGGATTTAATTCTAAACATAGTAGAGAGGAAATAGGTCACGAGGATCGTATCTTAATAACTGATCCAACTGGAGAGAACTTTGTTGACGGCGACGGTTGAAAGTTCAATGCTATTTTTCTGGACATGAATTCACTCTACCCTTCGGCAATGTCTCACTACAGTTTACCATGTTGCAATTACAAATGGGTTGAATTACAAATGGCTTGGGATTCTCATCTTTTAAATGTTGTAAATAGTGTTTTATATTCTATTAGTTGACAAATATGTTCAACTGTGCTGCTGCTGTTCTTGCTAATGCTACTGAAGCGTATGCATTATTTAAAATACATGTTGTTTCTGTCCTTGTTCTTGTTGTCAATAAATAAAAATATTAAATTGTCGTTCTGTTCTTTTGATATTGTCTTTATTATTGCTGTACAAAAAGTGTTGCTAATTAAAGAAAAAAAATTTCTTGTTGTTGTTGTTTTTGCTATCGAATATCTTACTAGGTAGATGCTGCTGCTCTAGAGAAAATTATTTATTCATTAGACAATTATGGTCTACAGTTAGTTGTAGTCCAACAGCTGTCAACAGCAGTATGTATCAATTTAAAACACCATTCAGATCGTTCATCTGTGGTCTGTCAATGTAGGGGGAAAACGACACTATTGGCTAAAATAATTAAAAATTGTAATAAAATGTTTTTGTAAAAACCGAATTTTTTTTTATATAGTGCTATAGTATTTGGCAAAAGTCCTATGACCAAATGAAAGCTATTGCCACTGCTACATCTATGCCAATACAATTCATACGAGGAGTTGATGTTTTCAATAGTATTGAGCCAAACTCATGGCTGATTATTGATAATTTAGCTGAATCCATTGAACAGTTCTCACAGGAAATGCTAAAACTTTATTGTTCGCTCTCATCATGAACACATTTTCACAACCCTAGTTCTACACAATCTGTTTCATCAGAACAATTGTATGAGGACCCTTGCTTTGAACTGCACCGTCTATATTATCTATAGAGTTGTTCGTGATTCAAGTTCTCTAATAACTCTCAATAAGCACATATATCCCGGTGCCCCCTAATTCTACTTTCAGCGTACAGTCAGGCAACAAAAAAGCTCTACAGGTAAATTTTGCTGGATCTTAATCTGAATTCACCCGAGGATTTGTGTGTTGTCACAGATATTTTCGACAATGAAATTACCGTATATCTTCCGGTGAACAGTAGAAAGGGCTATTAGTTGCCATCATGACACTGAAGAATCTACACGAAAATAGACATTTATTTTCCTCTCTAAGCACTTCAAAACCACCACTCAGGAAGACCTTACTCAATCATGGTTTTGAAAACGAATTTATTAATCTAATCTCTGAACTTTGTTTAAATTTAACCGAGGGCAATGTACTCTTGCCAGAAGGTGTAAGACAACAGACAAAGCAACATCGTTCCTTTGTACGTTCCTTGGCATGCAAAAATAAAGGAAAAGATTTTAAAAGAAAACGTCTTCTTCAAGCGGGTTGTAGCTTTTTTACACTTTTACTGCCAGTAATCGCAGGACTTGTAAACAGTTTTCTCTAGATGGCTAAACCCTACAAATTGACTCTAATAGAACTTGTCGTCTCACCAATTGAACTCTTTGAGGATAATCTAAGCAAATTCACTAATGATGAAAATATTGCCTATGATAATAAGCTAGTTTTACTTCAAGATGCACTTCGTCGTGTGGACAAACATATACCATATCGTGAGAGGCCCGCTGCCGTCAAAACCATTGATCCCCAAACCCAAAAAAGGAAACATCTCCTCAAGATTCTGAAGCAACTACAACTGCACAATCAAGGGAGAAGGAATTGAGTTCAATAGTGAAATCAATTGGAAACATACTGGCACACACATATCAGGAACAAAGTAAAAGAGTATTAACATATCTCATGTTGGAAAGTGGTGATGATTATCAAGTTCAAGTCGATAGCACCGGGAAACGGATTATAATTCAGGGGAAAAGTTATAATGTACTTGATTTAATTGTGATATAGCTACAAATCGTAAAGGACTTATATCATTTGACAATAACCTATACAGATTTCTAAATACATCAAACTTCCCCAAAAGTCTTATTGGCAATAAGTAAGTTCTAAAGAATTAAGGGAATATAGAAGAGGTGTCAGTCCTCTAACATCAACACCGCCAACAACAGTACCATTTAAAAAAGAAGAAGAATAAGATTTTAAATCAATCTTGGAAAATACTAGCACTCCTAGCAGCAGCAGCAATAGCAATGATTTGATAACATCAACAATAATGATGATGGCTAGACAAAAAGCGAAGACGTATTGATATCAACTCACCGTCACAGGCGCCACCCTCCCGTGTGCAAAAGGGTAGCGGGCATTACACTACGTGTTTGCGTTCAAAATGGATGAAGTTTTAAAGAAAATTTTAGATTTATGAAGTTTTATGAAAATATTGGTGAAGTGGGAAGTCTAAGTTCCCCCACAACACTTTCTAAAGTCATCAGTGTCGGTTACAATATCACTTTAAAAACTGCAAAAAAGTATCTAGAAAATGAACTGAGTTACACTCTATAACGAAATCATAGGCTTCGTGGCAAACAATATCGACAAACTAAAGCCTTTTTCCCTCTGCATTACGGAAATGAAAAGTTCTAGTAGGCTACCATTTTCCAGATACCAAAAAATTGGAGGGCAACTAGCCCCTCACACGCCGCTTCTTTCCCAAAGTCGTCCGATGAATATTTTGAGATAGCTTTTTTCTTTAGCGTAGTTGAAAGGCAGGGGCGTCGTTTTGGGGTGGCCATGGGGGGGGGGGCAGTTGCCTCCCCCCAATAATGTGGAGAAACAAATATTATACATCCCATGCCCTTTGACTATCCAGATATGGACCCCTCTTGCCCCCCCTGCCCCCAATAAAAATTCTGGAGATTCACCCCTGTTGAAAGGCCCAATAACTATGTCTTTAGAGATAAAATGACCCCCTACAGCCCCTGGGGAAAGGTTTTTAAGTTATAAAACTTACCTATTGTTTTTATTTGTAATTGGTAAGTATGTATACATTTTCAAGTGGGGAGGGGAGGATGAGTTTTCTGCTGTAAGGATTTTGCACGGGGAGAATTTTCCATGGAGAGGGAAGTTTCCGGGGGGTGAAATTTTCAGGGTAAGTTTTACACTCGGTGAATTTGCAAAAATTCATATTCGAAATATTTTTATTTGTCTTGCTTTTTCTTTACCGAATCAATTTTAGCCGTGGAGAATTTAAAAGTAATTGTCCATGGTAAATTTTCGCCAGGATAAATTGCCCAGAGGATATTTCTGTGGGAAGGGGAATTTTTCCGTGGAGGAAAAGCCAGGTATCCTGGCGTTATTTAAAAAACGATCAGAAATTAAATAAAAAAGGGTTTTTCAACTGAAAGTAAGGAGCAACATTAAAACATAAAACGAACAGAAATTATTACGTATATGATGTGATTTGCCCCTCCTCAGCACCTCGCTCTTTCCGCTAAAGTTTAAATTTTGTCCCAATTCGTCAAAAACAACTCCCGAAGCACAAGGGTCGTTCGCTTTAGAACAATAAGTAACTTTTTTTAAAGGACCCAAAAAACTGTAGGGTCAAGAGCGAGGTGCTGAGGAGGTAGGGGGACAACCCCCCTAGCATATGTAACAATCTTTGTTTGCTTTAAGATTCAATGCTGCTCCTTACTTTCAGTTGAACGAAGATTTTTGTTTTTTTTAATGAAGCTTAGAGACAAACATTTTTCTAAAGGCAATGGAAAAAATATGTCAATTAAAGCAAAAGTATATAAAAAAGAAGAAAAGTAGTTATTTACAAAAAAATACACAAAAAAAACAGCCTACTTACAAAAATTAAGATATAAACTCGCAGGAATCAGTTCTGTTGAGCAATGCCAAACCGTTGAACGGATATTTTTTAACAATTAATTTAAAAAAACTTTCCGAAAAATAAGTTTTTCAAAGAAAAGTAAAGGCCATTTTAAACTTAGGCTCAGGAGATACAAATACCTGTTAAAATTCAAATTCGAAACGACCAGAAATTACTATTAAAGAATAAATGAAACCCAAAACGAACAGAAATTAAATAAAACAATCATAGCAAAAAACACATACAACAAGTACTAATATAAATGAATAAATAGATCTTAACGGGAGTAATGCTTAGATTGAATATGAAAATCAAGCTTAAAACGAAAACAAATATTTTGCTATTAAAGTATAAATGAAACTTAAAACGAACAGAAATTAAATAAACAATCAATGCGAACAAACATAAAATATATATTAATGTAAATGAATAAATAAATCTTAAAACGAGTGAAACTTAAATTGAATATGCAAATCAAGTTTGAATCGAATAAAAATAACTACAAACAAGAGTTTGGGTATCGTATCACTGCATAAGCCTAAAACCTACTGCGTCATTGGCGCTTTACTGAAAACAATTCTTTGAAATATTTTCGCTTTTGTAACTTTAAGAAATCAAAAATTAATTAAGATTTTAGGGAATAAATATCAGCATATGTATATTAAATTGACAATGCACATTTTTTTCAGTAAACTCATTTAAATTTTTTTTCAGTAAAGTACAAATTATATTCTGGCTTTTAGAAAGCATAGGGGTTTTGAACCCTACTCACATTAATTTATGCTCGTGTTGAGTTTGACTCTAATATTTATTTTAATTTTGTTCGTTTTGGGTTTCATTTATTCATTGATACTGATTTGGAGTAGTTGTATGCTTGGTAGATTATATGATAGTCCGGACGCTAGGTGTTGAAAATGTGAACCGTACCACGACGGAATGGGGCTGCTACGAGAATTAGCCTATCCTCCACCCCCTAAATTGACCATGCGGATTCAAAAATACCAATGGCACTTGCTTGCGAATGGTGGAACACTCCAAAACTTGACATTTTATTATATTTTGGTGTTTCATGTAAGAAAATGCATGTTTCACAAAGTTTGAGGTGCAGTTTTCCGCTCAAATAGAAATGCCCAGAAGCCATAGAATGTTTTCATAACAAACTAACAGGATTAGTTACAAAAAATGGCAGTGTTAAAAAAAATGGCAAAACTATATGAGTCTTGAACAGTCTTGGAAAATATAAACAAATTCAAATTGAATATTAGATATATAATGATATTAATTGTTGAAAGATCAATCAGTTCAAGATTTTTTTTTCACTGTAATTTTTATTTTCATTTTCAATGTTGTAAGAAGTGGAAAATAATAAATTTGTAATATACAAGTAATTTGTTTTCAGTGAAGCACCAATGACGCAGAAGGCTTTAGGTTTTTTACAGTTAAAGAAGGGGGCAGTATCCAAATTTTGCTTGTAGTGAAACTATATTTGTCTTGACCAATCTTGAAAAGAACTAATAAATTAAACTGAATACTTGATGCATAAGTATAGTCCTTCTTTTGAATTCTGAGCCTTTACGTTCCTTCCGGTTTTTCTGGTAGGTAAACAGGTCATTACACTCTTTGCCAAGAGGAACGAGTACGCAATACGGGTCCTAGTGTGATTGATTTTTTTGGACAATTGCCTTTAGTCAAGACTAGTTTGTTAAGAAAACCCCGTGTGGATGAGTTGAAATAAAAATTTTTAACAAGAAATGGTTGAAAAGTGTTTTGGGGGAGATGGGTTGATTGGCAGAAGAATGTATTAGCGAATTTAAAGTGGAGGGTGAGTTGCTAGCGAAAAAATCTAAGCTAATAGGGGTTTTTGACCGTAAACTCTAGTTTTTTGTAAGACAATTATGGAAAATACAATTCGTTGGTTCATAGGTGAAACTTAAGTCCAGGTATGGATCGAAAAATAAACTATTTCTGTAGAATCTGAGCTAATAAGGGTTTTTGACCATAAACTCTAGTTTCCTGTAAGAAAATTATGCAAAATACAATTCTCTCGTTCAAATGTGAAACTTAGGTCCATTCTCTGGTTCAAATGTGGAAAACCCGTGTGAATGAGTTAAAATAGAAATTTTTTAACAAGAAATGACTGAAAAGTGTTTTGGAGGAGATGGGTTAATTGACAGAAGGACGTATTAGCGTAGTTATAGTGGAGGCCGAGTTGCTAGCGAAAAACTCGTGTGGATGAGTTGAAATAGAAAATTTTAACAAGAAATGTCTGAAAAGTGTTTTGGGGGAGATGGGGTGATTGGCAGAAGGATGTATTAGCGAATTTAAAGTGGAGGGCGAGTTGCTAGCGAAAAAAATCTAAGCTAATAGGGGTTATTGACCGTAAACTCTAGTTTTTTGTAAGACAATTATGGAAAATACAATTCGTTGGTTCATAGGTGAAACTTAAGTCCAGGTATGGATCGAAAAATAAAACTATTTCTGTAGAATCTGAGCTAATAGGGGTTTTTGACCGTAAACTCTAGTTTTTTGTAAGACAGTTATGGAAAATACAATTCGTTGGTTCATAGGTGAAACTTAAGTCCAGGTATGGATCGAAAAATAAACTATTTCTGTAGAATCTGAGCTAATAAGGGTTTTTTGACCATAAACTCTAGTTTCCTGTAAGAAAATTATGCAAAATACAATTATCTCGTTCAAATGTGAAACTTAGGTCCATTCTCTGGTTCAAATGTGGAAAAAACCCGTGTGAATGAGTTAAAATAGAAATTTTTTAACAAGAAATGACTGAAAAGTGTTTTGGAGGAGATGGGTTAATTGGCAGAAGGATGTATTAGCGTAGTTATAGTGAGGCCGAGTTGCTAGCGAAAAACCCGTGTGGATGAGTTGAAATAAAAAATTTTAACAAGAAATGTCTGAAAAGTGTTTTGGGGGAGATGGGTTGATTGGCAGAAGGATGTATTAGTGAATTTAAAGTGGAGGGCGAGTTGCTAGCGAAAAAAATCTAAGCTAATAGGGGTTTTTGACCGTAAACTCTAGTTTTTTGTAAGACAATTATGGAAAATACAATTCGTTGGTTCATAGGTGAAACTTAAGTCCAGGTATGGATCGAAAAATAAACTATTTCTGTAGAATCTGAGCTAATAAGGGTTTTTTGACCATAAACTCTAGTTTCCTGTAAGAAAATTATGCAAAATACAATTCTCTCGTTCAAATGTGAAAACTTAGGTCCATTCTCTGGTTCAAATGTGGAAAAACCCGTGTGAATGAGTTAAAATAGAAATTTTTTTAACAAGAAATGACTAAAAGTGTTTTGGAGGAGATGGGTTAATTGGCAGTAGGATGTATTAGCGTAGTTATAGTGGAGGCCGAGTTGCTAGCGAAAAACCCGTGTGGATGAGTTGAAATAAAAAATTTTAACAAGAAATGTCTGAAAAGTGTTTTGGGGGAGATGGGTTGATTGGCAGAAGGATATATTAGCGAAGTTATAGTGGAGAGCAAGTGCTAGTGAAAAATCTAAGCTAATAAGGGTTTTTGACCGTAAAACTCTAGTTTTTTGTAAGAAAATTATGGAAAATACTATTTGTTGGTTCATAGGTGAAACTTAAGTCCAGGTATGGATTGAAAAATAAACTATTTCTGTAGAATCTGAGCTAATAAGGGTTTTTGACCATAAACTCTAGTTTCCTGTAAGAAAATTATGGAAAATACAATTCTCTCGTTCAAATGTGAAACTTAGGTCAATTCTCTGGTTCAAATGTGAAACTTAAGTCCAGTTTCGGATACTCATAATAATGAGTATAATAAAAAAGTTGGGTTGATCTAGGTTCACTTAGAGTGGCGCGCCACTCTAAGTGAACCTAGATCAACCCAACTTTTCGGATATCTCTCTCACTATGACTCTGTTTGTGTGTCATGTCTGTGCGTGTCTCGTCTCTATGTGTGTGTCATCACAGAGACGACACAGAGACGTCACTTTTTTTGCAATGTGTAGGAACCAGTGGGGGATCCCCGCTCGTTTGGAAAGGTGCCAAGGAAAGGCAAGCAAATAGCATGTAGTTTCAAAATGTGTTTAATCACGTGTAGAGGTCCCATAGTATGAAATTTCTGTATTGTGCATGTAAACGGCGAATTCAAGAATGAGTTTTTTACTTACTTAGAATTTTGTCATAATTTCTTGACAAGAAATGGTTGAAAAGTGTTTTGGGGGAGATGGGTTGATTGGCAGATGGATGTATTAGCGAATTTAAAGTGGAGGGCGAGTTGCTAGCGAAAAAAAATCTAAGCTAATAGGGGTTTTTGACCGTAAACTCTAGTTTTTTGTAAGACAATTATGGAAAATACAATTCGTTGGTTCATAGGTGAAACTTAAGTCCAGGTATGGATCGAAAAATAAACTATTTCTGTAGAATCTGAGCTAATAAGGGTTTTTTGACCATAAACTCTAGTTTCCTGTAAGAAAATTATGCAAAATACAATTCTCTCGTTCAAATGTGAAACTTAGGTCCATTCTCTGGTTCAAATGTGGAAAAACCCGTGTGAATGAGTTAAAATAGAAATTTTTTAACAAGAAATGACTGAAAAGTGTTTTGGAGGAGATGGGTTAATTGGCAGAAGGATGTATTAGCGTAGTTATAGTGGAGGCCGAGTTGCTAGCAAAAAACCCGTGTGGATGAGTTGAAATAAAAAATTTTAACAAGAAATGTCTGAAAAGTGTTTTTGGGGGAGATGGGTTGATTGGCAGAAGGATGTATTAGCGAATTTAAAGAGGAGGGCGAGTTGCTAGCGAAAAAAATCTATGCTAATAGGGGTTTTTGACCGTAAACTCTAGTTTTTTTGTAAGACAATTATGGAAAATACAATTCGTTTGGTTCATAGATGAAACTTAAGTCCAGGTATGGATCGAAAAAATAAACTATTTCTGTAGAATCTGAGCTAATAGGGTTTTTGACCGTAAACTCTAGTTTTTTTGTAAGACAATTATGGAAAATACAATTCGTTGGTTCATAGGTGAAACTTGAGTCCAGGTATGGATCGAAAAAATAAACTATTTTCTGTAGAATCTGAGCTAATAGGGGTTTTTGACCGTAAACTCTAGTTTTTTTGTAAGACAATTATGGAAAATACAATTCGTTTGTTCATAGGTGAAACTTAAGTCCAGGTATGGATCGAAAAATAAAACTATTTCTGTAGAATGAGGTGACTTCAGGAAAGAGTTTGTTACTTGCTTACAATTTTTTCATAATTTATTGAATGAAATTTCCGTATTGTGTATCCAAGAGTTGACTTTAAGAAAGAAATTGTTACTTACTGAGAATTTTTTCATAATTTCTTGAATTAAATTTCTACATCGTGTATCTAAGTCGTGAAAACAATAATGAGTTTGTTACTTACTTGGAATTTTGTCATAATTTCTTGAACGAAATGTCTTTTTGTTTATCCAGCAGGTGAATTCAAGAAAGAATTTGCTACTTACTTACAATTTTTTCATAATTTCCTTAATGAAATTTCTGCATTGTGTATCCACGAGGTGACTTCAGGAAAGAGTTTGTTACTTGCTTACAATTTTCATCATAATTTCTTAAATGAAATGTCTTTTTTTATTGATCCAGGAGGTGAATTCGAGAAAGAATTTGCTACTTACTTACAATTTTTGATAATTTCTTAAATGAAATTTCTGCATTGTGTATCCACGAGGTGTATTCAAGAATGAGTTTGTTACTTGTTTACATTTTTTCGTAATTTCTTAAATGAAATATCTGTATTGTGCATTCAGGAGGAGGATTCAAGAAACAGTTTGTTACTTACTTAGAATTTTGTCATAATTTCTTGAATGAAATGTCTTTTTTATTTATCCAGGAGGTGAATTCAAGAAAGAATTTGCTGCTTACTTACAATTTTTGATAATTTCTTAAATGAAATTTCTGCGTTGTGTATCCATGAGGTAATTTCAAGAAAGGATTTGTTACTTATTTAGAATTTTTTCATAATTTCTTGAATGAAATGACTTTTTTTTTGTTTACTTACTTGCTTACTTGCTTACCTACAATTTTTCATTCTGATACCTAGATTTTGACAATGTATCCCATGTGTTTTGACAATAGATGTACGTAAATTCCTTTTCTTACATCGTCGATGTTTTTAATAGACATTCTAAACGCTTGATGTGCTAGCTTACTCTAAAAAATAATGAACACATAACAATGTAATGTTTTTAATGAAATAGTGTTATGTAGAATATTAATACAAAAATATATTATGATACATTATTAATATCAATGATTAACTTTGGACATTTTGAATTTGTTCCAATAAAATGGTTCACCATGTTCTCTCTTGATATTGTAGTTATTGTCTTCTCTTAGTTCGTAATCAGTAGAATAATCATTATTCCATTTTGAATCATACACAATTTTTACTGGTGTCTCATGAACAGGCTCAATATGCTTTTCGTCTTTGGTATTATTTGATTCATTGACTGTTTGATCAAAGCCAGTAACGTTTGCTAGTGCTTTGTTTTTCATCGTTTCATCTTTATATTCCATAGTGATATTTTCTGACAATACCCTTTTTATTTTTCTGGCAATTTCACTGTCTATTATCACATTATTTTTACACAGGTAACAGTTTAGGCACGTAGACAAGATATGGTTTATGATATTAGTAGCAGAGTAGGCCTTTCTTTTCCTCTTTGCTTTCATTTGAATGCTAATAACTAAAAGCCGACGAAAGGTTCTATCAATAGGTAGCGTGTTACCTATAGCACTAGCATGAAGATACCCCTCTTCATCAACTATTATTTTTATGTTGGCATTCTCTTTGAGTACTAACATCTCTGGAAATGATACTTTCCCATATCCACCATTTGTATAATTGAATTTTTTTGGTACTCCAAAGAAATTTAATTCCATAGTGTCATGACAACGCACGCATACGTTTCCGATAGTGCTACCACTTGTACTTGTTTCATAGTTCAAATACTTCTCCTTGTCAGCATTCAATGCTACAATAACACTAGCATGTGAACACATTTCTAATGGGGGGTCATCCACATGTTCAATATGCACTTCATCTTTGCTATTATTTGGTTCATTAATTGTTTGATTAATGGTAGTGAAGTTTGCTGGCACTTTGTTTTTCATCGATTCATCTTTATATTCCTTAGTGATATTTTCTGCCAATGCCCTTTTTATTTTTCCGGCAATTTCACTGTCTATTACAACATTATTTTTACAAAGGTAACAGTTTCGGCACGTCGACAAGATATGGTTTATGATATTAGTAGAAGAGTATGCATGTCTTCTTTTGATCTTCCGTTGAATGCTAATACCCGAAAGTTGACGATGGGGTGTAACAATAGGTAGCATGTTACCACAAGCACTGGCAAGAAGATGTCCCTCTTCATCAACTATTATGTTTATGTTGGCATTTTCTTTGAGTGCTATCATCTCTGGATATCTCACTCTTGCATATCCACCATAAAAAGAGTTGAATTTTTTTGGTACTCCAAAGAAATTAAATTCCTTACTGTAATGACAATGCACACATACATTTCCAATAGTGCTACCATTTTTACTTGTTTCATAGTTTTAAATACTTCTCCTTGTCAGCATTCAATGCTACAATAACATTGACATGTGAACACACTTTATTAAAATGCTCCATCTTCACTTTTTTAAAAGATATGACTTATGTGTTTATCGTACTACTGCGTAAAAAATACTGATTTAATACATGCAATAGACTAGGTAGTGTCGATATCCAGACATAGAATGCCAGTGGCAAAGCCACATTGTGTCTCTGACCAATCACAGAGTACAATTGTTAGAGCCGTAAGCATATTTTGTCATTTTCAGATATGTACAAAAAAAAAAGTTGAATAATTTCGAAGTTTAAAAAAAAAAATAGTTTGTTTTTATGAAAAAAAATATTGAATTAGAACCATCAGTCCTCATTATTATGAGTATCCGAAACTGGACTTAAGTTTCACATTTGAACCAGAGAATTGACCTAAGTTTCACATTTGAACGAGAGAATTGTATTTCCATAATTTTCTTACAGGAAACTAGAGTTTATGGTCAAAAAAACCCTTATTAGCTCAGATTCTACAGAAATAGTTTATTTTTCAATCCATACCTGGACTTAAGTTTCACCTATGAACCAACAAATAGTATTTTCCATAATTTTCTTACAAAAAACTAGAGTTTACGGTCAAAAACCCTTATTAGCTTAGATTTTTCACTAGCAACTTGCTCTCCACTATAACTTCGCTAATACATCCTTCTGCCAATCAACCCATCTCCCCCAAAACACTTTTCAGACATTTCTTGTTAAAATTTTTTATTTCAACTCATCCACACGGGTTTTTCGCTAGCAACTCGGCCTCCACTATAACTACGCTAATACATCCTTCTGCCAATTAACCCATCTCCTCCAAAACACTTTTCAGTCATTTCTTGTTAAAATATTTCTATTTTAACTCATTCACACGGGTTTTTCCACATTTGAACCAGAGAATGGACCTAAGTTTCACATTTGAACGAGAGAATTGTATTTTGCATAATTTTCTTACAGGAAACTAGAGTTTATGGTCAAAAACCCTTATTAGCTCAGATTCTACAGAAATAGTTTATTTTTCGATCCATACCTGGACTTAAGTTTCACCTATGAACCAACGAATTGTATTTTCCATAATTGTCTTACAAAAAAACTAGAGTTTACGGTCAAAAACCCCTATTAGCTTAGATTTTTTTCGCTAGCAACTCGCCCTCCACTTTAAATTCGCTAATACATCCTTCTGCCAATCAACCCATCTCCCCCAAAACACTTTTCAGACATTTCTTGTTAAAATTTTTTATTTCAACTCATCCACACGGGTTTTTCGCTAGCAACTCGGCCTCCACTATAACTACGCTAATACATCCTTCTGCCAATTAACCCATCTCCTCCAAAACACTTTTCAGTCATTTCTTGTTAAAAAAATTTCTATTTTAACTCATTCACACGGGTTTTTTCCACATTTGAACCAGAGAATGGACCTAAGTTTCACATTTGAACGAGAGAATTGTATTTTGCATAATTTTCTTACAGGAAACTAGAGTTTATGGTCAAAAACCCTTATTAGCTCAGATTCTACAGAAATAGTTTATTTTTCGATCCATACCTGGACTTAAGTTTCACCTATGAACCAACGAATTGTATTTTCCATAACTGTCTTACAAAAAACTAGAGTTTACGGTCAAAAACCCCTATTAGCTCAGATTCTACAGAAATAGTTTATTTTTCGATCCATACCTGGACTTAAGTTTCACCTATGAACCAACGAATTGTATTTTCCATAATTGTCTTACAAAAAACTAGAGTTTACGGTCAAAAACCCCTATTAGCTTAGATTTTTTTCGCTAGCAACTCGCCCTCCACTTTAAATTCGCTAATACATCCTTCTGCCAATCACCCCATCTCCCCCAAAACACTTTTCAGACATTTCTTGTTAAAATTTTCTATTTCAACTCATCCACACGAGTTTTTCGCTAGCAACTCGGCCTCCACTATAACTACGCTAATACGTCCTTCTGTCAATTAACCCATCTCCTCCAAAACACTTTTCAGTCATTTCTTGTTAAAAAATTTCTATTTTAACTCATTCACACGGGTTTTTCCACATTTGAACCAGAGAATGGACCTAAGTTTCACATTTGAACGAGAGAATTGTATTTTGCATAATTTTCTTACAGGAAACTAGAGTTTATGGTCAAAAACCCTATTATTAGCTCAGATTCTACAGAAATAGTTTATTTTTCGATCCATACCTGGACTTAAGTTTCACCTATGAACCAACGAATTGTATTTTCCATAATTGTCTTACAAAAAACTAGAGTTTACGGTCAAAAACCCCTATTAGCTTAGATTTTTTTTCGCTAGCAACTCACCCTCCACTTTAAATTCGCTAATACATTCTTCTGCCAATCAACCCATCTCCCCCAAAAACACTTTTCAACCATTTCTTGTTAAAAATTTTTATTTCAACTCATCCACACGGGGTTTTCTTAACAAACTAGTCTTGACTAAAGGCAATTGTCCAAAAAAATCAATCACACTAGGACCCGTATTGCGTACTCGTTCCTCTTGGCAAAGAGTGTAATGATCTGTTTACCTACCAGAAAAACTGGAAGGAACGTAAAGGCTCAGAATTCAAAAGAAGGACTATACTTGCATAATGATATTAATTGCTAAAAGCTCATCAGTTCAAACTTTTACTGTAATTTTAATATTTATTTTCAATATTAAGTACAAAAGAAAACATTTGTAATATAATTCGTTTTCAGTAAAGCGCCAATAACGCAGTAGGTTTTAGGCTTCTGTTGTGAAACGATACCCGAACTCTAGTTTGTAGTTATTTTTATTCGATTCAAACTTGATTTGCATATTCAATTTAAGTTTCACTCGTTTTAAGATTTATTTATTCATTTACATTAATATATACTTTATGTTTGTTTGCATTGATTGTTTATTTAATTATCTGTACGTTTGAAGTTTCATTTATTCTTTAATAGCAAAATATTTGTTTTCGTTTTAAGCTTGATTTTCATATTCAATCTAAGCATTACTCCCTTTAAGATCTATTTATCCATTTATATTATTACTTGTTGTATTTTTTTGCTATGATTGTTTATTTAATTTCTATTCGTTTTGGGTTTCATTTATTCTTTAATAGTAATTTCTGGTCGTTTTGAGTTTGAATTTTAACAGGTATTTGTATCTCCTGAGCTTAAGTTTTAAAATGGCCTTTACTTTTCTTTGAAAAACTTATTTTTCGGAAAGTTTTTTGTAATTAATTTTTGTTCGTTTTTGATTGCAAAAAGTTTCAAGTTTTTTTGGAGTGGGGGGGGGGGGTGCTTACTGTCCGATTATTCTTGACTTTGAAAAATGGATCTAGAACTTTTAATTTAAATCGAATGAGGCTTTTTTCAAAGTCTATACGATTACCTCTTTGATAAAAAACCTTATATATGAACAGTAGACAGCTTGCATAACTTTTGGACAGCGATTGGCAACGATGAATGGATGAAAAAATAGCTCCAACAAGGTGGTTTAGACCATTTCACTTGCTGACACAAAGGGTTCACGACTGTTTGGAATTGACTTTAATAGGAATTTGTGTGCCAAAGCAATTTTGCATCTATCACAGAGTATGTATTTTAACCTTATAATTGGATAATTATAATAGATTTCCTATGTGTTCTTCCAATACAAAATCCCTTCCCATAAGTTATAAACCCCCTTAATAAGTTATGCCCCAGGGCATAACTTACAACGCCTACCCCTGGGCACTGGTGGGCTGTGTCGACACTGGTGTTTTTTGTTATCAGAACTTTGAACTATTTTAACAAAATGTCTATCTCAAAATTTTTATCTGATGCATTTAGGGCGTGGAGGATGGAGAGGGGCTAGTTGCCCTTCAATCTCTTTTGACTCTTAAAAAGTGAACAAGAACTTTCAATTTTCAATCAAATGAGCCCTCTCTAAAGTTTATACGAGCATCCCTTCCATAAGAAATAATATGAAGGATTCGGAGAATCCTTAAATTACAACCCTTGCCCTGAGGGCTTTGGGGGAGTTGTAATCCTCAAAGACCTAATTTGCAGAACTTAAAACTACTTTTAATAAAATGGTTGTCTTAAAATTTGATTGGATGTGTTTGGGGAAAAGGTGGGCATGAGAGGGGGGTTAGTTGCCCTCAAATCACTTTTCGACTATTACAAAGGGCACTAGCCCTTGGAATTTCCAATCGAATGAGCCTTTTTTGAAGTTTCTTTGACACCGCCTTCTATAAAAACCTTGTATGCCCCCAGAGCATAACTTAAAAACCTTGCCCTGAGGGTTGTGGGGGATTGTCCTCCTCAAAAACATATTTTCTATCTGGAAATCAACTATGCTGAACAAAATGGCTATCTGAAAATTTTGATTGGATGTGTTTGGGGGAATGATGGGCATGGGGGGGGGGCTAGTTGCCTTCCAATCACTTTCAACAATTAAAAAGGGCAGTAGCCCTTTGAATTTCCAATTGAATAAAATATGTGCCTATTTTGAAGTTTCTACGACAACGCTTTCTATAAAAACCTTATATGCCCCAGAGCATAACGTAAAACTCTTGCCCTGAGGGTTGTGGGGGAGTTTACTCCTCAGAAACATATTTTCTATCTGGAAATCAGCTACACTGAACAAAATGGCTATCTCAAAAGTTTGATTGGATATATTTGGGGAAATGATGGGTTTGGGGAGGGGGGGGGCTAGTTACCTCCAATCACTTTCGAATATTAAAAAGGGCACTAGCCCTTTGAATTTCCAATGAATGTGCCTGTTTTGAAATTTTTACGACAACGCCTTCTATAAAAACCTTATATGCCCCCCAGGGCATAACTTAAAACCCTTCCCCTGAGGGTTGTGGGGGAGTGTCCTCCTCAAAAAATATATTTTCAATCTGGAAATCAACTACGTTGAACAAAATGGCTATCTCAAAATTTTGATTGGATGTGTTTGGGGGAATGATGGGTGTGGGGGGGAGGGGGCTAGTCGCTCTCCAATCACTTTCGACTATTAAAAAGGGCACTATTCCTTTGAATGTCCAATCGAATGAGCCTTTTTTGAAGTTTCTACGACAACGTCTTGTATAAAAATCTTATATACCCCAGGGCATATCTTAAAACCCTTGCCCTGAAGGTTCTGGGGGAGTGTCCTCCTTAAAAATATATTTTTCTATCTGGAAATCAACTACGCTGAACAAAAGGGCTGTCTCAAAATTTTGATTGCATGTGTTTGGGGAAATGATGGGTGTGGGGGGGGGGGCTAGTTGTACTCCAATCACTTTCGATTATTAAAAAGGGCACTAGCCCTTTAATTTCCAATCGAATGAGCATGTTTTGAAGTTTCTACGACAACACCTTCTATAAAAACCTTATATGCCCCCTGGGCATAACTTAAAACCCTTGCCCTGAGGGTTGTGGGGATTATTCTCCTCAAAAATATATTTTGTATCTGGAGATCAACTACGCTGAACAAAATGGTTATCTCAAAATTTGATTGGATATGTTGGGGGAATGATGGGCGTGGGGGGTGGAGGGGGGGGGGCTAGTTGCCCTCCAATCATTTTGGACTATTAGAAATGGCACTAGCCCTTTAATTTTCAATCAAATGAGCCTGTCTTAAAGTTTCTACGACAACGCCTTCTATAAAAACCTTATATGCCCCCAGGGCATACCTTAAAACCCTTGCCCTGAGGGTTGTGGGGGAGTATCCTCCTCAAAAATATATTTTCTATCTGGAAATCAACTACGCTGAACAAATGGCTATCTGAAAATTTTGAATGGATGTGTTTAGGGAAATGATGGGCTTGGGGGGAGGGGGGCTAGTTACACTCCAATCATTTTCGACTATTAAAAAGGGCACTTGCTCTTTAATTTCCAATCGAATGAGCCTGTTTTAAAGTTTCTACGACAACGCCTTCTATAAAAACCTTATATGCCCCCAGGACATAACTTTAAACCCTTGCCCTGAGGGTTGAGGGGGGAGTATCCTCCTCAAAATATATTTTCTATCCGGAAATCAACTACGCTGAACAAAATGGCTATCTCAAAATTTTGATTTGATGTGTTTGGGGGAATGATGGGCGTGGGATAAGGGGCTAGTTGCCCTCCAATCATTTTCGACTATTAAAAAGGGCACTAGAACTCTCAATTTCCAATCGAATGAGCCCCTTTTGAAGCTTCTACGAAGACCCCTTCCATATGAAGCGCCTCTAGGAAAAAAAAAATAAATCAGAGGCAGCGCTGTAGCGTTGCCTATAGTAAAGGCCATACGGCTCCAATGTTGTTTTATTTATTATTATTTATTATTTTTTTCCCAGAGGCTTCGTATGGAAGGGGTTGTCTCAGAAACTTCAAAGGGGGATCATTCGATTGGAAATCGAGAGTTCTAGTGCCCTTTTTTAATAGTCGAAAATGAATGGAGGGCAAAAGTGATTTGGGGGCAACTAACCCTCCTCTCACGCCCACCTTTCCCCAAACATATCCAATCAAAATTTTAAGACAGCCATTTTTTAAACGTAGTTTTAAGTTCTGGAAATTAGGTCTTTGAGGATTACAACTCCCCCAAAGCCCTCAGGGAAAGGGTTGTAATTTAAGGAATCTCCGAATTCTTCATATTATTTCTTATGGAAGAGACGGTCGTATAAACTTTAGAGAGGGCTCACTTGATTGAAAATTGAAAGTTCTTGTTCACTTTTTAAGAGTCAAAAGAGATTGAAGGGCAACTAGCCCCTCTCCTCCTCCACGCCCTAAATGCATCAGATAAAAATTTTGAGATATAAATTTTGTTAAAATAGTTCAAAGTTCTGATAACAAAAAACTCCGGTGTCGACACAGCCCACCAGGGCCCAGGGGTAGGCGTGTAAGTTTTTTCCTGGGGCATAACTTATTAGGGGAGTTTATAACTTATGGGAAGGGGTTTTGTATGGGAAGAACACATAGGAAATCTTTTATAATTATCCAATTATAAGGTTAAAATACATACTCTGTGATAGATGCAAAATTACTTTGGCACACAAATTCCTATTAAGGTCAATTCCAAACAGTCGTGATCCCTTTGTGTCAGCCAGTGAATGGTCTAGACCCCCTTATTGGAACTATTTTTTCAATCCATTCATTGTTGTCAATCGCTGTCCACAAGTTATGCCAGCTGTCTATTGTTCATATATAAGGTTTTTATCAAAGACGTAATCGTATAGACTTTGAAAAAAGCCTCATTTGATTTAAATTGAAAGTTCTAGATCCGTTTTTTAAAGTCAAGAATAATCGGACAGTAAGCACCCCTCCCAATGCCATAAAAACTTGAAACTTTTTGCAGTCAAAAACGAACAAAAATTAATTAAAAAAAATTTCCGAAAAAATAAGTTTTTCAAAGAAAAGTAAAGGCCATTTAAACTTAAGCTTAGGAGATACAAATACCTGTTAAAATTCAAACTCAAAACGACCAGAAATTACTATTAAATAATAAATGAACCCAAAACGAACAGAAATTAAATAACAATCATAGCAAAAACATACAACAAGTAATAATATAAATGAATAAATAGATCTTAAAGCGAGTAATGCTTAAATTGAATATGAAAATCAAGCTTAAAACGAAAACAAATATTTGCTATTAAAGTATAAATGAAACTTAAAACGAACAGAAATTAAATAAACAATCAATGCGAACAAAAATACAATATATATTAATGTAAATGAATAAATAAGTCTTAAAACGAGAGAAACTTAAATTGAATATGCAAATCAAGTTTGAATCGAATAAAAATAACTACAAACAAGAGTTTGGGTATCGTCTCACTGCAGAAGCCTAAAACCTACTGCGTCATTGGCACTTTACTGAAAACGAGTTATATTACAAATGTTTTCTTTTGTACTTAATATTAAAAAATAAATAATAAAATTACAGTAAAATTTTGAACTGATGAGCTTTTAGCAATTAATATTATTATGCATCAAATATTCAGTTTAATTTGTTAGTTCTTTTGAAGATGGTCAAGACAAGTATAGTTTCACTACAAGCTAAATTTGGATACTACCCCTTCTTTAACTGTAAAAACCTAAAGCCTTCTGCGTCATTGGTGCTTCACTGAAAAACGAATTACTCGTATATTACAAATTTATTATTTTCCAGTTCTTACACCATTGAAAATGAAAATAAAAATTACAGTGAAAAAAAAATCTTGAACTGATGGAACTTCAACAATTAATATCATTACTACTACTACTACTGCTAACAACTCACCGCAGCACCAAGCCGCCTGAGGCCAACACAGCTACGCACGATCCTCCTCCACCCCAATCTATTCAACGGCTCCCTTTTTACACCCGCCCACGAAGTTCCCATTTCCTTTAAATCTTTCTTTATGACGTCTTCCCACACCCGACGGGGACGACCTACTTTCCGTTTAGCCCTAGATGGTTGGCCGAAAAGAACAATCTTCGGTAATCTGTCATCCTTCATCCGCACAACGTGCCCTAACCACCTCAACCTTTCTTTCATTATAGCCCTAGAGAGCGGTATTGAACCACCTTTTTCGTATAGCCTATTATTTGAAATACGGTCAGTCAGCCGGGTACCCAGAACAATCCTTAAGCAATTTCTCTGGAAAACATCTAGCAAATCTTCATCCGCTCTTCGGAGCGTCCATGCTTCAGAGCCGTATTTGACCACTGTCATCACTGTAGCTTCTAATATTCTAATCTTGGTTTGCAGACTTATCTTCTTATTCTTCCAGACTTTTTTTAACTGTGAAAAAACACCCTGAGCCTTGGCTATTCTATTTTTAACATCTTCACTGCTCCACCATCTTTACTAATAATACTACCAAGGTAAGTGAAGCTGCCACCTGATCAATCTTTATATATCTAATATTCAATTTGATTTTGTTTATACTTTCCAAAACTGTTCAAGACTCATATAGTTTTGCCATTTTTTCTAACTCTGCCATTTTTTGTAACTAATTGTGTTAGTTGTTATGAAAACGTTCTATGGCTTCTAGGCATTTCTATTTGAGCGGAAAACTGCACCTCAAACTTTGTGGAACATGCATTTTCTTGCATGAACCACCAAAAATATAATAAAAATGTCAAGTTTCGGAGTGTTCTACCACTCGCAAGCAAGTGCCATGGTATTTTTGAATCCGCATGGTCAATTTAGGGGGTGGAGGATAGGCTAATTCTCGTAGCAGCGCCATTCCGTCGTGGTATGGTTCACATTTTCAACACCTAGCGTCGGACTATCATATAATCTACCAAGCATACAACTACCCCAAATCAGTATCAATGAATAAATGAAACCCAAAACGAACAAAATTAAAATAAATATTAGAGTCAAACTCAAAACGAGCATAAATTAATGTGAGTAGGGTTCAAAACCCCTTTGCTTTCTAAAAGCCAGAATATAATTTGTACTTTACTGAAAAAAAAATTCAAATGAGTTTACTGAAAAAAAATGTGCATTGTCAATTTAATATACATATGCTGATATTTATTCCCTAAAATCTTCATTAATTTTTGATTTCTTAAAGTTACAAAAGTGAAAATATTTCAAAGAATTGTTTTCAGTAAAACGCCAATGACGCAGTAGGTTTTAGGCTTCTGCAGTGAGACGATACCCAAACTCTTGTTTGTAGTTATTTTTATTCGATTCAAACTTGATTTGCATATTCAATTTAAGTTTCACTCGTTTTAAGATTTATTTATTCATTTACATTAATATATATTGTATGTTTGTTCGCATTGATTGTTTATTTAATTTCTGTTCGTTTTAAGTTTCATTTATACTTTAATAGCAAAATATTTGTTTTTGTTTTAAGCTTGATTTTCATATTCAATCCAAGCATTACTCGCTTTAAGATCTATTTATTCATTTGTATTATTACTTGTTGTATGTTTTTTTGCTATGATTGTTTATTTAATTTCTGTTCGTTTGGGGTTTCATTTATTCTTTAATAGTAATTTCTGGTCGTTTTGAGTTTGAATTTTAACAGGTATTTGTATCTCCTAAACTTAAGTTTAAAATGGCCTTTACTTTTCTTTGAAAAACTTATTTTTCGGAAAGTTTTTTTAATTAATAATAATAAAACATTGGAGCCGTATGGCCTTTACTATAGGCAACGCTACAGCGTTGCCTCTGATATCGGCAGTTTTGAACTTGGTTATCAAACACCAAAATATTTAATGCCTTTATATTCAATTGTTTATAAAAAGTAACGCATTATCTAAGTAGTTTGTTCAAAGTTAAACATTAAAACTAAAATTAAGAAAATCAAATAAAAATTTTAACTGAACATTTTAGAATACCAAAAAGCAATATATTTGACACCTTTATGCTTCAGAGGTGTAAAAAAGTAAATCTTTTTCAAAGTGACAACTGGATAAATACAATCGCTCCTGGAAACAAAAATAAATTATTATAAAAACACAAAAAAAACGTATCCGGTCAGGGAAAAATTCCCATTATTCCGTCAGGGAAAATTAAAAACATTGCTGAAAGTAGCTTGTTCAAAGTAAAAAAGTTAAAACTAAGATTAAGAAAATCAAAATGAAAATATTCGATTCTGTATTTTAATTTAATTTTGAATACCAAAAACCAGTATATTTGACACCTTTATACTTCATAGCTGTAAAAAATCAAGTCTTTTTCAAAGTGACATCTAAAAAAATAAATCACTCCTGGAAAAAGATAATAATAAAACACAAAAAACGTATCCGTTCAGGGGAAAAATACAGAAATTCCCAGCTTTCCGTTTACGGGAAACATTTCTGGTTATAGTGGCCTTTATATATCAGCTCATGGGTACTCTTGAAATGCAAGCAAAATTGGACAGCACATTTGTACCGAAATTCCCCTTATTTAGCTGGTTTCTTTGTGTTTTCTATAGTTAATTAAAAAAAACTTTTTTCACAAAGTAGTTTTTCAAAGAAAAGTAAAGTGCTCCATTAAACAAAAACTGAGCAAAAATAAAATCAAATAATCTACCAAACATGAAACTACCACAAATCAGCATCGATAAATAAATGAAACCCAAAACGAACAGAGAATTCCAGTAAATAACCGAGTCAAACTCAAAACGAGCAGAAATTAACATAATTGGGCTCAAAACCCCTATGCATTCCCAAGGCCAGAACAAAATTTGCACTTTAATGAAAAAAATATAAATGTTTTTTACTTTATAACTTTAATAAATCAAATAATATTAACATTTTGATTACTAAATATCAGTATATGTATATTATTAAATAAAAAAAAACAAGTTTTTTTAACTGAAAGTAAGGAACGATGTTAAAACTTAAAACGAACAGAAATTATTCTGAATGTGATAGGGGCTGTCCCCTCCTCAACGCCTCGCTCTTAACGCTAAAGTTTTCATTGTTTAAAAAAAAATAGATTTGTGAGACAGTCAAACTTTAGCGTAAAGAGCGAGGCGTTGAGGAGGGGACAGCCCCTTTGATATACGAAATAGTTTCTGTTCGTTTTAAGTTTTAACGTCGTTCCTTACTTTCAGTTAAAAAAACTTGTTTTTTTATTTAATTTTCGAACGTTTTTGAATTAATGCAGGTTTTGATTTTGGCTCACCGTACATGAATAATAAAAAAAAATTGAATATTAATTTTACTTTTATTTGGTTAAATGGCTTTCTCGAAACCTGTTTAATTTTATTTAGGAACGTTTTTATTAGTAATAAATATACGTAACTTACGAATTAACTTACGTAACAAATCTCTATATTTCTTATATTTTTAATACGTATATTAGAGGATTCGCCCCCTAGTCAATACCTTGCTCTTTAAGCTAAAGTTCGGATTTTGTTCCAATTCTTTAAAAATGACCCCTAATCACAAATGCCGTTAATTAGACTAAATAGCTCTTATGAAAGTACTAAATAATATTTGGCTTAAAGAGCGAGGTATTGACTAGGGGATGAACCCAATCATATACGTAATGTTTTCTGTCGTTTTAAGTTTTGATGTTGCTCCTTATTTTCAGTTGGAAAACTTGTTTTTTTTTATATTTAATTTCTGATCTTTTTTTAAATAATGCTGGGAAATCCGGCGCCCCCTTCATAGCAATGTCCCTTCCCCCATGAAAAACTTCCATCATGGGTAAGATCTCCCACATAACCCCGATCCACTCACCCCCACTACCAGAAAAAAATCCCCTCTGAAAAAACGTATGTATACTCCCAATAACCAATACTATATGTTAACATTGGGTAAAGTTCATAACTTCAGCCTCCCCCTGGGGACTTCGGGGGATTAAGTCATCCTAAAAGACATATTTATCATATTTTCAACCATGCTGAACAAAATGGCTATCTCAAAATTTTGATCGGGTGACTTTGGGAAAAAAATGAGCGGGGAGGGGGCCTAGTTGCCCTCCATTTTTTTGGTCACTTAAAAAGGGAACTAGAACTTTAAATTTCCGTTCGAATGAGCCCTCCCATGATATTCTAGGACAACTGGGTCAATACGATCACCCCTGGGAAAAAAACAAAAAAAAAAAAACAAATAAAACACGCATCCGTGATCTTTCTTCTGGCAAAAAATGCAAAATTCCACATTTTTGTATATAGGGGCTTGAAACCTCCGCATTAGGGTTCTCTGATACGCTGAATATGATGTTGTGACTTTCATTAAGGTTCTATAAATTTTAGGGGTTCTTTCCCCCTTTTTTGAAAATCAGCCAAATTTTCTGAGGCGCGTAACTTTTGATAGGTAGACTAAACTTGATGAAACTTATATATTTGAAATCAGTATTAAAAATTTGATTCTTTTGATGTATCTATTGGTATCAAAATTCCGTTTTTTACAGTTTCAGTTACCATGAGCCGGGTCGCTCCTACTTACAGTTTGTTACCACGAACTGTTTGAAACTGACAGTGCAAATTCATTTGTATTTTTTTTAGTAAAGTTTAAGCTTTGTTCTGGACTTGGGAAAGGCATTGGGGTTTTGAGCCCAACTTATGTTAATATCTGCTCGTTCGAATTTGACTTGTTTATTTATTGTAATTTCTGTTCGTTTTGGATTTCATTTTATTTATTGATGCAGATTTGTGGTAGTTTCATGCTTGGTAGATTGGCTTATTTTATTTTTGCTCATTTTTTTAATGGAGTTCTTTACTTTACTTTGAAAAAACTTACTTTGTGGAAAAAGTTTTTTTTAATTAATTTCTGTTCGTTTTATATTGACATAGCCTTTTCAGGGAAAAAGAAAAATAATTCTTTAAATATTTTCGTCTTTTAAGACTTTATAGTTTGGCCTGGTATTTGTATGCTGGAGAAAAATTTTCAGCAATTTTCAACAAAATACAACCTTTTAAAAATCTGAAAACAAATAGTAGTGTTTAATTTAGTTTCATGCCTCCTCTAGTTGCCCTGAAATGGAAAACTTGATACCATTTGCAAAAAAAATCTGTTTGCTTTCTTTGATAGCTTGGATAAACTTATGCTATTTTGATTTGGTTAAACTTTAAGAGCAGAAGTAGCCCCGAAAGTTTGAACATAATGCCCTCAGTCGTTCTTGGGATACTGCTGAGATGCCTTATTGGGAACTATCATTAACACAGTGCATTTTGATTTAATCTTAAGGCAACATTTATTTTTTAAACATGATGGGCAAATGAGAGGGTGAGCGTGGGAGGGGGATTTGTTGCCCTCCAATAACTTCCAACTATTAAAAAGGGCATCGGCCCTTTCTATTTACAATCGAATGAGCCTTTTCGAAGTTCCCACGAAAAGTCCTTCGATACGAAGTGCCCTGGTCTAAACAACAACAAAAAATAATACATTATACCCACATCGTTATTTACTATAAAAATGTCGAGGCTTCCAATCACTTTCGACTATTAAAAAGGGTACTAGGCCTTTCGATTTCAATCGAATTAGCCCTTTTTGAAACGACACCGCTTTCTATAAGCACCTTATATGCCCCAGGGCATAAATCACAACCCTTACGCTAAGGGCTGCTAGGGTGGTTGTCATCCTTTAAGACCTAATTTCCAGAACTTTCAACTACGTAAAAAAAATGGCTATCTCAAAATTTTGATTGGATGTGTTTGGGGAAATGGCGGACGTGAGAGGGGCTTTAGTCGCTCTCCAATTACTTTCAACTGTTAAAAATGACACTAGCCCTTTCAATTTCCAATCAACTGAGCCCTTTGAAGTTTCTGCCACAACAATCTCAATAAAAACCTTACATGCCCCCAGGCCATAACCGTACAAAACCCTTGCCCTGAGGCTGAGGGGTGGGGCTGTCATTCTCAAAGACCTAATTTCCATATCTTTTTACTACGTTGAACAAAATGGCTATCTGAAAATTTTGATTGGATGTGTTTGGAGGAATGGTGGGCGTGAGAGGGGGGTTCGTCACCCTCCAATCACTTTCAACTATTAAAAAGGGTACTAGCCCTTTCAAGTGTCAATTGAAGTTTCAGTTTGAAGTTTTACGACAACTCTATCTATACACACCATTATATGCCCCCAGGGAATAACATTCAATCTTTGCCCTGGGGGCTCTGGGGGGTTTGTCATCCTTAAATACATAACTTCCAGAAATTTCAACTACGTTGAACAAAATAGCTATCTCTAAACTATGATTGAATATTTTTGGGAAATGATGGGCATGAGAGGAGGCGTCCTCTAACTTTCGACTATTAAACAGGGCAATTTCAATTTCCAATCAAATGAGCCCTTTTTAAATTTCTACAACGACTTTCTATATAAACTTTATATACCCCCAGGGCTTAACTTACAACATTTGCACTGAGGGCTGTGAGGGGGATTATCATCCTAAAAGACCTAATTTCCAGAACTTTAAAATCATTGAACAAAATAGATTTCTCAAAATTTTGATTGGATGTCTTTGGGAAAATAATGGGAGTGAGAGGGGCGTTAGTCGCTCTCAAGGTCACTTTCAAACTATAAAAAAGGCACTAGCCCTTTCAATTTTCCATTGAATGAACCCTTTTGAAGTTTATACGACAACACTTTCTATAAAAACCCTATATGCCCCTAGGGCATAACTTACAATCCTTGCCCTGAGGGCTGTGGGGGGGGGGGGGAGGGGCTGTCATCCTTAAATACCCAATTTCCGAAAATTTCAACAACGTTTAATAAAAAGGCTATCTAAAAATTTTGATTGGAAGTGTTTGGGGAAAACTTGGGCGTGAGAGGGCGCTTAGTTGCCCTCAAATCACTTTTGACTATTAAAAACGGCACTAGCCCTTTGAATTTCCAATCGAATGTGCTCTTTTTCAAGTTTCTACGACAAAGATTTCAATAAAAACCTTATATGTCCCCAGGGTATAACTTATAACCCTTGCCCTGAAGACTGTGGGGGGAGTGTCCTGCTCAAAGGTATAATTTCTTGAACAAGAAACTGCGTAAAACAAAATGGCTATCTCAAAATTTTGATTGGATGTGTTTGGAGAAATGGTGGGCGTGGAAGGGGTGTTAGTTGCCTTCCAATCACTTTCGACTATGAAAAAGGGCACTAGCCATTTCAATTTCCAATCGAATGAGCCCTTTTTGAAGTTTCTATGACAACGCGTTCTATAAAAACCTTATATGCCCCAGGGCACAACTTAAGACCCTTGCCCTGAGGGCTTTGGGGAGTGTCCTCCTCAAAAACATAATTTCTATCTGGAAATCAACTAGGCTGAACAAAATGGCAGTCTCAAAATTTTGATTTGATGTGTTTCGAGAAATGGTGGGCGTGGAAGGGGTGTTAGTTGCCTTCCAATCACTTTCGACTATTAAAAATGGCACAAAGCCACTCAAATTTCTAATTGAAGGAGCCCTTTTCGAAGTTTCTACGACGGCTTCTTCTATACAAAGTGCCCTTCTCTAAAGATAAAAATAATAAATAATACATTTGTGCCAACATCGTTCTTATGTGCCCCCAGGGCATAACCTAAAACCCTTGCCCTAAGGGTTGTAGGGGAGTGTCTTCCTCAAAATATATTTTCTATCTGGAAATCAACTATACTGAAAAAATGGCTATCTCAAAATTTTGATTGGATGTGTTTGGGGGAATGATGGGTGTGAGGGGGGCTAGTTGCCCTCCAATCACTTTCGACTATTAAAAAGGACACTAGCAACTCCAATTTCCAATCAAATGAGCCCTTTTATAAGTTTCTACGCCAACTGCTTCGATACGAAGTGCCCTTGTACGGAAAAAGAAAACAAAAAAAATGACATCGTTCTTTACTTAGGCAGCGCAATTACGCTGCCAATGATTTCTACAACACCCTTCTATATAAACCTTATATGCCCCCAAGGTATAACTTACAACCCTTGCACTGAGGGCTCTGAGGGGATTATCATCCTAAAAAGACCTAATTTCCAGAACTTTCAAATACATTGAACAAAAGGGATATCTTATAATTTTGATTGGATGTGTTGGGAAAATGGTGGGCCTGAGAGGGGCGTTAGTCACTCTCCAATCACTTTCAACTATTAAAAAAGGCACTAGCCCTTTCAATTTCCAATTGAATGAGCTCTTTTGAAGTTTATACTACAATGCTCTCAATAAAAACCTTATTTGCCCCCAGGGCATAACTTACAACCCTTGCCCTGAGGGTTGTGAGGGGGAGGGGTCGTCGTCCTTAAGGACCTAATTTCCAAAACTTTCAACTACGTTGAATACAATGGCTATTTAAAAGTTTTGGTTCGACGTGTTCGGGGGAAAAAAGGTTGTGAGAGGGAGGATAGTTGCCCTCAAACCACTTTCGACTATTAAAAAGGCACTAGCCCTTTGAATTTCCAAACGAATGAGCCCTTTTTCAAGTTTCTACGATAAATATTTAATTAAGAACCTTATATGCCCCGGGGCATAACTTATAACCCTCGCCCTGAAGACTGTGGGGGGAGTGTCCTGCTCAAAGGTATAATTTCCTGAACTATAAACTGCGTGGAACAAAATGGCTATCTCAAAATTTTGATTGGATGTGTTCGGGAAAATGGTGGGCGTGGAAGGGGTGTTAGTTGCCTTCCAATCAGGGTAACTAACCCTCCTCTCACGCCCATCTTTTCCCCAAACAAATCCAATCAAAATTTCAGATAGCCATTTCATTCAACGCAGTTTTAAGTTCTGGAAATAAGGTCTTTGAGGATGACAACCCTTCCTCTACAACTCTCAGGGCAAGGGTTTAAGTTATGTCCTGGGGGCATACAAGGTTTTTAAAGAAGTCGTTGTCGTAGAAGAAACTTATAAAAAGGCTCATTCGATTGGAAATTCAAAGGGCTAGTTCCCTTTTAATAGTCGAAAGTGATTGGAAGGCAACTAACCCCCTCTCACGCCCACCTTTCCCCCAAACACATCCAATTAATATTTTGAGATATCCATTTTATTCAACGTAGTTTCAAATTCTGGAAATTAGGTCTTTGAGGATGACAAACCCCCCCAGCAGCCCTCAGGGCAAGGGTTGTAAGTTGTGCCCTGGGGGCATATAAGGTTTTTATAGAACGCGTTGTCGTAGAAACTTCAAAAAGGGCTCATTCGATTGGAAATTGAAATGGCTAGCGCTCTTTTTAATAGTCGAAAGTTATTGGAAGGCAACTCACACCCCTTCGACGCCCACCATTTCCCCAAACACATCCAATCAAAATTTTGAGATAGCCATTTTGTTCCACGCAGTTTAAAGTTCAGGAAATTATACCTTTGAGAAGGAAACTCCCCCCACTTTTTTCAGGGCAATGGTTATAAGTTATGCCCTGGGGGAATATAAGATTTTATAGAAGGAGTTGTCGTAGATACTTCAAAAAAAGGCTCATTCAATTAGAAATTCAAAGGGCTAGTGCCATTTTTAATAGTCGAAAGTGATTTGCTCTGGCCTTTGGAAGGCAGAGGGGTTTTCAGCCCAACTTATGTTAATTTCTGCTCATTTAAGTTCGACTCGGTTATTTATTGTAATTTCTGTTCGTTTTGGGTTTCATTTATTTATCGATGCTGATTTGTGGTAGTTTCACGCTTGGTAGATTTTGATTTTATTTTTGCTCATTTTTGTTTAATGGAGTTCTTTTCTTTCTTTGAAAAACTTATTTTGTGGAAATAGTTTTTTTAATTAATCACCATAAAAAGCTGATTCCTTGATGGAATGTTATCAATAGTTAGGCTCATATAGTTTCCTTATTGACAAGGATCGTTATTTACTTACCACTAATTACTTTGAAGAATTGGATTTATTTTTGCTCCAACCAAATCATATGAAAAACTGTTTGCGGAAAACTGGAAACAGTTCACTCAGTCACAAATTAGAAAATTATATTTTCCTTATTAAGGTTCAAAATCTATTGCCAGGCAGCCACACATTTTTTCCATGGTTTTTTCCTACTTTGCTCCTTTTCCTTTGGTTCCTCATAATTACTTTATATTCCCAAATTTACAGGGGGCATGCCCGCCTGTCCCCCTTGCCGGTGCCCATGCATCTTAGGTTAACTCATGCCTCAAAAAAGCATTTTGAAATTCTTCTTTTGTTTGTATCAAAATTATGAAGTTTTTAAGGCGGTATCACATTTTTGTCAGTGTTGCCACGTTGAACTGTTAAAACCAATAAGCAAAACTAATTTGTTGAATTTGGCAACTTTTTTCGTCCTTAACAATCCAAACTTTAATAGTCTATTGTTTTGTGAAGATAACTAGACCACCAAAGAAAATTACAGCTTCTAAACCTAATTAGTACAGTATTTTTCAGCTTATTTTTTTTGCTGATTTACGCTGAGTTTTCACCAAAACTGAATTCTTTATTTTTTCTATTTTCAAGATATATGTGGCTGTGCATTCTCTTAACCTATTCAAAAACATTTTTTTTTTTTTTTTTTTTTTTTTTTTTTTTTTTTTTTTTTTTTTTTTTTTTTTTTTTTTTTTTTTTACTGTTATTCATACATTAACGAAAATGAAACGGCGGGGATGTTTTTTTCTTTTCTTCTTAAAACTAGAAAGTTTTCATTCTTTTTTTTAAAGAATTTTTTCTTCCCTCCGACGTGAGATTCTCATAAACAATAGGAATATCAATGTTGAGAGGGATTCTGGGTAGCCCCTGAAGCCGTGCCACGAAAAAAAAATTTAAGCGCGTGGTCAATACGGTCGTTGGCGGCGTACATTTTTAGCGTCGAAGGATTTCCTGAAATTACTGAGAGGAAAATACAAGACGAAACCCACTATTCAATGGCACTTGCAAAAATTTTGAATTCTCCTCAAAATCTTTTTGAATTTACTCGTACACTATGGACTTTAAATTATCTTTTACTTGTTTCTGCTCCTCTTTACTACAATATAATAATTTCTACTTAAATGGGTTTCAACTAGCCCTGCTATTCCTCAAATACCTTCTTTGTGTAAATATTTTTTTTTCTTTATGTTGTATAAATATGTGTAAAATCTTCACCAACTTCTAAGGCCAATAGCATTCAACCTGCTGGCCCATACTATAGCTGACATCGGCTAATAGGCTAAGACGCACTTATTTCACATTTGTCATTATATTACTCCAAAGGGAAAGGATTCAGTCGTGAAGTGATGAGAAGTAATGGTGACTGTAGCGTAGACAGTGAGATGTTGGGAAGTATCAAGCAGTGGCGGTTAGGCTGTTACCTTTATATTTTTAGAGGAGGATTCACTGGAAAAATATTATTCTTGGTGAATCTCTCGTGTCATATAGGGCCAAAACACCTGGGCCAGAACTAAAAAGTAAATAAAAAAAAATAATAACTAAGTAAGATATTATCAATATAAACAGATTTGCATAAAAGCCGCCTAATAGTATAATGTCAACATAATCTTTTAATTCACTATGAAAATACTTTATAACAATCAGGGAGTAAAATTCCATTTTGCTACTAATCACATGTATGGTTTAAATATATTCCTGCAGCTGATGAGATAATATAAGTTAAACCTTTCTCCATATTGATAAGAAGAACGGAAGAACCACTCAAGAGAATGTGGCCCTAAAAACTACAAATTTGACAGTTTCAGGAACCCCTTCCCCAAAGAAAGGAAATCCACTGACTTTCTCAACTTTTCTAAAACTTGCATTCAATGATGCAATAGTGGATAACCGTCACTCAATTTTTTGTGGACTGTGTAACTTAATGTGTAGAGCCAAATGTGGCACCGTATGGCAATATGACCTCTAAAACTAGGACGATAATCATATAGCTTTTCAGAAGTCCCAGGCGAATTAGCTATTTCCTAAATCTCTGCCAAAGTTGGATCAAAATAAGCACGCACACTTAAAATCTTTTGTGCCCGAGGAAAGAGGTTCAAATAATTGGTTCAAATAAATAATTGGTTCAATAAAGAGGTTCAAATAAATAATATTCAAATAATTCAAATAATTAATAATAATCAAATAAAGAGGTTCAAAATAATACTGGTGTCGATGGTTATTTAGTTTGGAACGGGGGTCAGTTGCCTGATTTTGTATGCTTAGCCAAAGACGAATCAGCTCTAAATAGGTACCTGGAGAAATCTAGGGAAGGTAAAGAGGAAGGGTGTGCGAAAGCAAAGTATGGCTGCCCCCCGCGATTGCGATTCCTGGCTGAAGGGCTATGAAACGCAGATCGGCACCACTAGTAGGAACTATTATGTCCAATGCCGTACTCTTTACCTTCATCATTAGTTTTGTTGCGATGCCACTGAAGAAAAAACCAACGGTTAAAGTGGGCATAACATTGTTTTTTTCTGAGTATTGTAATGAAAGGAAGAGACCTCAAGGAATTACAAAAAAGGCATAGGGTATTCAAAGAAGTGGAGTGCAGGGTTGCAAAACCAGGAAATCCAGACACGGAACAAGATATATCCATCAGATTCTCTTAAGGTTTTCCTTGAGGTTTCTTGCACCAGAAATGGTGCAAATAAATTTATTTTAATTCAAGTTTTAGAATTTAAGTTCATTTAAATTTTGCATTCCCTATTTTGTCAGATTAATTCAGTTTTCAGGCGGTTTAATGTCTCACTGTTAGCCATTTCGATTAAAAGAATGTCTGGGAGAAGTTAAGATTGATGTCTCGTCCTTATTTCGTCCGATGTTTGGTCATGGTAACAAAGCTGAAAAAGAATTGTGGACCAAAAGAACTCTTCGTTAGAGGGAATTCCAAAAATAACTGATACAAATTTAGTTTTCAAAAGTTAAAAAAAAAACAAGCAAAAAAATTCCCAAAATAGAACTAAAGCGGCTGAATTGACAGAGGGCATGCCAATCCGATCAGTTTTCAGCGGCGCGACACCACCGAGAATAATTGCGTCTGACACCACTAAATTTAATTTCGGCGTGGCTTCGGGGACTAGTTCGGTGAAATGAGTTGGTATCTATCCATATAACTTTATTCTAGTGTCATAAAATGAACCATTTCGATTGCAACAAAATGTAGTTGCAAGTCTATTTTGATAAAAATATTCACAGCAGGGCCGTATCCAGGATTTTCGCTTGGGAGGGGGGATTGTCTCTTTGGAGGTGGGATGAGGGGTGCAAACAAAATATTTGAAAAAAACGCATCAAAATTAGTTTATGTGCATTTTTGTTACGTCTTTACGAGTCGAAAAATATTAAGAGAGGGCTGTATACCTTTTACCTCCCTCCCCTCTTGTTACGGTCTTGGTTCACAGCTTTCAAGTTCCAAACCAATAAAGCATGAAAGTATCTTTAGATTAGGTAAAATATCAAACAAAATCAAATAAAAATTTCTGAAGAAAAAAAGTCCAAAAAAAATCCATCAGTTCGTACACGAACGAAGCAAGATTTCGGAAGCTTATTAACTACTATTGTCAGTAAGCTTACCAAAGCAAGCTTATCAGTTGGTGATTGGACATCAAGCGAATACTGTAGCATGGGGAACATGGTCCACAAGCATCATTGTCATTAAAAAAAAAAAAAAAAAATGGAGCACAGAAGTATCACCATTTGGACAAGTGTAGCTATCTCAAAATTTTGATTGGAAGTGTTTTTGGAAATGGTGAGTGTGAGAGGGGGGTTAGTTGCCCTCTAATCACTTTCGACTATGAAAAAGGGCACAGGCCCTTCCAATTTCGAGTCGAAAGAGCCCTTTTGAATTTCCCATGACTACTCCTTCGATACGAAGTGCCCTGGTCTAAAAGAAAACAAAGAAAAAAAACAAAAAATAAAATAATACATTGACATTGTTCTTTACTTAGGCAGCGCTATTGCGCTGCCTATGATTCCTCGTCGAGATCGGAGGGCGTTCAATTTGAGAAATGTTGTAATTTTTTTGAGGGGTCACCAACTGCCAGAAATTACACATACCAGGCTTAAAGTGCCAAGCGTGGTGGCAAAGAATTATAAATCCGAACATTGGGTCTATCTTATTTTCAGGGAGGTTTATGAGTTTTATCAAGTGCCCGTCATGTGCATCGATAAAAAGTTCGTTGCATATCTTTTATCTGTGGTTACATGACATATCATTACCAAGTATATATTAAAATCTTAATGATTGTTAATAAGATTAACTGTATTCTTTCTTTTAGATATTAATTAAAAAAAAAAAATTCCACAAAATAAGTCTTTCAAAGACAAGTAATGAACCCCATTTAAACAAAAAATGAGCAAAAATAAAATAAAATAATCTACCAAGCGTGAAACTGCGACAAATCAGCATCGATAAATAAATAAAACCAAAACGAACAGAAATTACAATAAATAACCAAGTCAAACTCAAAGCGAGCAGAAATTAACATGAGTAGGGCTCAAAACCCCTATACCTTCACAAGGCCAGAACCTAATTTGCACTTTACTGAAAAAATATAAAATGTTTTTACTTTTATAACTTTAATAAATCAAATAATATTAACATTTTGATTACTAAATATCAGTATATGTGTATTAAACTGACAATGCAAATTCATTTGTGTTTTTTTTTTTCAGTAAAGTAAATTATGCCTTCAGGGCATAACTTACAACCCCTGTAAGTTATTCTACTGTCATAAAATGAACCATTTCGATTGCAACAAAATGTAGTTGCAAGTCTATTTTGATAAGAATGTTCACAGCAGGGCCGTATCCAGGATTTTTGCTTGGGAGGGGGGATTGTCTCTTCGGAGGTGGGATGAGGGATGCAAAACAAAATATATGAAAAAAAAGCATAAAAATTTGTTTATATACATTTTTGCTACGTCTTTACGAGTCGAAAAATGTTTCGAGAGGGGTGTATACCTTTACCCCCCCCCTATTGTTACGGTCTTGGTTCACAGCTTTCAAGTTCAAAACCAATAAAGCGTGAAAGTATCTTTAGATTAGATAAAGATCACACAAAATCAAATAAAAATTTCAGAAGAAAAAAAAGTAAAAAATCCATCAGTTCGTACACGAACGAAGCAAGATTTCGGAAGCTTATTAACTACCATTGTCAGTAAGCTTGCCAAAGCAAGCTTATCAGTTGGTGATTAAACATCAAACGAATACTGTAGTATGGGGAACATGGTCTACAAGCATCATTGTCATTAAAAAAAAAATGGAGCACAGAAGTGTCACAATTTTGGACAAGTCTAGCTATCTCAAAATTTGATTGGAAGTGTTTTGGAAATGGTGGGTGTGAGAGGGGGGCTAGTTGCCCTCCAATCACTTTCGACTATTAAAAAAGGGCACAAGCCCTTCCAATTTCGAATCGAAAGAGCCCTTTTCGAAGTTCCCATGACAACACCTTCGATACGAAGTGCCCTGGTCTAAAAGAAACAAAGAGAAAAAAATAAATAAATAAACACATTGACATCGTTCTTTACTTAGGCAGCGTTATTGCGCTGCCTATGATTCCTCGTCAAGATCGGAGGGCGTTTAATTTGAGAAATGTTGTAATTTTTTTGAGGGGTCACCAAATGTCAGAAATTACACATACCAGGCTTCAAGTGCCAAGCGTGGTGGCAAAAAATTATAAATCTAGAACATTGGGTCTATCTTATTTTCAGGGAGGTTTTATGAGTTTTATCAAGTGCCCGTCAAAAAGTCTTCTCACGTGCATCGATAAAAAGTTCGTTGCGTTATCTTTTATCTGTGGTTACATGACATATCATTACCAAGTAGCCTATACATTTAACATCTTAATGATTGTTAATAAGATTAACTGTATTCTTTCTTTTAGATATTAATTTAAAAAAAACTTTTTCCACAAAATAAGTCTTTCAAAGACAAGTAAAGAACCCCATTTAAACAAAAATAAGCAAAAATAAAATCAAATAATTACCAAGCGTGAAACTACCACAAATCAGTATCGGTAAATAAATGAAACCCAAAATGAACAGAAATTACAATAAATAACCAAGTCAAACTCAAAGCGAGCAGAAATAACATGAGTAGGGCTCAAAACCCCTATACCTTCACAAGGCCAGAACCTAATTTGCACTTTACTGAAAAAAATGCAAATGTTTTTACTTTTATACTTTTAATAAACCAAATGATATTAACATTTTGATTACTAAATATCAGTATATGTGTATTAAACTGATAATGCAAATTCATTTGTGTTTTTTTTTTCAGTAAAGTAAGCTATGCCTTCAGGGCATAACTTACAACCCCTGCCCTGAGGGCTGTGGGGGGGGGGGTTGTCATCCTCAAAGACCTTATTTCCAGAATTTTCAACTGCGTTGAACAAAATGGCTGTCTCAAAATTTTAATTGTATGTGTTTGCGGAATAGGTTGGCGTAAGTGGAGAGTTAGTTGCCCTCAAATCACTTTCGACTATTAAAAAAGGGTACTATCCTTTTGAGTTCAAATTGAAAGAGCCATTTTTGAAGTTTCTACGGCAAAGCTTCCTGCAAAAACCTTATATGCCCCCAGGGCGTAACTTACAACCCTTGCCCTGAGAGCTGTGAGGGAATGTCCTCCTCAAAAATATAATTTCTGTCTGGAAATCAACTACGCTTAACAAAATGGCTGTCTCAAAATTTTGATTTGGTGTGTTTGGGGGAATTGTGGGCGTGGAAGGGTGTTTAGCTGTCTTCCAATCACTTTCGACTATTAAAAAGGGCACAAGCCACTCCAATTTAAAATCGAATGAGCCCTTTTCGAAGTTTCTACGACAACTCCTTTGATACCAAGTGCCCTGGTCTAGGACCAAGAACCAAAAATAAATAATACATTGTGCCCACATTGTTCTTTGCTTTTGCAGCGCTTTTGCGCTGCCTATGATTTTCATATGGTTTATTGTGTACTGGGGCTTAGGAAAGCCACCCTATATTCATTTCATTAAAGTTGATCAACAGCCATAATTACGATCACTTTCTTCTCTTTCCGTGTTGTATACTCTTTTTTGTATTGAAGAGCTTTTCAGTGATAAATTATGATGAAATTTAAAATATGTTGGGATGGAAAAGCATTTCGGGTACTGCGGTCTAGGAAAACCCCCTTTATTCATTTTATTAAGGTCGAACAAATAGCTAGGATTGCCATAAGTCTCTTGTCTTTTCGTATTTTACACCCTTTTTTGTATTGAAGAATTTTTCAGAGATGGATTTTGATAATATCTAAAATATATTGGCATGGAAAAACATTTCAAGCCCTATGATCAGGGGAAGCCATCTTATATTCATTTCATTAAGGTTGAAAAGATAGCCAGAATTGCTATTTCTTTCATCCCTTTTCGTGTTGTACACTCTTTTTTTGTATTGAAGAGTTTTTTCAGGGATTGTTTAAGATATATTGACATGGAAGAATATTTCCTAGTTTTTTACTGAGGGTATCCCATCAGCAGTGTCAACGCTTTGAAATAAACTGTTCCAGTTTTCTGATAAAATTGAACCACAAGAATTATTTTGCACCATCAAAACAGTAAGTTAAAAAATTTGCCGTAACAAAAAATAGATTTTTGACAAAATAAAACTTGAACAGATTTCCAATTCAGAAATGAGCAAATAAAACTATATTGACCGTAAAATTATATTGTATCGAAAAAGTTTCCGAATTTACTGGGACCTCGAGACTCTACCAAAACGGTATAATTGTACCGCATTGGTAGCACTGTTCCCCATGCCTAAGCTAACTAGTGTTTTAAATGTTCACAAGCCTAAAGGCTCGTTAAAGGCATGGTGGGTTTCTAAAAAGGGGGAACTCTCAGTGGTAGATATTTTTTTTGTCAACATGTAGATGAAGCTTAGGCTTAATTATTGATTAGAAATTTTAAATAGAAATTTTCTGTGAGATATTTAGCGTTTCATTAGCGTTTTAAGAATCTAGCATAATAATGTTAGTTCGTTTATTAGTTTTTTCAATATTGTATTTTATCACTTAAAAACTGCTTATTTTCCAAGTTACACGCAGTTCTACTGTTTAAACGCTGTCACATCATACTGGTAAATGTGGTCACTTTTAAAGTAGCGCTACTCACAAAAAAACCTTCAAAAACTTGAAAAACTTATTGTCTTGGCTGCCAAACCTTAAGAGATATAACACTGCCACGCATAAGACTGCCATCGAGTAGAATTGTGCGGTGATAGGCCTCAAAATGCCATAAATGAGTCTTTACTGACGAAATTGATTTGGAAAACCTAATGACTCTATTTTCTCACTCAGCTGAAGGATACTGAGCTCAAAAAACTGAGCTCACTCAGTTGGAAGAGCAAAATGGAAAAGGCTTTTGTGGAAAAGCAGAATGAGAAGGCTTTTGTGGAAGAACAAAATGAGAAGGCCTTTGTGAAAAAGTAGAATGAGAAAGCTTTTTTGGAAGAGAAAGATTTAGTAGGCCTGTGAGGAATGTTTGCTGTAGTTTCTTTGTTTAAGGATGGGAGCTCACATGATAGGGACTTTAATTTTTAAATATACAAATTGTGGGTCTAAGTAATTCTCAGAAATATTTAATATACAAATTTGCTTTGAGCAGTAACCCCGTACATAATAATTTTGCATATATAGAATCAGTGTCGAAAGAGATGGCTTCTTCCCTGTTTAGAAAATAAAAAGTATAAATCGAAACAATTAGTTTTAAAGGAAAGTTTTGAAACTTATGGACCTTACACAGATAAAGCTTCCCCAAAGCTTTGGCAGTTAAAACTACACATCTTGAACCAAAGAATAGTATGTAAACACTCAGGCAGCATAACATTTTGAAAAGCTTTTTTATTAAGACAGACTAATACAGCATCTATCAAGTGCCCAATTTTTTTATAGATCTCCAGACATTTTTCCTTCAACCAGCCTTGACTTGAATTCTCAATCACTCTCTACAAGGTTCTTTATTTCCATCCTAAGGTTTTCTCAGACACAGAATGAAGCACAGTTTATAGAATTATCCAGTAAGTTTATCGCAGATCATTTCTGGTCTTCGTTCTCGGGTGCGAACAAAAAGCTCCTCCCATTATTTGTTCACTTATGGATCAGTGTGTTTTGCGTCTATCAATGAGAAATGGTTACAAAGTGCATTATTCGTAATAGGGGTTTCTACTTATTTCGATTGTTTCTTCCACTTATTTCCGATTGTTTCGCGTCTGACTTGTCTACCGTGAAAAGATCTAATGCCGCTTATGTTTTTACGTTCTTCGGAGCACTTGCACCTCGGTCCGGTTTTTATAATGGTGAGATAGGGAATGATCATACTGGATAATTATATAAACTGTGGAATGAAGCTACGCATTCACCACTATCAACAGCCATAGTGTTTGAATTAGAGTCATCTAACAATTATTTTGTATTTTAAGATGCCGCTGCAAGTGAGTTATCAGCCATTGGTCATGGTAGAGGCGACGTACCATTTAATCCAAAGAGATTTCCTCTTTAAAAGAATTACATCATCACCTGACCCCTAAAGAGATAGGATTATGCAACATGCCTCTTGCTTTAAATTTATTTTGTACCCAGAGCATACTCTTTTTCTGCAACTGAACGGCTTGAATCATGGTCTGGAGCCGTGATTCCTCTCAATCGAAAGCTATGCAGTTAGGCTTTATAATTTTGGAATGCGTTTAGTTGCACAGCATAAATTGAAGGGAGAACGAAAAAACTGAAAAATGGTTGTCAATTCTTTCTATTTTTTATTAATTACTATTAGCAGTGTCCATAATTTGGTGAGTATTTGATCTACGGGCTTGTGAAAAAAAATTAATATTAAAAGTCTAAATTTCTAAAAAATCGTGGCTGATTATCATCACTGCAAGAGTACAGCATAAGTGGGGGCAGGGAGGCTTTCAAAATTTGCTACCGAGATTTCACACGAACGTCTTTGAAACTACTGCAAACAAAATTGCTTTAAGGAAAATTGAAAACTTTGACAGATGTTTTCAAATGTTTTTGGGACGTGGGATGATCTGTATTTAACAAGATCATTATCAACCTACAATGTACATTAGTAATGTTTCCATCGCATCCCTTTGGGAGCTAATCTGCAGCATTTGCTCGTCGGGAATTCCATTGAAATTGTTGCTGTATCTTATGTTTGTGGCATCGAGTTCATTCAATGCTTTCGTCAGAGTAAGACGCATTCAAGAGCTCTGTGTAAACTAATGTGAACATATTTTCAAGGATAGTTGGATATATATCAAGTCTATTAGTTCACAATGGGACGGAAAAGGAAAAACCCTAGACAAGAAGGTATGACTATATTAGACAGATCAGAGGATAGCTCGAGCTCGAAAACAAGACTTATCAGAATTAAAGCAAATTCTCGATGTCGTAAAAGAAAATGGTAATAAGCTAGACAATATCTACAATCAATTTGGAAAGTCTTACGGCAAGGGTTGATAATCTGGAAAAAGACCATTCGCTACTTAAAAATAGGATGAATAATACTGAACTGAAAATTGTAAAGAATGAAATGATACGTCTTGCCTCAAAACTGCAAATAAAAACATGTACAGATGAAATAATGAAGTTAAGAAGAAAAAATGAACATTGTATTGGTCGGATTTTGAGAATGGAAAACCGCTAAATTAGAAAGCAATGTTATTATATGGACTGCTGTGTACGAGGACAATGATAACACTAAAATTTTATTCACAGAGGTAGTTTGCTGTGGATTAGAAATGCCTGATGTAAATTTCACGATCACACACTACGAAAGAAATCGAAAATTTTTGAAGGTGAAACGAATAAAAAAGATGATATGTTAGCGATGATTAAAATGCTAGTAAGCTTAAGGGTAAAACATTCCATGGAAACAATTCGAACTTTTTTATTAGTGACGATGTTCCAGCCGAAATCCGTAAAATACGTAGGCTGTTATTGGTGAAATGTGATAAATTAAGAAAAGTTCATGGATATGATGCACGGATATCCAAGGGAATTCAAGCATATTTTTTTTGTGAAAAGACTTGACGATTCGACTACAAAATATTCACTTGGTGATTATATACCAGAGATCGACGACTTTTCGAGAGTCCGAGGAGAAGCACATCAAAGTTTACAAGTGGATGATCCTATGGCATAAAAGTATGATGTATGATAGTTGGAGCGCTCGGTTGTCATTATTTAGTTCATGTAAGTATGTCAAGAGTGGATCCAGGATTTTTGTTCGGGGGGGGGGGGTTACTAATTTTCGACTCGGTTTTGACTGATTTTATAATTTTTACTAAGGTTTTACTATTTTCGACTCGGTCGAAAATTTCGGGGAGGGGGTCAAACCGGGTAACCCCCGCCCCACCTGGATACGGCTTGAAGTATGTAATGTTTAATCTTGTTTTACTTAGCCTCTTTGTTTCCATTTATTTATTGTCTATATACCTTCTTCTAAATTTTGATTTATTTTTCATTATTTACTCTTTTTTTATTATTTAGACCCGTACAGAGGTCTTTCCGATTAGTAGTACTGAAAGCAATCAAACTATGAATGAAGACACCTTTCTTTTCTTTTCAAAGTTTGTTCCTATTTTTGTTAATTTTTTTTCTTTTTTGATTTGCTGGGCTGGTGGGGCGTGTGTGGTTGTCCTTGACATGGTGGTAACATTTGAGAATGGACAGAGGTAATGGTGGAATTCCATCATCAAGTTAAATGAATTTGAGCGTGATTCTCTTTTGTTTCGTTCTGTTTTCCAAAATATTGTAGCTAATGATATTGAAGATAATTGCAATATATTTGATATTCCAAAAAATCAATATTTATGTTTGAATTATTTGGCAAAGAATAATGTTAATACAAGGAGGATATTGTTTTGGAACTGTCGGGGCTGGAGGACTGCACGAGATACGATTGAAACTTTTTTTATCGACATCTAATGCGGATATCTTAGGCCTATGTGAATCTTTTTTAGACGAATTTTCATTTGAAAGTATTCATGTTGAAGATTATTAATTTTTTCATATCGGTCGAAGTAGACAAAAGCAAGGTGGTTTTGGTTAAAAATTGCATATCAGCCCGCAAAAGGCTAGATTTTCTCCCAATGAATTGAAATGCTTTTTGAATCTTGTGTTGCTGAGTTTTTTTTTTTTTCCAAATAATCAGAATCTACTCATCGCAGTTATTTATCGTACTCCGTCAGCTAGTCGGATAGAATTTATGAATCATTTAAAAACTTTGCTGGATACATTAGGTAATCTTAATACTCATTATCTAGTTATGGGAGATTTTAATATTGATTTAATGAGCCTTGTATCTGCTAACCAGATCAGAATGATAGAAGCACTGTATAGTTTTTAGAATGTCATTTAGCTCATGGATTAAATCCTGTACGTTTTAAGCCATCCAGGATAACTGATTGGTCATTCTTACTAATTGATAATATTTTTTTTCTCCTTATTACGCCGTTAATACATATGTCATTCCTGATTATTCATCTGATCACTGCATAATGTGTGGCTGGTTTTCCGCTTTATTTCCCGCATAATAAAAAAAGGTCATACAAAGTGTCAAGACTCTTTGCATGAAAATTTTTTAAATTTAACAGAAGGGCTTGGTGACGTTGAGTGGAGTCTAGTAATTAATGAAAATAATCCAAATCAATCCTTAGATTAGTTTTATGATTTATTGACTGAAAAGCTTGATCAATTTTGTCCGTATAGAATCCCAATTGGAAAGAGAAATGCTCCAAGAAAACCTTGGGTAAATGAGTTTCTTTTGAGGTTGATTAATGAAAAAAAACCGTTTATATAAAATCAAAATAAAGTATCCTACATAAATAAATATAATACGTTTTAAAAATTATAAAAAACCTGTTGGTAAGGACTCTTAGAGAACGTGAAAGAGCTTATTATGAAGATTCATTTCATAATTCTGATTCTCCCCGGAAAACTTGGAGTTGATTAAGGATAAAATTAGTTTAAACAAACAGTTGTCGCATCCCGAGGTGATATATGACATAAACAGTAAAGAAGTTATATGACCGCAAGCTGTTGCTAATATGTTTGGTGATTATTTTATTGGTGTTGGACGATCTATCGTTTCTGCAGGTATAGATTTTATTCTTGCAGGATGCATAAACATTATTTCCCTCCTCTGTAGGTAGGAGCATATTTCTGGCCCCAGTTAGTTTTGCAGAATTCCATAAGGTTATTAAAAATATAAAAAGTGGTAATTCAGTGGGATATGATGGACTATAAACAAAGTTGTTAAAAAATATTGCTGGAGTAATTTTTGAACTACTTATTCATATTTTTAATTTATGTATTAATTCAGGTATGTTTCCTAGTAGATGGAAAATTGCCGGATAATTCCGTTACATAAAAAAGGTGATAAATCTGATGTAAATAATTATCGTCCCATTTCAATTTTATCGCCTTTATCTAAAGTGTTTGAGGAAATTTTAAAAGAAAGGATTTCTAATTATTTGGATGAGATAATTTTTTTTTACCAAATACCAGTTTGGATTTAGGGCAAGTCATTCGACACAACACGCAGTTGCAGCTCTTTTATTAGAATTAAATGATTGTTTAGATAATGAATTCCATGTGGCTACTCTTTTCTACGATGTTAAGAAAGCATTTGACACATTAAAACCATGAAATTCTTTCTGATAAAATGGAAAGCGCAGGCATAAGAGGGATAGCACTAGACTTAGTAAAATTACACCAGTGTGGATGTAGTATTGCGGTAGATGTCGATGGAAAACTGTCGAATTTAAAAAACCTTAATGATATCGGTGTCCCTCAAGGTTCAGTATTAGGTCCGCTTTTGTTTTTGATTTATATTAATGACCTTCCGAAAAGTTTGCAGGGGAGTATTAGTCTTTTTGCTATTCTATTTGCTGATGACACAGCTATATCTGTTAAATCGAGTGATTCAACTACATTAATTGAAAATTTGATTGTAACTATCACTTCAGTTAATCTATGGTTTGCTTCTAATAATCTAGTACCAAATTTTACTAAAACTGAATTTATGGTTTTTGGTCGTTCAAAGCGTGCCACCCAATTGATTTCTTGTCAAGAGCTTCGGGTTGGTGAGAATAAAATTTGTAGGGTTCAGTCATATCGTTAATTAGGAGTTTTTTCTTGATCCATTATTGTCTTTTCGTAATCACATTGATAATTTAAGAGTTAAACTTGCTCAAAATATTGGTCGATGTGTACCGTGTGATAAATATTTTTCCAGTTTCCTCTAAAAATAATTTACCACTCTTTAATTGCTTCGAACTTGAATTGCTGCTCAATTGTTATCTTAATACTTTTTGGACGCATTTTAAAACAATTACAGGTACTACAAAATAGGGCAGTAAGAATACTTGAAATTTTTTTACATCGACCATCAAAATTGGAAAAATACATCTGAAACCAAAACGATGTTTTTTTTTTCGGATTTAAAAATTTGTCGGATTTAAAACGTATACGTGATGCAAATATTTCCTTATGGTATTTTCAAATTCAAAATCCTAAAAAATTATTTCTATAATAAATCTCTGTTGATTCCCAAAAATCTCAGCTGCATTTTAAAAAAGTAATTATTAAAGATTGTTTTTTAATGTTGGTTTATTTACATTTAATGATAGTTTTATTTACCTTTAATGATGGAATTTTAAAAAATTATGATATTTTGTTCGTGTTTTTTGTTTTGTATCCACGGTGCGACGGCCTTTCATTCCCCTCTTGCCCAGCATTTCTTTTCTCCCTACTTTTCTTTTATTCCTTGTTTCCTAAGTTTTTGTTGTTATTGTTTTTTTTTTGTTAATTAAGTTAATTTTGCTATTATTATTATGACGAGATGTTTTGTTTTGTGTATGTCCCATTATTTAAACACCCAACCTTCCGAGCTCTATTCTCTGTTGGGGTTAATGTTGTTTTGTACTTTTAGGTAGTTTAAATAAAGTTTAAGCTTATAGTTTAAGTTCAGGAAATTGAAAACTTTGACAGATGTTTTGGAATGTTTTTGGGACATGGGATGATCTGTATTTAACAAAATCGTTATCAACCTACAATATACACTAGGTAATTTCCATCGTATCCCTTTGGGATACGATGCTAATCTGCAACATTTGCTCGGCGGGAATTCCATTAAGATTGTTGCTGTATCTTATGTTTGTGGCCTAAGTACGCCTAATTAATATTCAATCACGAATTATTGGCTTTGCTGTGGAACAGACATCTATTTAGAGACAAGATCGGATCCAGGTCAAGAATGCCAAGAAGGCATTCGCATCCACCCCCTAGATGTCGAAAAATATTATTTTTTTTTGTATTTTCATTGAAAAATGTCCTTTTTGGTGTTTTCATTGGAAAAAAAATGCTCCCTAGATTTTAAAAATAGTCGAAAAACCGCATCATTTTCGTGAAATGCTATCACTGTAAAATGTTCAGCTGTCCTTGGGTTTACAAAGACGCGTTTTTTCGTGCATAAATTGCTGTTTTGAATTTGCCGCTAGATTTCATCTAGTCTTTCGTCGAAATATTTCAAGTGAGACATTAAAAAAATGTATCTATTATAAAAGCTTTACCCCTCAATTCCATATTTCTAGTTTTGCCGCTACCTCATCAACATACAGAAAAAATAAAATAATTTTATATGAGCATATATGCATTTTGCTGCATTTACTGTGCACGAGGACATTTTTGGCCTGAGTTAAAGATATTTCACCAATCACCGGTGGGGTTTCATTTCACTGGGACTGTCTTATGTTTGGGACTGTGTTACGGTTCTACTACCAACTATCGATAAAATAGCGTCAGCTTTTGTCAGTTCTTTGGATTTCTAGTTGCTGCAAGTTGGTATTATCCTTAGTTTTGCACAGATCCGCATTTTTCTCACATTAAGCGGTTCATGCCCGTGTCAAATCATAGTCACATCTATCGATAAAGAAAGCAAAATATCATGAATGGTAAGGCATTTTCTTGATTTTATCGTCACACTTGTATTTAAAAAGGAAAAAAATTAAAATTGCAAGAAATTAGTTTAAAGAGTTTGCACCAACAGTAATTTGTGTCAGACTGTTCTCTACTAATATCAAGTCTTCTTAACTTTTGTCAGATTCCTCTCCCAGATAGAAAAACCGCTGTTCTAAGTTTCCATCTTTTCTAGTTTTAAAAATTATGCCTTAAACCTTGACTCTGATTGGTCAATCAAGAAATTTACGTTTGAAAGTTGAACTCGAGAAATTACGAACGGCAAACGTAATTAGCGCTGTAGTCGTGCGTAATTTTGATTTTATCAACAAGTGTGACTGTAATGTGGCACGAGCATCATGGATACAGCAACAATGCGAAACTGGCTATACTGAATGGGTCCCAGACATCCGTTAAAATGCAGAAAACAAGAGTTGAATCGAGCAAAATCGTTTGCAAGTTTAAATTTTCGTGCTGGTTTTATTAACAAATGGCGGGTAGGGATCAGGCTGTTTTTTTTTATCATAAAAAAATTTACTTTGGCTTACAATTTACAGCTGAAATATATTTTTTAGTGCAATCCATCTTATAAAATTTTAAGGTACTGGTGCATTGTAACGAGACTTCTAAAGAAGCCAACTTTGGCTAATGCTAATGAACATAACGAGACTTCTAAAGAAGCCATTGTAACGAGACTTCTAAAGAAGCCATTGTAACGAGACTTCTAAAGAAGCCAACTTTGGCTACTGCTAATGAACATAAAGAGACTTCTAAAAAAGCTATTGTAACGAGACTTCCAATGAAGCCAACTTTGGCTAATGCTAATGAACGTAACGAGAATTCTAAAGAAGCCATTGTAATGAGACTTCTAAAGAAGCCAACTTTGGCTAATGCTAATGAACATAACGAGACTTCTAAAGAAGCCATTGTAACGAGACTTCCAAAGAAGCCAACTTTGGCTAATGCTAATGACCGTAACGAGACTTCTAAAGAAGCCATTGTAACGAGACTTCTAAAGAAGCCACCTTTGGCTAATGCTAATGAAATAATATAAAATAGGATGTATATATAATAGTTTAGAAATAAATCTGGGCTATATATTTGCAACATTAGGGGGGGGGGGGTAAAGCGTAGCTTATATTAAATACCTAACCTAACTTAACCTAGGTACCTCCCCCCCAAACCCCAAAAAACAACAGTTTAAATATCGTAAACGCAGTGAAAACTACGCTTTGCATTCCATTTCTCAATAGCGGTCTCTTGAAAATATAACCGTCTGGCGGGTTTCGTCTCTTATTAGTATATAGAAGGGTCGTTATTTTGCAGCAGTACCGATTTTAAAATAAGCTCTTTGCTGCGTGTCTCTTAACAGGTGAATTGAAATATTTCAACGGAAGTGTTGACCTACCACAATGCAGGAACGGACGTCAGATGCTTAACGGATGTTGACAGATCAAGGAAAAAATTCGCGTTTTTACGATAGATTGCATCTGCTTTAACCCGAGGTTATGCTGAGGACAGTTAAAAATTTGGAAGAGTTAAAAATTAGATGGCAGTGTCGTTTTATATAAATTGTAAATTTCCAAATCATCTACTTTACAATGGTACTTCTTTCTTAAATTTGATTAGACTGTATGTCAAAGTTTTATTTAAACTCAAATGATATTTTTGCGTATTTGAAACTGGTTAATTACCTCATGCAAATATGCATTACCAGAACCAAATTCTGGGCCCTGCACCGGGTAGCTGCAGCTAGGTTTGAGCACTGGGTGCCGTCTTGCTAAGCAAAGATCGATTCCATTGCGCCACTACAGGGCTTTCTAAATTGCCCAAAAAAATTTCTAGGATTATTAAGCTGACTTATTTCAAAGTCATAAAACAAAATATAGAAATCTGACAAAGGATAATCTAAAAAAGGCTACAACAGAGAAGAAGAAATAGTAAGATATTAGTTTAAAGGTAAACTATTTGTTCATAAGGAAGAAGCAAACATAAAGTGTTGAAACACAAAAATGTTTGAATTAACTCTGGATGTTTAGGCTAATAGAGATGTTCAATGTATTCCAAACATCTGTACAATACGAGTAAACTTTAAAGCAAAATACTTTCTAGAAATATAACATGTTTAAAATATTGTTAATGCGTATTTCTAAGTCCAATAAAGTAATAATATATCTAACAAATTCAACTACATAATAAATGTAAGATAAAAATTATAAACCAAAAACACTGTAAAACAAAAGTAATGGAAATAAAGATTCCTTACAAAGCTTGAAATTTGAAGGTTCTAGTTTAGAAATGAGAACGCTTCGAGGCTAAAGAAAAAAAGATAGGTTTTTTGCCACTCATTTTAATAAATTCAAAATACCAATATGTATTTCTATACCTGACAAAGTAAACTACGCAATTTAATGAAAGACAAAATAATAAGCTGAAAAAACACACCGTAAGACAATAGTAATGGTTATAAAGATTCCTTACAAACTTTGAACTTGGAGGCTCTTGTTTAGAGATTAGGACAATGAGAGGTTAAAGCAGACAAAAGGCTTGTTTTGCACCTCACGTAAAAAGTTGTTGTTTCATGTAAAAGATTTTTTCAGGATTAGGTCTCCAGCCCTAATTAGGGGGTTAAGAGGTTTTTAATTCCAATGAAGCAAAATAGGGAAGCTTGTCTGATTAATGTTAAAGCTCCATTTCCAAATTCCACATAAGCAGGCACGAAATTAAAATGTTTAAAATACAGATTAAGGTATTTAAAGATTAATAATAGTGATCTGGGATCATGAACGACAGATTTTAGTTTTAAAAAGGTGCGTTTTAGTTTCCGATTTCAATTTCTTCAGTTCGTTATCGGGCTTAACTTTATAGCTTTTCCTGATTTCAGACAAACAATGCACAAGGAAAAGGTTAAAATTTTGCATAAGGTCTTTGAAGATTAGTAAAAACAATCCGGGGTCATGAACCTTAAATCTCTATTCTATAGGGTGTGTTTTACTTTCTGATTTCAATTTCTTCGGTTAGTTACCGGGCTTAACTTTATAGCTTCCTTTCCAAATTTTACATAAACAATACATAATTTAAACGTTAAAATATTGCATGGGGTATTAAAAATTAACAATAGCAATCCAGGGTCATGAACCGTAAAGTTTAGTTCTACTGGGCGCGTTTCAGTTTCCGATTTCAATTTTTGCAATTATCAATTGCGCTTAACTTTATAGCTTCGTTTTTAAATTTCACATAAACAAACATAAAATTAAAAACAATAAAACAACACAAAGTGTTGAATGTTAATAATAGTGATTCAGGATCACTAATCATAGAATCCAAGCTGTGTTAGGTGCGTTTTAGCTTCCAGTTTTGATTTCTTCGGCTAATAATCGGGCTTTACTTTACAGCTCCCTTTTCAAAATTTCCCATAAAACATACATAAAATGAAAACAATAAACAACATGAAACATTGAAAATTAGTAACAGCAATCCAGGGTCACTAGTAATAAAATCCAAGCTGTATTAGGTGCGTTTTTAGCTTCCAATTTTGGTTTCTTCGGTTAATAAATCCGGCTTAACTTTATAGCTCCTTTTCCAAATTTCACATAAACAAACAGTAGAATGAAAACGATAAAAAATAGCTAAAGGCATTGAAATATTAGTAATAACAATCCAGGGCCATGAGCCGTAAAAATTCAAGCTGCACTGGATGCGTTTCAGTTTTCGATTTCTCCATAGTATTTATAGACCACATAGCAAAATTGCATACCAGAAGAAAAGTCACAATTTCACGTCCAGGTTTCTCTTTCTGCTCCTTCCTTGTTGTGGTATACCGTCGAGAGATGCGTCTAATATAAATAAAACTTTGGGCTACAGCTTGAATAATTGAGCCCAGGGCAGCACCCATCCCAAGGTAAGTATCGAACCCAGCATCTTTATGGTTATACGCTGCATTTATTATAAAAACATTATAAAGAGAATACACCCACTTGTCCCATAACAAGCAGTATATCGTCTAGCTCCATCTCTTTTGTTGTATCGAAGCGAAGTTTTCGTATTGATATCATACCAGCTATGGTTGCAATAATTGTCACAAAATAGATCGCAAGTCTTGAGAAGGTCACTTGAAGAATAGCCATTCTTACATATTCTGGTCGGTTAATCAGTGTAAAGAAGAGGATTAAGCTAATTATTGTTCCAACAAAGACAAAAATACCTAAGAATAAACCCTTATTAGCTTTAGAGCAATCTACTGAATAATGATGTCTTGACCGTCTCTGTAAATTTGATTCATTATCAATAGCAGATAATCCGGTATTTTTCCAAAGTAAATAAGATATAGCAGCACAGATTAGGGAATATTCAATAGTGCAAGGAAATAAGAAAGGACTTGCGTCCTGCACAAGACTTCCCATTACGTCTGTACGTCTGCATTCGTCATCAAATACATGGAAAAGATGGCTCTCATCCTCTGGAGATGATTTGGCTGCGCGTGCAATGCGACCGTGGCTTTCAGATGTGTTTAAACCTTGAAGAACGCCAATTAAGGTATTATTCAATATCCCCGGGTAAGATTCTGTCATATTATCTTTGATATTTTCAGTCGTCATTGAGTATTCCAGGCCTGTAAAGAATGAACTATATTAGTTTGTACTACCATTTTAATTTTAAACTAGATAAAAAGGCCAAAGGCAGCTTTGCCATTTTTTGTCACTTCCCTCCAATCATTTAGGTCTTCCACCCCTACGGGTGGTGCTTAGGACTTTGCTCGTCGTAGTTGGCATTAACAGATGTTGCTCTATGCTATAACCCCAGTATATTTTTATCGACAAACTAATCCAATTATATTCTGAGAGGATGCCTTCTATTATAATTTTAGCTAAAAAAACACCACCTTTTTTCTTGCCAAAGAAGACAAAAACTGCCACCCCCATGCAAATTTGGAAGTACCCGCAGCGTATACTCTTTTTAGAAGGATCGTATATCCCCCATCCGTGAGACAAAACAGGGTAAATCTACCAATACTACGGAAAAATCTTTACAGTTTTGAGAGAGGACAAATGACACGGATTTTTTTCGGGGGGGAGGGGGGGGGGCTATAATAAAACGATTTCTTCTATAATCTGAATAAAAAGTGCCGAAAAATTCGAGAAAATTAACGATTTCGAGTGAGCGAGACCTGGAGACCCACCTAGTTTACGTGCCCTCTACAAACAAATACCTAAAACCTCTATTTATCCTGGACGAATACTCTGGAAACCATTCAGCATATCTTCATTGATCTTTCTTACTCTCCACGTGAGGGCTATACTTGACCACCCTTGCTCACTATGGCCTCTAGTATTCTATTCTTAGTTCTAAAGTATGTTTCCTGTTCTTCCAAGCTTTGTTCTAGTGTGAAAATACCATGTGCCTAGAGAAATTGAGACCCGAACACCATGCAAATATGAAAATCATTGCATTCATGAATTTAATTTTGAAACATAAATTGGCTGAGGGATTTGGCTATACACACCTAAATTTTGTCTTTGTGAACCTACTGTAACTGAAAATACTATATTGAAAAGTACTTTAAGTTATTACTATCCCCTTCTACATCAGCATGAAACTCAACTTTTTTACGTCATTCATTGTTTTTAAAATTTAATTTTCGATTTTGATTTACTAGAGACAACATTCACTTTTTAATTCCTTTTCATTCACCTTAACAGTTTGATAGAAATAAAATAGCGGTACAAAATGAGCAAAATTAATCTATATTTAAAGAAACAAATTTTGAAACTACCCCCCCCCCCCCCCCCCCAAAAAAAAAAAAACAAAACAGAAGGTAATAGAACCTTGCTTGTGTCACAAGTGTATCTTTTCTATTTATATTTTAGCTTCATGTGATATTTTTCCTAGATTTCGTTTCATTTTCTAAATAAGAAATTATTTTGTTTATAATAAACTATACAACAAATTTAATTATTTCAAATAAGAAATTTACTTTAAAATTTAATTTAATCAGCTTCTCATTTTAGATTTGCCTTTCTGAACCTACTGTAACTGAAAATATTATAATGAAAAGTATTCTAAGTTATTACTGTCCCCTTCTCTATCAGCACGAAACTCAATTTTTTTTACGTCATTCATTGTTTTAAAGTTTCATTTTGGATATTGACTTGCTAAAGACAACATTCACTTTTTAATTACTTTTCATTCACCTTAACAGTTTGATAGAAATAAAATAGCGGTTACAAAATGAGCAAAACTTAATCTATATTTATAGAAACAGACCCCCCTCCCCCCCAAGAAAATAAAATAGAAAGTAATAGAACCTTCCTTGTGTCACAAGTACATCTTTTCTATTTATATTTTAGTTTCATATGATATTTTTCCAAGATTTCGTTTCAATTTCTAAATAAGAAATTGTTTTGTTTATAATAAATTATACAACAAATTTAATTATTTCAAATAAGAAATTTACATGAAAATTTACTTAAAAAGTAATGAGGCATTCTACTATCCAACTATACCTATAAGGACACAAAAAAGGCATTATCTTGTTTGATGTAAATGAAGATAAACATATTTAAAAAAATAAATAAAATGATCTTGCAGAGAAATAAAACTGAGAAGAAGCAGAGACTGGACCAAACACTGTATGCTCTTCAATATCAGAACCTGAGCTGGATCTCTATTGGCGATCTATTCAAATTTTACGCTTTGAAGGTTCAAAATTGCACCCAACCTCCATCTGTAGGGGGGGGGGGGGGGGGGGCGGAGGTCATAATCCTTGTCATTATAACATATGTTGGAAGAAAAACAAAGGAGACTTTAGTAAGACTTCGTGGAAGAAAGAGTCACTTAGAGTCAAAGCTGGGGTTTTCAGCTGTCCAGGATTTCATGTCATTAGGATTTCCACCAGAAAAGAGGGTCAAAATCTGAACCAAACTTTGTCAGAATTAAGAGATGGTGTTCTTTTTAAAACTTTTGGGGATCTGAACCCAAAATAGCCTGTTTGGAGGAGGTATCCTTAGATTCTTGTCATCTGAATACCTAGCAGATGGGGATGTAGAATTTCGACCGAAATTGATAGGAATTAAGATTGTCCTGGCTGTGTGTTTTGGGTTTTTGTACCCCCTTCAGAAGATTTTTGGGAAGAGCGGTCCTACATTCATGTCATCAGGATATACAGCAGAATGTGGTTCAGATCTTCAAGAAATTTGGTGGGTAGCAAGAGCTGATGACTTGATCATAGTTTGGGGATCAGAATCCTATCTCAGTACATACAGCAGATGCAATCGTCATCTGTCAATTAAATATTGGACAGAAGTAAGAATAAGTATGCCATTGTACCATTTGGTGTGGATTTTAAACAAATTCCAGCCAAAACTGTTCGTTTTCTATTGAAATTGTTGTCATAACGAAATTGGGCAGTGTTTTTGGATCACAGCCAAACTGTTCGTTTTCTATTGAAATTGTTGTCATACCGAAATTTGGCAGTGTTTTTGGATACCAGCCAAACTTAGTGTGAAGTAAGAGCAAGTGTCCTACCTATGTTTTATGGAATTTATACTTAACCTTTCCCATCCTCTTTTTGTCTTTCTTTGTTTTATTGACCCTTAAGTCTGAATTTGGTCCATTTGGGCTTGTGATAGCCGTTTTTCAGTAATAAATCTTATTTTATCTTATGCGAGGTAGGGGGTCAATAATTAGAGTATTGTTGGTCTTAAAGAAAATAATTGGGGAAAATAAAACGATAAATTTTATCGTTTTTTGTTAAATTTATAGTTTTGGCCTCTTATTTGTACACAAAAGAAACTTTTTCAACAAGTTTTAACAACATTCATCCTTTTAAAAATTTGGACACAAATAGCAATGTTTAAATTAGCTTTATACCTCCGCTAGTCCACCTGAAAAGTAAAACTTAATACTATTCGCAAAAAATTCTATCCATCAAGTTTGACAGCTTGGATACACTTTCACTCTTTTGATTTAGTCAAATTTTAAGAGCAGAAGTAGTAATAGAAGTAGCCCCGAAAGTTTGAATATAAAAGCCTCAGTTGTTGTTGGGATATTGATAAGATGTCTTATTGACAACAAGCATAAACACAGAGTGTTTTGATTTAATCTTAAGGTAATATTTAGTTTTAAACATAATGGGCAAATTGCATAACTGTAGGGGTTGAACTACACAATAGCCCTAGAGATACAGTTACAAGACAGTTCAGCTATGCTGAGCAAAATGTCTATCTTAAAATTTTGATTGGAATTGTTTGGAAAATAATTAGCTAAAGAAGAGGGGCTGATTACCCTCCAATCACGCTTGATTTTTAAAAAGGACACTAGAACTTTGAACTTCCAATCGAAATAGCTCCTTCAATATATCAATGATATTACTAACTATGATACAGCAGCGCTGCCTATGGGTTTTTTACTTACATGCCCTTTTAATACTTGCATGCGTATAGTTTTTTCGTTGAATTGAAACTCCTCCTAAATTTTCGACTTAATGCCCTTTGTGTCTTCTGGCTAGTCCAAAATCTGTCACAACTTACCCTGAAAGGTCTATCTTAATAATGTAAACCGTTTTTTCTGATATTACTTTTGTCACCCTTTTGACAATCTACATTATTATAGTTCGATTTTTGACTTAGTTCAAATCCACCTAAATATTCCTTGAAAGCTTCAACTTCTTTAGCTTGTGTAGTAGCAATAGTTATAGTAGCAGTAGTAGCATTAGAGTAGAAGTAGTAGTATTATGGTGGAAATATTGTCTTTTGGTTAGTTCAGTATCCCCCACAAACAAGTCTTGTATATTTTAATTTCACAAACGAAACTATTCCTAAGATATTGCTCATATGCCGTTTTGACGACCTGCATTCGGATGGCAGGTTGTCATCTGTACAACAGAAATTTCCAGAAATATTCTCTGAAAGTTTCACCTTCATACCATGTTAAATAATGAATATGGCCTTTCCTAACACAAAAGTTACAGAGGCTTTCTATTGCAGCCCATATCACAGGCAGCACAATAGTGATGCCTAAGTAAAGAGAAGCTATGTGGGCAAAATGTACTTTTTATAACCATTTGGCTCAGTGCAGTGGAAAGGTCCAGTAATTATGTCTTTAAAGATAACCCTTACACAGCCCTCAGGGCAAGCGTTGTAAGTTATGCCTCGGGGCATATCATGTTTTTATGCAAAGGGTATCGTATAAACTTTGGAGGAGGCTCATTGGATTAGAAATAAGAAGTTCTAGTGCCCTTTTTAAGAGTCAAAATGTCGGAGGCCATACTCACAAATGAGATAGCCATTTGTTCAAAAACAGCCCAAAGATCACATAACAAGGCCCTTCTGGCTGACACAACCCCCCAGAGTCTGGGGGCAAGGATTGGTAAGTCTTACCCCGGGGGTATGTAAGCTTTTTATGGAAGGGGTGGTTGTGTGAAATTTAGAGAAGGCTTATTTAATTGGAATTTTAAGTTCTAGTTCTCTTTTAAGAGTCTACTACTGCTACTGCTACTACTGCCACTAAAGCTAAGGCTACTAATGTTAATTCTGTTGCTACTACTCCTACTGCTGCTGCTAAGCTAAGGGTATTAAAGCGAAACATTTGGGAAAAATCAAACTGTATGGAATTAAAGTGAAATACACCATACCCACACAGTTTGTTAAGAGGACGTATCAGAAATACTTCTGGAACGGCTCATTGTATTAAGGTTTCAGCGAGTGTTGAAGGAGATCTTGAAGGAACCGAAGGTGCTATGAATATAATGCTACTAATGCTACTACAACTATCGCTATTACACAAGCTAAGAGTATTAAGGTGAAGCTTTCAAGGAATATTTAGGCGATGTTGAACTAAATCAAAAAACTATAGTGCCATTTTTAAGAATCAAAAGAGATTGAAGGGGAAGCAGGCCTCCACCAAGGCCCATTCATTTTACAAACACATCCAGTCAAAATTTTTAGACAGGCATTTTGTTCAGCATAGTAGAACGGTCTAGTACCTATGTCTCTAAGGACATTGGGTATTTCAGCCCCCACAATCATGGAATCGGTCCATTATGCTTTAAAACTAAATGTTGCTTTAAAACTAAATCAAGAGGCAGTGTGTTTATGGTTGCCAATAAGACACCTCAGCAATATATCGAGAATGACTGGGGGTATTAAGTTGAAACTTTCGGGGCTACTAACATTACTACTTCTGCTCTTACGATTTAAATAAATAAAAAGAGTGCAAATGTATCCAAGTTGTAAACGAGCATAAAAAGAATTTTTTGGGAATGATATTATGTTTTATTTTTCCTGTCAATTAGAGCAGATATAAAATTAAATGGAAGAATGCTATTTGTGTCAGGATTAACATTGGCAAAAGGGTTTCTCCAACATACAAATAGCTAGCCATGCTATGGATTCCTATAGAAAAAGCCGTAAAAATTTATATCTTTACGGTTTTTTCTACGTAATATGTTTTTTTCTATGAAAAAGACAATAGAAATAAAAAGGAACAGACAACTTGTTTAAAAACGTTTTCTACAAAACAAGTTTTTCAAAGAAAAGTAAAGAGCTCCATTAAACTGAAAATAAGCTGAAATAAAGTCAAATAATCTTCCAAGCGTAAAACTACCCAAAATCACAATCAACAAATGAATGAAACCCAAAACGAACAGAAATTACAATAAATATCCGAGTCAAGCTCAAAGCAAGCAAAAATTAGCATGAGTAGTGCTGACAACCCCCCCTGCCTTCTCATGACCAAAACATAATTTGCACTTTAAAGAAAAAAGCAAATGACCATGGATTTTCAGTTTAATATGCATATACTGATATTTATTCCTTAAAGTTTCAAGAATTTTTTTTTATTTATTAAAGTCCAAAAAGTGAAAACATTTATTATGTATTTTGTTTTCAGTAAAGTGCATATTGTATTCTGGTCTTGAGAAGACATGGGGGTTGTCTGCACTACTGATGCTAATTTAAAACGAGCAGAAATTAACATGATTAGGGCTCACAACCCCCTATGCCTTCTCAAGGCCAGAACATAATTTGCATTTTACTGAAAAAAATACAAATAAATGTGCATTGTCAGCTTAATATACATATGCTCATATTTTTCCTTGAAACCCTAATAATTTATTTATTAAAGTTTATTTTTATTTATTAAAGTTACAAAAGTGAAAACGTTTAAATTTTTTTTTTCAGTAAAGTGCAAATTATGTTCTGACCTTGAGAAGCCATAGGGGTTGTGAGCCCTAATCACGTCAATTTCTGCTCGTTTTGAGTTTGACTCTGTTATTTATTGCAATTTCTGTTCGTTTTGGGTTTCATTTATTTATTGATGCTGATTCGTGGTAGTTTTACGCTTAGTAGATTATTGATTATAATTTTACCCATTTTTGGTTTAATTGAGTTCTTTACTTTTCCTTGAGAAACCGATTTTGTGGAAAAAGTTTTTTAAGTTAATTTTTGTTTCTTTTATATTGACATAGTCTTTTTCAGGGAAAAATGGAGAATTCTTTGTCAGGAAAAATAATTGGAGGGCTGATTGCCCTCCACTCCCTTTTGAATCTTAAAAGGGCACTAGAACGTTTAATTCTCAATCAAATTAGCTCCTTTAAAAATATCAAAGATATTCCTAGTTATGTAAGAGCAGCGCTGCCTATGATATTGTTTATATGCCCTTTTAATACCTGCATGCATATAGTTTTTTCATTTACTTGAAACTCCCCCTAAGCGTTCCCTAGAAGTTTCAACTTATTGCCCTTAGTGTCATTAGTTACAGAAACCATAGAAGTAGTATTAAAAATATACACATAGTGTCTTCTGGCTAGTTCAAAATCCACTACAACTTACCCTGAAAGGTCTAACCTAAAAATGTAAGCCGTTAAAGTGATATTGCTTTGTCACCCTTTTGACAATCTCCATGATCATCGCCAATTTTTATTTAGTTCAAAATCTGCCTAATTATTCCTTGAAAGCCGCACCTTAATACCCTTAGCTTGTGTAGTAGTAATAGTTGTAGTAGCAGTAGTAGCATTAATAACAGTAAGCACATATCACATTTGTTTTTTTTTTCAACATCCCCTTCAACACACGATGTTCCAACGTAATATACAAATTAATTCTTAAGATACGCTCTATTGACAATCTAAATGCACATAGTGTTTGTAAGTTCAAATTTGCCATCAATTTTTTTTCAAAAAATTTTACCTTCATAGATTTGGCCTTAATATTACTAGTATCACAGTAGTTGCAGTGGTAGTAGGAAAAACAGTTAAAGCGTTAGTGTTGTATTAGTAGTAGTAGTAACAGTAGTAGCAGCAGTATTAACAGCGGTAGTAGTATCTACATCTTCCCTCTTGGTCAGTTGAACCGCCTTTCATGATGCCCCGGAAGTTTCACCTTGGCACGGTAAGCCGTTCCAAAAATATTGCTGATTTGCGCTTTTGACCCCTTTTTGATACCTTTTTCATCTTAATACTCTAAGCCTTAAAAGTTGTTGCAATTGAAGTAGTAGTTGGAGTAATTTGGTAGCAGTAATAGCAGTAGTAAAAGTAGCAGTGGTAGTAGTATTAGTATTGAAATATATGTGTTACCTTTTTGTCAATTGATCTTCCCCTTTGAGTATTCTCTGAAAGTTCCAACTTAATACCCAAATCCATTCTTAAATACGCCCATTTGACAATCTGCATGCACATAGTGCGTTTTGATTTAGTTTAAATTCCCCCTCAATAGTCTGTCAAATTTTCACCTTCATACGCTAAGCCTTAATTGTACTAGCATCATAGTAGTAGTGGTAGTAGTAGGGACGGTAGTAGCAGTAAGAATGTATTACCAATAGTAGTAGTAGCAGTAGTAGCAGAAGTATTAATAGCAGTAGTACCAGGTAAATTTTGCCTTTCGGTCAGTTGAACATCCCACTCATGATAATCCAGAAGTTTCTTCTTGATACGGTAAGTCGTTCCGAAAAATATTGCTGATACGCCCGTATCAGCGATCTGGATGCACATAATATACTTTGATTTAGTTCAGCTTTCCCCTTAACGTTTCCTCAGATGTTTATTTTAATATCCTCAGCCTTAATAGTACTCACTACAGAAGTAGTATTTTTAATGATAGTAGTGGTAGTAGTACTAGTAGTAGTGTGCAAATAATGCCCTTTTTGTCAACTGATCATCTCTCTTATCATTTCCTGAAAGTTCAAAATTAATAGACTCGGTCATTCCTGAGTTACGTCCTTTTGACAGCCCATACACACATAACATGCTTTGATTTAGTTCAAACACTTCCCTCAACATTCCTTGAAAGACTTACCTTAATGCCCTCCGTATTTTGGGAAGGTAGTAGTCAAACATGCATACCTTTCTCAATAACATATACTATATGTAAACAATGATCAAATTGCCTAACTTAAATTTCTTGCCGTGAGACCTCGGGTGGGGGGGGGGGGGGGTTGAAAACCCCAAACATATAATTACCGAACCTTTCAACAACGCTGAAAAAATAGATGTCTAGAAAATTTGTTTACATGTTTGCTTTTGGGAACTGATGGGCGTTGGAGAGGAGGGGGGGGGGCTGGTTGCTCTCAAATCACTTTTGAATCTCAAAAGGGCATTCTAACTCCCAATTTCAAATCAAATGAGCCCCATCTGAAGTTAATACGACAACTCATTCCATAAAAAACCGTATATGCCCCCAGGGCATAACTTGCAAACCCTTTCCCCAGGGCTCTGGAGAGTTGTGTCAATCCTGGAGGCATTGTTATACGTTCTTTGGACTATATTGTTTTAAAATGGATATCTCAAAATTTCAATCAGATGCGTCATGAAAAGAGGGGTTAGGGGATGGGGGCTCGTTGACCTCAATAACTTTTGACTCTTAAAATTGAACCAGAACTTCCAATTTTCAACAAAACTGAGCCACCCCTAAAGTTTATACAGCCATCCGTTCCAAAAAAAACTTAAATACCCCCGGGGGATAACTTACAACCCTTGCTCTCATGCTCTGGTGGCTTGTAACAACCTCAAAAGCCTTGTTATATTATATTTAAACTATTTTGAATAAAATGACTATCCCAAATTTCAATTGGATGCATTTCAAGAAAACACAACGTGTGATGGGGGGGGGGGGATATCTGCTCTCTGATCATTTTGACTCTTAAACAGGGCACTAAAACTTTTGATTACCAATCCAATGAGACCCTTCCGAAGTATATACAACCAAACTTTCTATAAAAAATCTTATATATCTCAAGGGCATAACTTACAACCCATGCCCTGACGGTTGTGGGATGGTTGTCATCCTCAAGACATAATATCCGGACCCTTCAACTGCGCTGAACAAAGTTGCTATCTCAAAATTTCGATTGGATTTGCTTGGAGAAATGATGGGTATGGAGGGGGGGGGGCTGCTTGTTCTCAAATCACTTTTGAATCTTAAAAAGGGCACTATAACTTCCAATTTTAAATCAAATGAGCCCCATCTGTTTTTGATACAACCAGCCATTCTATATAATCTTTATATGACCCCAGAGCATAACTGACACATCCCCTTTTCCCAGGGCTCTGGGGATTGCGCCAATCCTAAAGGCATTGTTTATGTTCTTTGGACTACTTTAAACAAAATGGCTATGTCATAATTTCAATCAGATGTGTTTTGGTGAAAAGAGGGGTAGTCAGGGGTAGCGGCTAATTGCTCTCTATCACTTTTGTTTCTCAAAAGAGAACTAGAACTTTCAATTTTCAACCAAATGCAACTCCTCTAAAGTTTATGCAGCCATCCCTTCCATAAAAACCTTAGATACCCTCGGGGCATAACTTATAACCCTTACCCCCAGGCTCTGGGGTTTGTTTCAACCCAAAAGCCTTGTTATATGATCTTAGGACTATTTTGAATAAAATCACTATGTTAAAATTTCAAATGGATGCATTTCAGTAAGACGACGTGAGTTTATGTGTTGGGGGGGGGGGAGGAGGGTAGCTTCCCTCCAATCACTGTTACTCTCAAAAAAGGGCGCTATAACTTCGGATTAACAAGCCAATGATCCTCTTTCGAAGCTTATACGACCATTCTTTCTATAAAAAACATGATATGCCCCCAGGGCATAACTTAAAGCCCTTGCCCTGAGCCTGTAGGGGTAGGGGGTGGTCGTCCTCATAGACGCAATTTCTAATTCTTTCAACTACGCTGAAGAACGTAGTTATCTCAAAATTTTGACTGAATGTGTATGGGGAAATGATGGGTGGGGAAGGGGGCTGGTTGCCCTTCAATAATTTTGACTGTTTAAAAAAGGGCACTAGCCCTTGCAATTTTTGATCGAATGAGCCCTTTTTGAAGTTTTCTACGACAAATCTATCTATACGAAGTGCCCTGGTCTAAAAAAAATAATAAATTGTGCCAACATCGCTCTATACTTAGGCAGCGCTATTGCGCTGCCCATGATTAGTATTAATATTCTATGATATTGTTTATTTGTGTTAGTTTTACGCTTAAAAGATTATTTGACTTTATTACTGCTCATTTTGCGTTCAATGGAGCTCTTTACGTTTCTTTGAAAAACTTGTTTGTGGAAAAAGTTTTGAAATTAATATTGTTAAAAAGATAACTCATAGTTTGCTATGAAATTTGTAGCAGAAAGAAGACATGGATCAACGTACCCGATTTCATATTGTTGGTAATCATATCATCTGATAGAAAACTAAGGTGGTTCATCCCCTCACTTCCATGTGCATCGGAGTAAACATGAATGATCTCGTGTTTTGTTTCTTCAACAATAACGCAGAGCCAAACACAGAGATTGGTTGCAATTATGTGCATTAAACCAAAATAGGAAATCGTCCTGTTCTTCTTTACAGGCATCTAAATTCAAGGAAAATATGTAAAATTGCGACTAAAATATAAACTGCTAAAAATTGTGACACAACAGGCAATTGCTCCATTCTTCTTGTCTGAAGTTAAACAGATTATTTACATTTTAACTGTTCTCACTAAAATCCGACCTTCGATGCCCGGTTCGGTGCTTACTAGAATAAGCTTACAAGAACTAGCTTATTATTGAGCCAATGGACAAATTGCTTTTGCCTACAACATTGTAATAAAAATCAAAAGGAAGAAGATGAAATATAAGCTCAAACATTGTGGGATACGATTTCAAAAGAAGAACATAAAATACTTATTTCGTAAATGAGCATAGCAAGCCTTACTATTTGTAATCGGCTCATTTTGGTATTAATTTAAAAAAAAAAAAACAAAGTTTTTCCGAGGGAAGTAAAGAGCGAAGTTGAAGCTTAAAACGAACAAAAATTATTACTTTACAGCCTATCTAAAAATATATACATAAAACTAGTGCAAATAGATCAACTGGTGATATTCCCCTATGTTTGTAGGATTACAGAAAACTAGCACTTTACTGAAAACACCAAAGCCAAGTATAAAAAACAAGACTATTGATTTAGGAGTCAAAACGTAAATACGTAGCCTCACAACAGCAAAACTAATCTATAACAATTTTTATAGTCCCACAGAAGCTGTCATTTCAGTAACTTTCAGTATACACTTAAAATTATCTTACAAACCTAGGCATAAAAATAATAAGTTTACAGTCATTAAATAGCATCAAAATAATGGATTGATTTATCGGGTAACATCTTGGTCTCACCTAGTATTATTCAAAATGAAGAACATATCAACCATAATATGGACTCTGTAGATCCAGTTATTTCTCTCTATAAAACGGAGAATTTTAAGCTGTAATACAAATTTTAAAGCGAGTCTGTAGTCTTAATACTAATTAATTAAAAAAACTTTTCCCACAAAATAACTTTTTCAAAGAAAAGTAAAAAAACTCTAATAAACCAAAAATGAGCAAAAATAAAATCAAATAATCCACCAAGCGTAAAACTACCACAAATCAGCATCGATAAATAAATGAAACCCAAAACGAAAAGAAATTACAATAAATAACCGAGTCAAACTCAAAACGATCAAAAATTAACATGAGTAGGCCTGAACATAGTTTGCACTTTACTCAAAAATATAAACGTTTTTACTTTTATAACTTTAATAAATCAGATAATATATAACATTTTGATTACTAAATATATCAGTATATGCATATTAAACTGCCAATGCACATTCACTTGTATTTTTTTAAGTTAAGTGTAAATTATGTTCTGGCTTTGGGAAGGCATAGGGGTTTTGAGCCCTACTCATGTTAATTTCTGCTCGTTTTGAGTTTGACTCGGTTATTTATTGTAATTTCTTTTCGTTTTGGGTTTCATTTATTTATCGATGCTGATTTGTGGTAGTTTTACGCTTGGTGGATTATTTGGTTTTATTTTTGGTCATTTTTGGTTTAATAGAGTTCTTTACTTTTCTTCAAAAACTTATTTTGTGGAAAAAGTTTTTCAATTAATTTCTGTTCGTTTTATATTGACATAGTTTTTTCAGAAAAAAAGAAAATAATACTTTAAATCTTTTCGTTTTTTTAAGACTTTTTAAAACAATACATTGTGCCCACATCGATCTTTACTATAAAAAGGTCAAGCCTTCCAATCCTTTCGACTATTAAAAAGGGCACTAGCCCTTTCAGTTTCCAATCGAATGAGCCTTTTTTGAGTTTCTACGACAACACTTTCTATAAACACCTTATGTGCCCCAAAGGGCATAAATTACAACCCTTACCCTGAGGGCTCTGAGGGGGTTGTCATCCTCAAAGACCTAATTTACAGATTTTTCAACTATGTTAAACAAATGGCTATCCCAAAATTTGATTGGATGTGTTTGGAGAAATCGTGGGTGTGAGAGGGTGTTAGCTGCTCTCCAATCACTTTAAAATATTAAAAAAGGCACTAGCCCTTTCAATTTCTAATCGAATGAGCTCTTTTGAAGTTTCTACGTCAACGCTTTCAATAAAGACCCTTATGAGCCCATGGACATAACTTACAACCCTTATCCTGAGAGCTGGCAGGGGGGGGGGTGCCATCCTCAAAGACATAATTTCCGGACCTTTCAACTACGTTGAACAAAATTACTATCTGAAAATTTTGATTGGATATGTTTGGGGAAATGGTGGGCGTGAGAGGGGGGTTAATTGCCCTCCAATGACTTTCGACAATTAAAAAAGGCCCTAGCCGTTTCAGTTTCCAATCGAATGATTCCTTCTTGAAGGTTTGTACGACAACGCATTCTGTAAATAAAACCTTATATGCCCCCAGGGCATAACTTGCAACCCTTGCCCCAGGGCTGTGGGGGAGAGTCACCCTCAAAAAAATAATTTCCTGATTTTTCACTACATCGACAAAATGGCTATCTACAAATTTTGATTGAATTTCCTTGGGGAAATGGTGGGTGTGCGAAGGGTATTAGTTATCCTCCAATCACTTTCGAATATTAAAAAGGGCAAAAGCCCTTCTAATTTCCAATCGAATGAGCCCTTTTTAAAGTTTCTACAACATCGCTATCTATAAAAACCTTATATGCCCCCAGGGCATAACTTACAACCCTTGCCCCGAGGGCTTCGAGGGGGCTATCATCCTCAAAGACCTAATTTCTAAAACTTTTAACTACTTTGAACAAAATGGCTATCTCAAAATTTTGATTGGATGTGTTTGGGTAAATGGTGGGCGTGGAAGGGGTGTTAGTTGCCTTCCAGTCACTTTCGACTATTAAAAAGGGCACTAGCCATTTCAATTTCCAATCAAATGAGCCCTTTTCGAAGTTTCTACGACAATGTTTTCTATAAGAACACCTTATATACCCTCAGGGCATAACTTACAACCCTTGCCCTAAGGGCTGTGGGGGGACGGGTAATCCTCAAAGACCGAATTTCTAGAACTTTCAACTACGTTGAACAAAATGGCTATATCTAAATTTGATTGGATGTGCTTGGGGAAAAGGTGGGCATGAGAGGGGGGTTAGTTTCCCTCCAATCACTTTTGACTATTAAAAAGGGCACTAGCCCTTTGAATTTCCAATCGAATGAGCCTTTTTTGAAGTTTCTACGACAACACTTTCTATTAAAACCTTATATGCCCCCATGGCTTAGCTGACAACCCTTGCCCTGAGAGATATGGGGGAGTGTCTTCCTCAAAAGCATAATTTCTATCTGGAAATCAACTACACTGAACAATATGGCTATCTCAAAATTTTGATTGGATGTGTTTGGGAGAATGGTGGGCATGGAAGGGGTGTTAGTTGCCTTCCAATCACTTTTGACTATTAAAAAGGGCACAAGCCACTCCAATTTCCAATCGAATGAGCCGTTTTCGAAGTTTTATGACAACTCCTTCGATACGAAGTGCCCAGGCCTAAAGGAAAAAAATAATAATAACACATTGTGCCAACATCTTTCTTTACTTAGGCAGCGCGATTGCGCTGCCTATGATAAGATTCCTTCACTTCGAGGTTGTCTACAAAATATTCATGAAATTTCTTTTTCAGATCCAAAATGACAGTCAATCATTGAGCTGAGCACATTGTGCATAAGTGATACCAAATCAAATGAAAGAATAAATAAATAAAGCAACAATCTAAAAATGCTTTACTTTTATACTGTTAAAAGTGCCCTTGAATGTTTATTTTTACCGTACCAAAATTCTTATATTGTTTTGTGTTTTCAGTAAAGCGCTAGTTTTCTGTTATCCTACAAATATAGGAAAATATCACCAGTTCATTTATTTGCACTAGTTTTATTGATATATGTTAGATAGGCTGTGAAGTAATAATTTTTTCCCCTTTTTTTTAAGTTTCAACTTCGCTCTTTACTACCCAAAAAAAAACACTGTTTTTTTAAGTTAATCTCTGCTCGTTTTTGATTAAAATTTAGTTTAGATACAACACTGCCATGATATCTTTTGGCTTATGGAATAACTTCTGTTCGTTGTAAGTTTTAGTGTTGCTCCTTAGTTTCAGTTCAAAACCTATTTTTTTTTATATAGTTTCTAATAATCTCCAATCTAGGGAAAAATATTGTCGTTTCTTTTTGTATTTTTTTTTTTCAAGAAGAAATAGACCTTTAATTCTTTGTTTAAAAAAATTAAATTTAGTAGCACTTAAGAAAGTAGCTCCAGGCGAGTAGCTTCGACACAAAAGGTTAACTAAGCGGACAGGTTTACATATCGACATGCTCGTGGGAAATTTTCCTAGCTCAACAGAAATGTGCCTTTAGGCTTAGGGAGTTATTTGACCTGCCCCTAAATAGACAAAACCATTCATTACTTACAAATGAATCAAAATTTCAAAAAAAAGATTATTTCTTGTGTAGGTATGATAAATGGTATTATAAACTAAGTTTGTTTCATTTCTGAATTTTAGGAAGAATTACCTGAATTCTCCTACAGAACTGTTTCCATTTGTTTTTCTTCCTCTTTGGATGCAGAATGCGTATGGAGAGAATATTACAGCAGCATTTGTCAAGTAAATAATATGAATAAGTAAGTATAACGATAAGTAATCCTTCTCTTATTATACAACTTTGAGTGGTTCCAGAACCACATGCCTACACTTTTCCAACCACTAAGTGGCAAGGGGTTGTGGTCAGGAGCATAATTTCCTATGGGACAGAGGGAGCAACTTACTCTCCCAGACCACAGTTTTTCCCCTGACCCCAGTCCCCCCTCCAGGTGAAATTTAGTTTCTCCAACAATGTTGCCAAAACTAAGATAGGCTTGCATAATTCAAGCATCCACTGAAACAGGTCAGCTTTCTTTAGTACATCTTTACCCTTTTTATTACTATATGGCTTGTTTTTAAGTATTCTCTGTCATTTTCACATGATTTGGGAGAATTGGCTCCAGATTTTACACCCCCTCCCCTCACACAGGACTGTGACAAAATTACGCCATGCGTTGGGGTATGGATTTAGTGATCTACTAAGAATGTCATTGCAAACCATGAACTGGATGACCTCTAGTCCCTTTTGAATCAAAATGCTTCATAAAATACCTTCCCGGGACGCACTTTAAAAAATGAGTGCATCGCATTTATAAAAACAGTGAAATTATCTGAAAATGATGACATAGAAGGGGACAAAAC